>CM035423.1:16587837-17087837 GCA_020310875.1 Ceratopteris richardii | reverse complement strand
GTTTTTGTAAGTTTAATATGGCTACTAAAAATTTAAAGCTGTTCTTTCAGGCTCAGGACGATAGAGTAAGGCATACTCATTTGAAGAGTTTCTGGGAAACAATTGATTCATCGTAGCGATTGGAAGGTTAGGGCCATTCTCTCGTCCTTCCGGAGAGAGTCGGAAAGCAGCAGCAAATGACTGCATGGTGATTACGACAGGAGAGGGGAAACACGTAATAGGCCAACTGTGCTCGGTAGTAGGTGTGGTGGCAATAGCAGCAATTATCTGAGCATAGTATGGATGGAACTCCACTGAATGCCAGGGCAATTCAGCGAAGTTGGACAAACCTCGGACCCGCAAGAATTCACTTACGTCTTGAGGAAGTCCGTCACGGAAGGTAGCAAAGTTTGCCAGGGCTTCCATGATGCGCACACAAAGTAGCACGAATACACAGGGTTTAGAGAGAACACAAAGCACACAAAACACACAGACACAATAGCGATAACAGCGAAAAGAAGAAGATTAAGTAGAAACTTGGTAACGGGAGGTGATCGAAAATGCTAATCATCGTGTGGTGTTGAGATGATAACCTTCATAACTATGGCGTGCATGCATGTGCAGGATCGATAATGCAGGGTGGCTGTTGATCATAATTAGATATCAAAACGAGGATATTTATAGGCTTATTTAATCAACATGCAAAAATAAAAAGAAAGTAAATAACACACAAAAAATCGGAGAACACGTCAGCGAGACTCGGGTGCTTGATGATACGGCCGCAACTTTGAACCATTGATCACTTTAGGAAGATGAATTCCGATCAAGGTAGTCAACCGAAAAGTAGCTGGGCCCACTTGTTCACTAATCCGGTAAGGACCAAACCACCGTAATTTGAATTTTCCAGCCGCACGATTTGATTTAGCATTATAAAATAACACAAGCTATCCCACCGAAAAAGCTGGAGTTTTTAGATATCTATCATGAGTACGAGCTTGCCTCAACTGAACTTCTTGAAGGGTCAGAAAACTTTCACAGCGATGCTCATCTAAGTCTCTGAGTGTATCCAACGGAAATGATAAAGAGTCTTCAGGTAACAATTTCTGAGTGATAGCCATGCGTAAACTGGGTACTACAAGTTCCATTGGTGCAATTGCCTCCAACCCATATGCAAGTTTGAAAGGAGTTAGTCCGGTTGCGACCTTGTATGTAGTCCGGTATGCCCATAATACTACAGGTAGTAACTGATCCCATATTTCTGGTGATTCCACAATCAATTTTCGAAGCATAGTCAACAACATTTTGTTTGTACTCTCAGCTAAGCCATTAGCACGAGGATAATACGGTGAACTGAATTTATGCAGAATCTGAAAAGTGTGTGTGAGCACTCACATTAAATTGTGTTGACAAAGTGCATTCCTTGATCTGTTACAAGTTCCAAAGGTAATCCATATCATGGGAATACGTCCTTCATTAGACATTTTGCCACCGAAACAGCTCTGGCGGACCATAAAGCCCAAGCTTCAGCCCATCTGGTTGTTGTGGTAATTAATTGGCTCTGATACCACTTGTTGGGGTGGTCGACGTCTTCGGTAGTACCGCTTTTACACCTCTGATAGTAGTAAGCTTCCGGTACCACCCATCTGCCGCAGCAAAGACTCAAACCTTATCAAGCCTGCGAAAATTTGCTGCGCCACCGAATTAGTGTTAAACTACAGTGATGTTAGAACACCTCTATAATCAACAGTAGCTTAACAAGACTTCTGCCACTCAAACTGTGCTTTGAATTCTCTTGAAAATTCCACCAGAACTTCACCGGACTGTCACCGAAATTTATCGGAATCTTACCAGAATGATCTTCAAATCTGTTCATAATTGCTTCAAATGTTTATACGTGAAATAAGGAAGTGATGAGTGAACTTCCCTTACTGACAGAACTTTTCCTGAAGTTTAGAGGAAAACTTCATCAGTTCAGAGTGCTATTTTCGGTCCGACTTTGTACTGTGTGTACATATCCGTTTCACCGAAAAATTTGATCCGTATAAAATAGAGACTTATAGCTACAAGATAAGCTATGTCTCATACAAAACTCTATATTATTCTGCGATATATACTTCGTGGTTCTTCCCGAAAACACATTTATTGAGTAAACCGTAAGTGACCAAAAGTACGTATATGGTGAAACTGTAACTGTTAACTAACTTTAACCATAACATAGAATATTCAAACTTCTACTCATACGAAGAATGCGCACAGAGCTTCCACATGAACATGTGTTTTCTATTAGAGAAGATGTGTACAAACAAGCTTGGCCTCTCCTTACTCAAGCTATAGAAACTCTCCTATGCTGATTAGTTTCTTATTACCATCTCTCTCAGATGAATACCTGACATTTCAGGTTTCTGTTATTCATCTTTACATACGCGATCTATGGCGTCTTCTATACTACATACACGATCTCTGGCGTCTTCTATCTCTCTCTCTATCTGTATATCTGTATCTCTGCGTCTCTGCGCATCTGCTATATTTCATCTCCTTTTGCTCGATTCTTGATTGATATATATATAGTCTTCATTCTTCCATGCTCTTCTGCACCTTTCACTTTCGGTATGTTCCACGATCCTTCTTTATGTGCGTTATGCGCACTCCCCTGTTCACTACTCTGTTACACGTCCTGTTCTCATATTTACAATTCTTGATTCGGTTTTTTGATTCTGCACGTTGCACAGTTTGGTCGTGCTTCTTTAATTCTGCTTCTCTTTGTCTTTTCTCCTTCCCCTTTTTTTGTCTGGATTCCAAATTCATGAGTGCTTCTTCAACAGCTCCTCCTCAATCACTAATTTGCATCTTCCGGTCTTCATATATCTTTCTTTCTTTTATACCTGCCTTTTCTTTGAATCTGTTTATCTTTGTTCCATCCAAACTCTTCGTCAGCATATCTGCAATCTGATCTTTTGTCGGAGTGTATACAATTTCTAACTTTTCCATTACCTTTTCCCTCAGGAAATGATACTGAATCTCTATGTGTTTTGTTCTTGCGTGAAACACCGGATTCGCTGCAAGATATAGACAGCTCATATTGTCTCCATGTATAATTGGTATACCTTGATCAATGCCCAAGCTTTCGAGCAAGGTCTACATCCATATCACTTCTTTAGCTACTTCTACCAGTCCTTTGTATTCAGCTTCTATTGATGATAAAGCCACTGTGTGTTGTTTCTTCGAGCACCAGTTTACTAGCTTATCTCCTAGGTATATCATATACCCATGTGTTGATCTTGTGTCATCCTGGTTACCTGCCCAGTCTGAGTCACTGTAGGCTCTCAAATTTATATCTGACGTATAAGGATAGTATAATCCTTCCTTAATAGTTCTCTTTATATATCTGAGAACTCTTTGACCTGCAATCCAATGTGGGTCTTTCGGACAATGCATAAATTGTGATAAAACTCCCATTGCATAACTCAAGTCAGGTCTCGTTAGTGTAGCATAAATCAAACTACCTACTAACGACTGATATTTTGTCATATCTTTGTAATCTGCGCCATCATATTTACTGAGTTTGTGATTGGCTTCAAGCGGTGTTGAAGCTTCTCTACAATTCTGCATATCAAATTTCTTCAATATATTCAGAAGATACCTTTCTTGTGATACATATACGCCGTGATCTGTATAAGTGACTTCCATTCCAAGAAAGTATGACAACTTTCCTAGGTCACTGATCTTAAACTCTTTTTCAAGCAGTTTCTTCACCTCTGTGATTCCTGCATCTGAGGTACCTGTAATTATTATGTCGTCTACATAAATGCAAATGTAGATCATTCCTTCGTCTATTCTTTTAATGAGTAGACTTGCATCTGCCTTTGAACTTTGGTATCCAAGTTCATTTAGATACTTCACGAGTCTGTAGTTCCAAGCTCTTGCAGCTTGCTTTAGTCCATAAAGTGCTTTTCTTAACTTGCACACAAATTTTGGGTATCTGGAGCTTACAAACCCTTCAGGCTGCTCTATGTAAACGTCATCTGATATATATCCGTTCAGAAATGCATTCTTGATGTCTAGCTCACTTAGCTTCCATCCTTTTGATGCTCCTATAGCAATTACTGTCCTTATGGTTGACATTTTTGCCACCGGACTAAACGTCTCATCATAATCTATGCCATGCGTCTGAGCATAACCTTTGACTACCAGTCTAGCCTTATATCTGGCTATCCTTCCATCTGCAAGCTTCTTTAATTTGTAAACCCATTTACTTCCAATTACTTTCTTACCATTTGGTTTAGGAACAAGCTCCCATGTCTTGTTCTCCTCTAGTGCAGTGAACTCTTCTTCCATTGCTTCTTCCCATTGCTTCTTTCCTTTAGCTTCAGCATAGCTCTGAGGTTCTTCATCATCTTTGACCATATATGCATAGTCTATCTGAGTTATGTATGAAGTATCGTACGAGTACCTTTCCGGTTGTCTTCTATTCCTGTTTGACCTTCTTGGTTCAAACTCTTCATGTGTATCTGAATACACGTCTTCATCAAATCCATGTTCATCTCCATTTCTTATACCTGATCCGATCCTAGACGTACTCGCCTGTATATGATCTTCATCTCTATTCACCTGCACAATTGATTTTCCTTTTTCCTTTCTTCTTACTTCTTCTTCAAATTCTTTAGTTGTATGACTTTGATCTGTATACCAACTTTTCTGTTCATCAAACATAACGTCTCTTGAAACAATTTTAGTTAGAGGGCTCCATAACCTGTAACCCATCTGTCTTTCATCGTATCCGACGAACACATATTTTTCTGCTTTTGGTTCAAGCTTATGTCTGAGTTGAGACGGTACATAAGCATAAGCGACTGATCCAAACACTTTGCAGTGATCAAGTGTTGGCTTCTTTCCCCACCAAGCTTCATAAGGGGTCATTCCATCTAAAGCTGTACATGGTAATCTGTTTACCAAGTTTGTCACTGTGTTTACGGCTTCAGCCCAAAGATAATTTGGACAATCCTTCTCGTTTAACATGGCTCGTGCAAACTCAACTAGAGTTTGGTTCCTTCTTTCTGCTAATCCATTTTGTTGCGATGTATACCTGCAAGTTATTTCTCTTTTGATACTTGCATTCCAAAGATAATCATTGAACTCTCGGGAGAAGCATTCTCCCCCTCCATCAGACCTCAGTCTCTTAAGCTTTCGTCCTCTGAATCTTTCAGCATATGCATGAAAATGCTTGAAGGCTTCAAATACTTCTGATTATTCTTTTAAGACATATAACATTATCCATCTTGTAGCATCATCAATGAATAAAACATAGTACCTTGAACCGCTGATCGATCCCTCTTTTGTTGGACCCCATACATCTATATGTATGAGTTCAAGTACTCCATCATGTTTGAATCCTTTCTTCTGGAAAGGTAATCTGTGGGCTTTTCCCATCTGACAAGCTTCGCACTTATGAATCATATGTTGGTTCTGTACGTTCGGTAAACCCAATACAGACTGATTTGCAATCATAGTTTTAATTCCTTTTTCATTAAAATGACCTAATCTTTTATGCCAGAGATCAAGTTCTGTAATTACTTTTTCGCCATGTGTGAGCAACGCTTGGCCAATGTTCCCTTGTACTCTTAAAGTAAAGAGTCTGCCTTCTTTCTTACCAGAGACGATCTGATTGTATCCGTTCTCGGGATCTTCTACAAATACTCCTTTATTTGGAAATCTGACCTGAAAACCTTTCTCAACTATCTGTCCTACGTTGATCAAATTTTTTGGTATTGTTGGAACATATAAAACATTGGTTAGCAAATCTGCTCCACTCTTACATTTCACTTTTCCAATTGAATGAACAATATGTCTTTTATTGTCACCTGTTTGAATAGTGTGACACGAACTACCTTTTTCCAGTTCTGACATCAATTCTATATTTCCTGACAAATGATTAGAACATCCAGAGTCAATGTAAAATACCTTTAGGTCTTCGTTTTTTGATGTGCTGATAGATTTCATCATCAATGATGTATGACTTTCATTCTGCGTGTCATTTGCGTAGTTGTTGTAGGTGGTGTTGTAGGATTGATTTTGTCCCCAACTTCTTGTTCCACCTCTGCCATAGCCTCTTCTTTGGTTTTGTCTACCTCTTTGATATCTTCCGCTTCTGCCTCTGCTATTACTATTTTGATTTTGATTTGAACCTTGTTGATTATGCCAACAGTCATAAGCCAGATGATTACTTAGTCCACAAATCCAGCAAGCTTTCTTGTTGATATTATGACTGCTTCTTCCTCTTCCAAAGCCTCTTGCTCTTCCTCTGCTGGTGCCTTTGCCTCTAGCATAATAAAACTGAGAACTCGACTCTTCTTCATCTTTTGACTTACCTTTATCTCCTTTCTTTTTGTTCTTCATGTACATTGCAGAGCTTTGTCCTTTATCTCCATCTCCTTTCAAGTCTTGCTCATATGTGAGCATCAATCCTAGCAACTGATTTAAATCTGGAAAAAAATGATTTAAAGAGAGTTCAGTTGAAAGTACAAAAGGTTTCCACCTTTCATCTCCTCTCAAACCTGTGAGCACTTGCGCTATCAATCTGTGGTCTTCGATATCTTCATTTATGGATCCAAGACTGTCTGCTAGATCCTTCATTTTAGTAACATAGTCACTAATGCTTTGATTCGACTTCTTTTTGAACGTTGTGAATTCGGACCATAAGCTAGCCTTCCTCGCTTTCGTAGTATTTTGGAAATGGTCCTCCAACGCACTCCATATGTCCTCCGCTGTTTCTAGGCCTCTAATATGCGGTAGTAGATAATCTGTAACAGTACTATAAATGTATGCTCTTGCCGTTGCATCTTTCTTCTGCCACAGCTTCAAGGCTTCCAATTCTTCTTCCTTTGGTTGTCTGTTGACTTCAAAAGTTGGCTTCTTTTCTTCTCCGGTCACATACATCATTAAGTCCTTACTCATAAGTAAGGCTTCCATGCGCATTACCCATGCGGGATAATTATCTCTATCCAGCTTGTCAATAGAGACATGTTCTACCATGATCTTCTTGTTTTCTTTCTTTGCTCTGACACCTCTTGTTAGATTTTACGGCTCTGATATCACTTGTTGTGGTGATTAACCGGCTCTGATACCACTTGTTGTGGTGATTAACTGGCTCTGATACCACTTGTTGGGGTGGTCGACATCTTTGGTAGTACCGCTTTTATACCTCTGGTAGTAGTAAGCTTCCGGTACCACCCGTCTGCCGCAGCAAAGACTCAAACCTTATCAAGCCTGCGGAAATTCGTTGCACCACCGAATTAGTGTTAAACTACAGTGATGTTAGAACACCTCTATAATCAACAATAGCTTAACAAGACTTCTGCCACTCAAACTGTGCTTTGAGTTCTCTTGAAAATTCCACCGGAACTTCACCGGACTGTCACCGAAATTTACCAGAATCTTACCGGAATGATCTTCAAATCTGTTCGTAATTGCTTCAAATGTTTATACGTGAAATAAGGAAGTGATGAGTGAACTTCTCTTACTGACAGAACTCTTCCTGAAGTTTAGAGGAAAACTTCATGAGTTCATAGTGCTATTTTCGGTCCGACTTTGTACTGTGTGTACATATCCATTTCACCAGAAACTTTGATCCGTATTAAATAGAGACTTCTAGCTACAAGATAAGCTATGTCTCATACAAAACTCTATATTATTCTGTGAGATATACTTTGTGGTTCTTCCCAAAAACACATTTATTGAGTAAACCGTAAGTGACCAAAAGTACGCATACGGTGAAACTACACCTGTTAACTAACTTTAACCATAACATAGAATATTCAAACTTCTACTCATATGAAGAATGCGCGCAGAGCTTCCACATGAACATGTGTTCTCTATTAGAGAAGATGTGTACAAACAAGCTTGGCCTCTCCTTACTCAAGCTATAGAAACTCTCCTACACTGAGTAGTTTCTTATTACCATCTCTCTCAAATGAATACCTGACATTTCAGGTTTCTGTTATCATATTTACATATGCGATCTATGGCGTCTTCTATACTACATACACGATCTCTGGCGTCTTCTATCTCTCTCTCTATCTGTATATCTGTATCTCTGTGTCTCTACGCATCTGCTATATTTCATCTCCTTTTGCTCGATTCTTGATTGATATATATATAGTCTTCATTCTTCCACGCTCTTCCGCGCCTTTCACTTTCGGTATGTTCCACGATCCTTCTTTATGTGCGTTATGCGCACTCCCCTGTTCTCTACTCTGTTACACGTCCTATTCTCATATTTACAATTCTTGATTTGGTTTTCTGATTCTGCATGTTGCACAATTTGGTCGTGCTTCTTTAATTTTGCTTCTCTTTGTCTTTTCTCCTTCCCCTTTTTTTGTCTGGATGCCAAATTCGTGAGTGCTTCTTCAACACTGGTAGCATAATCTGTGCATGTCAGAATGTATCGGTTGTTGCTAAGGATTGTTGGAGGTGTGATTGGTCCAATAAAGTCAAGACCCCATTTCTGAAAAGGTTCCAAAGGTAAGACAGGCTGCAGAGGAAAGAAATGGCGTTGTAAAGGCTATCCAGATCGCTAACAATTGTCACACTGCTGCACAAACTGAGATACATCTTTGTACATAGTAGGCCACCAGAGCCCAGTTTGCAAAATTTTTTGGTGTGTTAAATCTGCTGCAAAATGTCCACCAGAAGGTATTGAATGGGCCAAAGCGATAACCGAGTTTACTTCATGTGGAGGAATACAACGAAGCAAGATCCCAATGTGATCCATATAATACAACTGTCCGGCAATCAACCGGAATTTGTGACTATAAACTGTAATTTTTCGACGCATTGCAGGAGAAGTTTGAGGAGGAAGACATCCATCAGTAAGAAAGGTTAATAACTGATCAAAGTAGGTGTCACAGGAGGTTCTGCAGATTCATCACTAGTCGTTTGAGTAACATAAATTGCTCGTGTGGTGTCATCAACACCGACCGGAGCTTCACCGAAATCTAATCAAGAGAGAAAATCTGCTAATGCATGTGCAGTGCCGGGTCGATGAATTACTTCATAATCGAATTCTTCTAACAACAAAACCCAATGCGCCAAACGACCACCTAAATGATGCTACCTAACCAGATACACCCGCATAGCATGATCTACATGAAATATGAATTTTCGGCCTAGCAAATAATGCCCAAATTTCTTTACATAATACACCAAACCAAGACATTCTCTTTCAGTTACTGAATAATTCTTTTCAGCAGGAGCAAGCCGTCGACTTGCATAATAGACAGGCCTAAACCACTTATCAGTTTGTTGCATTAAAACACTTCCAATGGCTATATCTGATGCGTCTACAAAAACATGAAATGGTCGTTCCCAATCAGAGGTTGTAGAATTGGAACCTGCATTAATAATCTTTTTAGATGATCAAATGCAGTTTGACATTCCGGAGTCCAATCAAACTGTCGAGGAGTACTAGTTATTAGACGATTTAGGGGTATTGCCAAATGGGCAAGCCACCGTAAATGTCGACCATGCCATCTAACTTGACCCATGAAGCGCATCACTTCTTTCGGCGTAATAGGCACAGGTGCTTCTAACACAGCTGCAACTTTATCTAGATCAACTTGTATGCCCTATGTAGATACAATGTGGCCAAGGAGCTACCATAAGAAACCGCAAAGACAGATTTGGTGGGGTTTAAACAGAGTCGGTATTCTCGGCATTTCTCGAAACAACATCGTAAATGATACAGGTGTGCTACCATCTTACTGAATAAAGAGAAGTCATCTAGATATACTTGCATAAAAGAAGTGAGATAGGGTGAGAAGATTTCCTGCATACACCGCTGAGAGGTGCTAGGAGCATTTCTTAATCCAAACCACATGATTGTACAAGCAAAAACACCCCAATTCGTAATAAACTTTGTTTTCGATATATCTTACTCAACCATTCGGACCTGGTTATAACCACTATAACCATCGAGAAATGAATACATCTCATGGCCAGCCACTCTGTCCAGCATTGTATCAAGAAATGGAAGAGGAAATGGATCAGGTATGGTGGCTGCATTCAATTTCCGGTAATCGACACATATTCAGAGCTGCTTGTTTTTCTTTGCTACAATCACGATCGGGGAGATCCATTCAGCGTGCTCAATGGGTACAATGAATCCTACCTTTAATAGGCGATCAAGTTCTGCTTTGACCTGTGCTGCATAGTTAGGGTTCATACGAAAGCTGGGTTGTTTAATCGGCTTTGCTTCTGGTTTGAGCACGACCTGATGCTGATATATGCGAGGATCCAGACCTTTCATATCACGATAATCCCATGCAAAAACATCAGAGAACTCACAAAGAAGCTGTATCAAATCTGCTTGAAACGCCTCAGACAATCCTTCCTTTATCTTGACAGGTCGCGGATTCACTTCATCTCCCAAATTATAGGTGATTAACTGATCTTCGGGAACATAGAATTAACGAGGTTTCCCTGAATCATCAGCTGACTATAAAAGTTGTTGTAGAGCGGCTTCATCCATAGCAACAGTATCTTATCTCTCCACTTCTTTGGTCACATGCACCACCGTACAGGCTGCTAGAGTCCAGTTGTCTACAACAGATTGCATATCTACAGTACCTAAGGAAATCAGATCTTCATTGTTCTTTAGAAATGCTTCTTCTTCATCGTCAGATAAGCCATCCAACATGTGGACCGGCTCTGCTACATATGGTATGGCATGGAGTTCACAAGGCTGAATGGCATCCAGTTTGATAATATATTTATGATGATTATCTTTAAATGTTAGTTCTTGTCCTAACCAATCCTGTATAACCTTAGCCTGTTTTAACCAGGGTCGTCCGAAAAGAAGATTATAGTCAAGACTAGACTCCGGTAGTTCTAAGACTACAAAAGTCATCTTAAACGTTGTACCTTGCAAAGTGATTGGGACATTCCTTACGAGTCCTACCGGATGGACTCTAGATTGGTCGGCCATTCTTACAAAAAACTGGACAGGCTGGATATGCGTCCACCCTAACTTTTTACAGAGCGCTGCAGTGGCTATGTTTACACCAGACCCACTATTAATTAGTACTTGAGTAATCTTGTGATTTTTGTACCATATCGTAATTAAGGGGACCGAATGATCCACCGTAGAATCAGCTTCCGGTTGTACCGTTGCTATCGCTGGAATGCAGGAAGACCCAGGATTGAGCTGTTGTTGGAATTGCTGCCGAACTCCCGGCACTAATGCAAGTAACTATCCAAGAGGGAGAGTAATGGATGCTTTAGATAAAATTTCCCATGCCTCATCTGCTTGAATTGTACTTTTCACTGATTCTGAAGATGATGCGCCTGTTACTGGGGTAGAATCTTGGTCCTGCAATCCTTCCTTTGGCACCGGAACTTGGGTCACCGGAATTGGATCTGGAAACACTGTAGGTTCTTTGGTGGTCCATTGACTAGCTTTGTCATACATTCTCTGCGGTTCATGGATGCCAGGTTCAAACACTTCTGTTGCTCGTTTTAACTGCTTACCAGATCTTGTATGAATCACTACTGCTTGAGTTTCCACTGGTGAGATATAGACCATATTGGTCATTGGGTTCTGAAACTCTTTCTTCCTCTGATCATATTCGGCTGCATCTTTATAGAATCTGCGTATGTGGCCTAACTCACTGCAAAAATGATAGCGAGGGGGTGGTAAAGAATTACCTTCCTGTGGTGTTCCTGTCTGCCAACTATTTGTATTGTAATTTGTATTCCGTTGTCCTCCATAATTTATGTATCCTTGCTGCTGATTATTTCTCATCTGAGGTGGTACATAATGGGTGGCCGACTGCCCTGGTTCTTGTATAATGGCATTGACAGTTGCTGGTCCCTGCACTTTGGCATTATACGCACAGCTTTCGGTGGAATGTTCGGATGTACTGCAGATAGCGCAATACATCTGATTAAGGGCACATGTGGCACTCGTATGCCCTGGACTCTTGCACTTAGTGCAGTATATCTATCTAGTTGGATCATCTGCAACATTTTTACTAGCTTTCAACCACTCCAGGTCTTCGGTAAAGCCCCCAACCTTATGCTTGAGCTGCAAGGCCATTGTAATAACCGCATCTAGTGTCATAGCTCCCACACAACGGATTACCATAATCTGTCTTAGTTGTGGAGTTAACCCATTAATATACCACTGAGTGATGACATCATCCGGTAAATTAGCATGTGCCGGAGGTAGTTGTCTCAAATGAGTTCTAAACAGGGTGGCATATTCCTGCATAGTTTGATTTAGCTTCTGTCTATTGTTTTGCAAGTAATAAAAATTTCGGCAGGGTTCTTCTTCAGCTGGAACCTCTGTAAAAACACATCCCTTACCGCTTCATAGGTGCCTAAATGGTTGATATCATATTTTGTAAGCCACCTCGCTGCTTCATTAACTAATGTTGACTGGAATACTATGGCCTTGTATGCCAGATCGGGTGGATGGTTAAGTACTGCATAACTTATTTCAAAGGTGTGTACATGAGCATCAAGATCATCACCTGGAAATCCACCGAATTTGGTGTAAGTTACTCCTGTTGGAACCGGTCGAGGTGGTAGTGGCAGTTGTTGTTGTTGTTGTTGTTGTTGTTGTTGTTATTGTTATTGTTGTTGTTGTTGTTGTCCACTCATGGTGCTAGTGGTAGTACTATTACTATTTTCTGAGTTTTGAGGATGTGTTCCAGTCCTTCAGAGTCTGTATGATCATACTGCTCACCTTCCGGTTCGAAAATAGCGCTCAACCTCTTACGAATTTCTAATTCAAATAGCCTTTCCTCTTTTGTGGTATGAAATGTAGGCAAACTTGCCGCGAAGAGTGGTGGCCGGAATGAAGATTCACCGGGAAGTATCACACTGTCACCGGAAACTTGTAAATTTTCTGCAACTGGGACCGAACTGCCACCGAAAGTACTGGAACTTTCCCCAATCCAGTGTGTTCTTTCACCTTCAATGGCTTCTCTAGGAAAAACACCTCTATCCTCAGATGGGTTCGAATCCTGACCAGACGGTGTCGGATCAACTACACACTGCGTCCTTGTAGACTCCAAAGTTACTGTATCTTTTGCAGACTGTGCCAAAATTACACCGGAATTAGCCGGAATTGCAGTATGTTCTACCAGAATGCTACCGGAATCATTGCTAATGTGCTTCGTTTCTTCTACTACTAGGCTTAACCGATCTGTGCTTTTGCTTCCTGGGGGTGTCCTTAACAAATCTGATACCACCCAAGGCGGAGCATTTGTGCACTTGCAGCCCATCATGGTTGGAATGTACATCAGTTGGACATTAAAACAACATTTCTGAATGGTGACTTGCATGAAGAAGTGTATGTTTTTCAGCCCCGTGGCTTTGTGCAGAAAGGGCATGAAAACCAAGTGTGCAGGTTAAAGAAGGCATTATATGGTTTAAAGCAAGCACCACGTGCTTGGTATGAGAAGATACATGCCTATCTGGTTGGACATGGTTTTGTGAACAGTCCAACTAAAAGCACCTTATATGTTAAGCGTGCTAATGATGTGCTTCTGATCATTGTTGTCTATGTTGATGACATGCCACTCAATGGTCCTATTGAGAAGCATATTGCTGATTTCAACGCTGATTTGCATGCCTCATTTGAGATGTCTGATTTGGGGCATTTGCATCACTATTTGGGCATTCAGTTTATGCACGTTGATGGTGGAATGGCTTTGTGTCAAACGAAATATATTGACACATTATTGCAGCGTTTTGGCCTTGAAGACTGTAAGCCTATTGCCACTCCTATGGAGACAGGTTTACGATTGAGTCTTCATGATGCTGGAGATGCATTTGATGTTGTCCTCTATCAGCATGCTGTTGGATGCTTGATTTACTTATGCATTACTCGGCCAGATATTCAGTTTGCTATCTCACAGATTAGCAGGTTTATGCATTGCCCAGGAGTCACGCATTGGAAGGCGGTTAAGCGCATCTTTTGCTACTTGAGTGGTACTCGGCTACTTGGGTTGTTTTATCCCAAGGGGGGATCACTACTGCCAGATTTGCATGCTTTTTCTGACTCAGATTGGGCTGGTTGCTATGACACTCGTGTGTCCACTAGTGGTTTTTGATTCATGCTTGGTAGCTCATGTATATCTTGGTTGAGCAAGAAGCATCCTATTGTGGCCACTTCCAGTTGTGAGGCTGACTATAGGGCAGCTTTCACAGCGACTGTTGAGTGTGTGTGGCTCAGACGCCTTATGGCTGATTTGGGTGTTGGCCAATCTTCTGCCACCACCATCTTCACTGATAGTCAGAGCGCATTCGCAGTTGCGAGGAACCCTGTGTTCCATGCTCGCACTAAGCACATTGAGGTGCATTATCACTATGTCAGGGAGAGGTTCTCTACTGGGGAGATCAGCTTGGCATATGTGCCCACGCAGGAGAACATTGCAGACCTTTTCACGAAGGCTCTGCCTAGGGAGAAGTTTGAAGCTTTCCGCAAAGCTTTGGGCTTACTTCCTTTTGTGGAGTGATTTCCACATAGCTTGGCACTTCCTTATACATGAGTGCCAGCTCCTTGTTCACCGCATCACTCCCAAGGGGGATTTGTTGATATTTAGGTAGTGATGTGTGTGAACACACTAGGACCGCGAGGGCACTTTTTTCCCTCTTTAGGAGGTTTTTTCCCCCGGCTTGTATATACGCCTATTGCCCTAATGGGCTACTTATCTTTGTACATTCTCTAGTAATACATTCAGTAGTGTGTGTTTGTGCTCCAAGCTTCTTCTTCTTCCTTGTGCTCTTCGCGTGCTTCTGCATACCTCTATCTCCAACATTTTTGTGTCACTTAATATGATGCTCAAACTTAAGTTCGAGCTTTTGAATCATATCAAGTCTGAGTCTTTTGAGTTACATGATAAGTTCGAGCCTCTCAACTTTCCAGCAAAAAGAACTAAGATTTTGAGCCTCTGAATCAAATCAAGTTTGGGATTGTTGGTCACATGATATGAGGCTCGAACTTAAGTTCGAGCCTCTCAGGTTCTCCAGCAAAAAGAATAGTATTTTTAACTCAAATCTTCTTGCATCTACAAGAGCTATGCCTCTGAATCATATTAAGTTGAATCTGTTGGGGTATTTTTAACTCAAATCTATTTTGAAATGAACAAAAGATGCTCAAACTTAAGTTTGAGCCTGTTAAGTTGAACACTCTCGTACCTCCAAAAGAACTAAGTTAAGGTGGAACTTAAGTTTGAATGTTCATTCAAATTTGACTTTAAGATTCAATCCTCATTGAACTTAGAGTGAGAGAGATTATAACTTAAATTTGAATCTCTATTGAACTTCAAGTCAGTGAAGCTGAAACTTAAGTTAGATATCGATTCAAGTTGGAGTTTAAGATTGAATCTTAATTGAACTTAGATCTAGAGAGGCTCAAACTTAAGTTTGAGCCTGTATTCAATGTGCAATTTGAAAGGCTTGAACTTAAGTTTGAGCCTCTATTCAAGTTGGAATCTAAGAAGCTCAAACTTAATTTTGAGCCTTTAATCAAGTTCAAATTCGAGAAGCTGAAACTTAAGTTTTAGAGGATTGAACTTGAGTTTGAGTTTCAATTTAACTTGAAAATAGAGAGAGTCTGAGCCTGTATTCAATTTAGAGTCAAAATTAAGTTTGAGCCTATTCAACTTTGATTAATATAAGTTTAAATTTAAAGTGCAACCTCTACTTCACTTAGAACTTTTGTGTGTATTGTATACACAAAAAATACACATACACAAAGCTATACATAAGAGCATTTATGTATGTATACTATATACATTCTATGACCAGAGCAGGTCAAATTTTAGTTTTAGCCTCTATTTAACTTGGATTTTGAGCCTTTATTCAATTTGGAGTTGCACTTACGTTTAAGCCTCTATTCAACTTTGAGTAAGATAAGTTCAAATTTATAGTGGAACCTCTATTCAACTTCAAGTCAGTGAAGCTAGAACTTAAGTTTAGATATCGATTCAAGTTGGGATTCAATCTATATTTAACTTGGAATCGAAGAGGCTCGAACTTAAATTTGAGCCTCTATTCGATGTGCAATTTAAAATGATCGTATTTAAGTTTAAGACTCTATTCAATTCACATTTAGAGAAGCTTGAACTGAATTTCCAGTCTTTATTCAACTTAGAAGCTAAAACTTAAGTTTGAGCCTGTTAAGTTCAATACTTTCTTGCATCCAAAAGAACTAAGAGGGTCGAACTCAAGTTCTAGCCTTTGATTCATATCAACTTTGGGATTCTTGGGTCACGTGATATGAGGCTCGAACTTTACTTCGACCCTCCCAGGTTCTCTAGCAAAAAGACTAATATTTTTAACTCAAATCTTCTTGCATCTACAAGAGCTAATCCTCTGAATCATATAAGTTGAGTCAGATTTAGATTCAAGATTTGAGAGTTGAACTTAAGTTTCACTCTCTAGTATTCAATTTTGAGTAAGCTAAGTTCAAATTTATAGTGGAATCTCTCATCACGTTCGAGTTCAAGAAGGCCAAACTTAAGTTTAGTCAAAGAGGATTGAACTCGAATTTGAGTTTCAATTCAACTTCGAGAGGGAGAGAATTTGAGCATGTATTCAATTTAGAGTCTAACTTAATTCTGATACTCTATTCAACTTTGACTAACATAAGTTCAAACTTAAAGTGGAACCTCTATTCAATTTGAAGTTAGTAAACCTATAAATTTTGTGTGTATTGTATAGAAAAAAATACACACACAAAGTGAGTTAAGTAAATTCAAACTTAGTGGAAACTCTATTGAACTTGATGTCGTACTATACACAAAATAACACAGGAGGCTATACACACGAGGATATTTAAATTGGAGTAAAAGAGGGTTGAACTTATGTTTTGGCCTCTAATAAACTTTTAATCAAAGATGGTTTGAGTGCCTCTTAAGATGCTAGCATCAAAATGAAGTTGGAGATTTTTATTCTTGTAGATTCATTAATTTTTTAGTAGACTCAAAGTTAATTAGTGACTGTCTATACATGCAAATATGAATATTATTTTTAAAGGTTTTAAAATTTTTAAGAGTTTTTTTTAATCATATAGAACTAGTGAATGTCCATATATGCAAATATGGATTCTTTTTTGTGGAGATGATGTTTGTGTTCTAGATTTAATTCAATTCATTATTTTTACAATACCTGAAAGAATGATGAATTGAATAGCATTGTTAATTTCTCCTTTATTCTTTTTATAGGAAACATCAAGATGGCAACAAAGGAAACTATATCTTATCACATTGAAGAAAGAGAAAAGTAAAAAGGAAAGAGAGTCATCTTGTTGGATCATGAAAAGCGTGAAAGATATGCAATTGCTATTATTTTGTTGGTAAATCCATGGGTTGCTATAAATTGCAAAGAGTTGGGAGAAAGTTGCCTAGGTGTTATTATGGATGAAAATATGGATGCATCAACTTTGGATTCAACTTTGAAATTGGTGAGTTGGCCTATACTCCAAATCATTACAGAACATGGTGAGCCTTTGATACAAAAATTAGGCTTTAACTCATTGTATGGCATTGAATATGATCATTGCAATGGTATTCAGGATGTAGATCTTGATGTTGGAGAGAATCCAAATTTTTGCTTTACCTCATCTTATAGCATTGATGATGATAATTGCAATGGTATTGAGGATGTAGAGGTTGAGAATAATTATTCTCATGCTATTGATATTCAACATTGTTTTGATGATATACAAGTTGTTTCTCCTCTTCGAATGGAATGAGATCAACAAGAGGATTTCCATATGGAAAATAGTGATTGTGGATATTTTGAAATGAACAAGAAAAAAAGAAGTTACATTCACAAGGTGAGAGTGAATAATAGAAAAAGTACTACACTGACTCCTAATAAGAGATGCTCATTTGAGAGAATTGAGATGGTTTCAATGCATGATTGCTGTGAACGGAGATGTTGTCAAGTACCTAGTAGGACTAAAATAATGGATGCAAGGTTAAACTTTTGGGGACAATGCTATTCAGATAGATGCAAATATGTATTGGATTGCATGAATATGGTCTACAGAGGTAACAATATGAACTCAAGTCATTGCTTAAGTTTCAACTTCATGTTTGATGCAAAAGAAGTATGTACCAAGGCATGGTATTTAACTCATGGTATTGGAAAGAGCTCATTTTATAGGCTACGAGAGAAGTTTTTATGTGGTCAAAAGGTATCCATTCATGGGAATAATGGAATACTTAGAAAAAGTATCAAACATGTAGAAATAGCAAAAGCTTTGATACATGATTTCATTGATAATAATGCAGATCAAATGCCACACAAGTTGAGAACATGTATGGATGGTTCTCCTGAAATAGAAAGAGTGCTTCCATCACATTAGAAACAAGTGGATATTCTTCGAGAGGTGAATATGAAATTAGAGAGTTTGGGATATAATAAATTATCTCAACCAACATTTTCAAGAATGTGGAATACATAATTTAGAACAGTTTCTTTATCAAAATCCTTTTCCAAATGTGACTTTTGTACAGGAATAAAAGCAAAATTACAATCTACAAAAAACCATGAAGAACGTGCAAGATATTTAGCACAAAGAAGATCTCATATGCTATGTCAAATGAGTTGTAGAAATCTATACTATGCTTGGAAAGTTTCCTCAAAATTATTTCCAGATAAATATTTATGCATTATTCATGATAAAATGGATCAAAGTAAAACATCTATACCACAAATTAAACCAATTCCCAAATCTCTTAATGGCATTGAGAGATTACCAATATCTTTAACAGGAATGCTTACTCATGGACATGGACAATGCGCTTATGGTCATTTTGCTTTAGGATTATGGCCCGGTGATCCAAATTTCACAATTGCATCTATTTCAATGTGTTTAAGAAACTTAGAAAAAAAAGATAGGTGATTGTATGGAGATTTGGGATTGAAGAGTTCTGGTGTAAATTACACAAAGTCTCTATTTGATTCTATGTTGTGGCCTGATGCACTTTATCATCATATGGATGTATTAAAGGAGGAAATTTTATACGACAAAGAAACACAATGTAATATCACATGTGAAAATCAAAGTAATTCATTCAAGGAATTACCTAGAACATTATTTTTGCAACTTGATAATTGTGGTTCAGAAAATAAGAATCGTTATGTCTTTGCATATTTGTCTTTGTTAGTTGCTAATGGGATATTTGATATGGTGCGACTTGGATTCCTTATGGTTGGACATACACATGAGGATATTGATGCTTTATTTAGTTACTTTTCAGAAAAGCTCAGAAAACAATCCATTTTCAGTTTTCCACATCTTATGAGAACTTTCAATGAATGTTGTAGCATGCATCCAACACCTTTTCTTATACAAAGAGTACTAGATTTCAAAAATTTTGTCAAAGGGTACTTAAATGATGGAGTAGATACTCTTGTTGGACATTCGAAACCATTGCAGTTCAGATTCTACATGAATCAAGGGATACCCTTGATGCAATATAAATTGCATCCAAAAAATATTGATTGGTTACCTACAAATGGTATAGAGTTATGGAAGAAAAATGAAGATGGCATATTGAAGCTTCCTTAAGGAGTTCCAAAATTATTGCCACCTAGTGAGTATGTGAAGGATAATGAAAGGGTCATGGAAGGCCTCCTTAGATATGTCAATTGGTGGAAAATGCACCTGGAAGAGAAGGGGGATAACTTAGATTATGGCAAATGGATTAATCCGGTACTTACTTACTGGAAAAACCTTATGGAGGTTTTGAAATCTCAAATAATATGGAAGGATACATTTTATCATGATTTTTGGCCAAAAAGTGGATGTAAAGCATTTGGATCTTCAAATCTTGTGCAAGATAATACATTTGATAATGAAGATACGGATGCAAATGATGTACACTTTTGTGGTCCATTGCGCAACAAACCAGCAAAAGAATTCGATCCATGCCTTGATGTGAGAAAGGGAGATTTTGTTCTCATAGAACCATGTGATGTAATGTACCCTGTGTGGCTTGGCATAGCAGAAAGTGAAGTTAATCAAACTAGAGAATCAGAAACATATCATAAGGTTCAGATACAATATTGGATGCCTATTTCAAAAAAGAAAAATATCAGCGATGAAGAACTATATAGGGATTGTTGGACAAAATATTGGAGAGAAAATATTTCTGATCCTCAACGTTGGGAGAATACTTTTTCCATTCTTTGGGCTTGGACACCAAAAGGTGGGCGCAAACCAAATAAAACCAAAATTCCATCAGCGGTGATATTGAAGGTAAAACAAAGCCAAGGGAAAGAAAATGAAGTATTCGAACATTTGAGCTACTTCTCTAATGAAGATGATGGAAATTTGTAATTCAATTATAATAGCTTATATGATCTTGATTGTATTTAAAGATCATTATTTTTTTAATATATCTATTTTTGCTTCATCGTGAAGTTTTGATTGTTTGAAAAACCCTTATCTCATCTCAATTGCTTAGATATTTGAAGTTCTATTATGTATAATATATGGAATGTTGGAAGGGGGTAAATCATCCCAAGCTTGTGTTTTCGTTTACTCTGCTAACTTTTTATGTTGTAGGAATTAATGTCAACTAGATGGGTTTGCTAACATTTTGTGAAGGAAATAATGTCGACTAGATGGCTCTCCATTAGCACCAATGTTGTTGATTACAAAGGGATAGCATTGAGTACATTCAATCAGATGGATTGTTATCATGTATTAATTTTTTTTCCATGTTTCTTAACACCATACAATTTCGAGATCATTCAATTACATGAATAGTTAACAGAACATTAAATTTAATCAGGTGTTTCAAAACAACATATGTTTTTGAGATAACTTGGTTTAAATGGATAGTTATAGATTCAATTATATTTTCTCATCATTTAATAATATTCTATTTTATTCATAGATTTTGAGTTTTCTTGAAGTCATTACGTTTTTATATTTTGAAGATATTGATTCAAATGATTGGATGTACACACACACACAAACACACACACACACACACACAGATACACACATACACACACAAACACATACACACACACACACACACACATATATATATATATATATATATATATATATATATATATATATATATATATATATATATATATATATATATATATATATTGAAATCTTTTTATGTACAAATTTGATCAATATTTAATATTTCTAAATATTTTGATTTCTTTGGAAATAGGTATATCTTTATGATTTGAAGATATTTAATTAAATAATTGATACGATTATATAGATATATGCACACATATGCACATACACATACACAAACACCATATGTTTTTGAGATAATTTGCTTTAAATGGATAGTTATTGATTTAATTATATCCCCAAAATCATGAATAAGTCCCATTTTTCTTGAATAGGCCTTAGGTTCTCTTAGTTGGCCTATTTTCAAAACCATGTGCAATCAAGTAGGCATGTACCTTTTCATACCAAGCACATGGTACTTGCTTCAAATCATATAATGCCTTTTTCAACATGTGCACCTTGTTTTCAATCCTTTCTCCACAAAACGACACGCCTAAAAAACATAAACTTCATCATGTAATTCACCATTCAAAAATTTAGTTTTAATTTCCAACTAATGTACATTCCAACCATGATGAGCTGCAAGAGCGAAGATGCTATGAATAGTAGTCATTCACCATGTGGGGGCAAATGTCTCATCAAAATAAATGCCTCTTTCTTGAGCATAACCTTTTGCAACAAGCCTAGCCTTATACATCTCAACTATTCCATCGAGCTTATGCTTCATTTTGTAAAACCACTTAGTATCAATAGCCTTCTTGCTATTAGTCATTCACATAAAGATGAGGTACCATTTTTTAAAATAGCATCATATTGTGATTGAATAGAAGCCATCCAATTTTTTGAATTTTGTGCTTCATCAAATGAAACAATCTCATTCTCATCACAAAGACTAGAGGGAGTCATAGCATAGCAATCTAATGCAAAAGCACTATGAGAGCCTGAACAAGTATGATATGAAAAAGGTGCATCTAATTTGCTATCTTGCGAATTTTGCACCAGCCATTTTGGCATAGTTTTTGCCTCCTCTATATCAGTCCTCTCGTCAACAATTGCATCATGTAAATCTTCATGATAAATGGAATTATCTACATCATCACATGAAACCTATAAAGGCTACGAAATTGCCTCATTTGGACCAGCACTTGACTATCCACCTATAAGAAGAGTCAGCAAAGTGTCATACACATCTCTAGAGCTAACAGAAGTCTCCTTGGTACATGAAAGTAATGGCTAAATTGCATCTTCCACAAAACCAATATCACTGCTAACTAAAATGTCTTTAGTCTGTGGATGATAGAGACAATAACCTTTGCTTCATGAAATGTAATGAAAAATAAATAAATTTCATATCTTTATCCTCCAATTTTCTACGATGTTGTTGAGGCATTCATGCATATGCCAAAAAACCAAAAAACGGTAGATAAGCAACAAATGGCTTGCCACCATGCCAAGCCTCATATGGAGTGATAGAATGCAATGCTTTGATCGGACACAAGTTAAGTACATATGTTGCACACATAACATGCTCAAGCTAGAAGTTATGTGGTAAAGCTTGACTTTTTACCATATGCCTCCCCATCTCCATGAGTGATCTATTCTTTGTTTCAGCAACTCCATTCTATTGAGGTGTATACAACATGTACGTTGATGTTTTATTCGCCATTCAACCAAAAATGCATTAAAATCAAAAGACATGTATTCCTCTCTCGATTAAAATGGAGGGTGCCTATTTTGCATACCAACATATCCTCAACCAAAACTCAAAACTGTTTGAAGCACATCAACACTTTGGACTTTGCTTTTAGTGGATATACCCATGCATGCCTAGAAAAATAATCAATGAAAGTCACAAAGTAAAGGTAGTTCCCAAAAAAGGGTGTCTGCATAGGACCATAGACATCACTATGAACAAGCTTCAATTTCTAAGTAGATTGAACCCAACCATCTTTTGGGAAGTAGAAACAATGCATTTTATCCTAAATATAGCCTTCACAAATATTTTTAGAAGGTGTCGTAGAGAGGACACCATCTCATATTTTTGCAAGCATAGCAAACTAGCATAATTTAGATGATGAAAGTGTGAATGCCAAAGCTTCGCATTCGACATAGCTTAAGAATCTTGAACTACACACGCTGAATCATTCACAGATTTTGTGTAATCTATGAGCTTATGCAACCCACAAAATAAAATGCCAGTAGCAATAATAACATCACTATTTGAGAGATCATGGACTGTACATCTATCATCAACAAATCTGACATCCAAGACAATCTTGGCTAATGCCAAAATTCACAACAAATTTTTCTTGATCACTGGTACAAATAAAGCATCTGACAATTTAAAAGAACTACCATCAGTAGTAGTCAAAATGATCTTACCAAATCCCATTATAGGATAAGAGGAGTTGGTGCATGTGATAGTATTCCTTATAAGGGAAGGCTCAAGTGAAGTGAAGAAACTATGCTCTGAGGCTATATATCTGGTTGCCCCAGTATCAAAGTACCATACATCTAATTCTATTACAAACATACATTATTCATGAGAAGGTGGGCCATAACAACAAACAGTAGTGAATGCCCATTCTTCATTTTGCATAAGACTAGCAGACTTTGTTTAAGGTTTGGAGGCATCTACAACCACCATTCGGACCTCTTTTTTCTTTGCCTCTTTTGTAGCTAGTTTTAAATAGATCTTTATGACATGATCATTTCCTTTACATTATTTGCAAAACAATTTTTGCTTTTTGCTTTTCTTTTTGCCTTTGTCTTCCTTTTTTTATCATCCAAAATTAGTAGATTTTGCTTTCTAGTAGATGAGCTGCCCTTCTGACTAGCTAAGAAAGCTTGATCTACAAAATGCATAGTGAACATGTTGTACCTAGACGAGTCTTCCTACAACAAAATAGAGACTAACTCCTCAAATGTTAAGGTATTTGGATTCCATTTCATCATCAACCAAAGAATAGAAGCAAGAATCTAATAAGAATTTAGAAGACCATTCAAAACATTTTGCATAAGTGAACTGTCCGACAAGACTTCATGAGTAGAAATCAACTACTCCTTCAAATCTTTGATCTTTGTCAAAAAACTATCCATAGATCATTCTTCATTCATATGCTTACTCTCCAACTATTCTTAGAGGTAAGCAACATGAGCCTCGTTTATTACCTAAAACAAAGTGGTAAGTGTATCCCAAGCATATTTTGCAATTTTGCAAGAGGGAATGTGAGGGATAATGGCATGTTTGAAAGACAAAACTTCAATGCATGTGGTTGAGCCTCTCTGCAATCCCAACAAATTCTCTCTATAGTAGGTGCAATAAGAACCACAACACGAACAAAAATTTGAAGATCATCATCTTGTATGCCATCTACATCACCTTCAATAATTTTATTTACAGGTGGATTAGGCTATTTTTCAACACCCTACACAATATTCCAGAATCCTTTCACTACCAATACATGATGCATCATATATGCCCATAATAGGTAATTAGTACCGTCCACTCTATCATCAACATCCAACATATGGAATACATCATTGCTTTCAGCCATGGCCACTGACTAGAATACCTTGATGTAGAAAAATGATTCTATCTAAAAAATTTGAACAAAACTACCTTGTTGAGCTCTACTAGATCTATAGTAGACTTTGAGGTGCTTGTACTAGTGAACCAAAACCTCAATATATGTTTGGTACAAAAAGGATGAAATTTCCTGCATAAGCATTGCGATAGTGCATTCGAAGGTCAAAATGAGCTCAAATTGCAATTTGTATACCACAAAGTGAAGTTGTTTTGAATTCTAATCACCTTGAATATGCTCACCAATTTTCATGAGATTATGAGATTTTGACTGGAGGGGCATTGAGGATTCCCTAGATGAAGCGGCAACCTGCTCTCATACTAGTTGTTGGAGTTTGGGGTGTGCAGAAGCACATAAAAATTACAAGAAAGAAGAAGAAGAAGAAGCTTGAAGCACAATACATAATACTGAATGTATTACCAAGTGAATGTACAAAGATAAAAGACCCATTGGGATTATATGCATACATACAAGCTGAGGGAAAAGACATCCTAAAGAGGGAAGAAAGTGCCCCGGTGGCCCTAGTTTATTCACACACATCACTACTGAAGTATACCAACAATGATAAGTATAAGGTCTTTGCTTACATGTTTTAGCATCAGGTGTCATTGGGATTCTAGGAGAACATATTGATGGATTGACTCCTTCCAAATCTTTGTAAGTCCAAGAAAATACATCGCTATACTCTCATAACAATGCTATGAGCTCTTGTTCCCTTTCTATGGACACATATTTTCCTATGTAGGTGTATCTCTCCTCATCCCCTTCTAGCATGTCTACAATATTTTTCATTTTCTATTTTTTATCATATGCTACTCCCTCTTATGGCTCTCTCTTATGCATTTGGATCGCTATCTTTCTTTCCTCTACTTCATACCTCTTAAAATGTTCAGGCACTTTGAATTGTTCATGTTGTATATTTTCTTCCTCCACTTCATCATTCTCCTTCCTAGGGTTTTCTAAGTATTCTTCTATGTAGAATATCATTTTATTTTCCTTGGAATTTTCCATTTCTACTTCTTTTAGGTATTGCTCTTCTGGGCCAAACTTTCTCCTCTAGTTTTAGCACTAGAATGCTATTCTCCGCTAAGTTCCACATGATATAAGATTGGCAATACTTATCATCTAGCAAGCTCCAAAATACTTGCAATTACAAGTGATATAAAAATGTGGTGATTCTTGATTCTTAGTATCTAGCTAGAACCAGTGACCTAAAAATTATTTTCTTTTTGATTTGTGAATGTTCTACCCTTCTCCCATACTCTCTTCCTACTTCTTAACCCTTATTATTTCCTCAACTCCTGACCTAATCCTAAAAACTTTTCACACACTGTGTACCTAAGTCACGAAGTCTTAGGGACTTGTGCCAAAGAGACTAAATTTCATTTGCCACACAAGTGCATATAGTGGTGGATTGACACACACTTAATTATCAATCCGGTGAACTGAACTAACCAAGTGTATGAGGACTTGTGCACACATGATGGAAATTGAAGTGGTTCAGCCAATATGCATGAGAAAAGACTAATCTACCTTTCCAACTGACTTAACCTTTGAAAGTTTCTGCCACAATACCACTTACAATAGTAATTACAAATTCAAATGTTTCTCCTAGCTCCGAACTCTAAATATGGCCAATAGCGCATTGCTTTCGAAGCCCTCGACAAGACGCATCTATGGGTGGTATTTTCACTTGAATCTGACAACCATTCTTCCAATTATCACCAAAATAGTGAATGGTAGGAAACACACACACTCATTCCACAACTCCTACTTGCTCACACACACACTACAATAGCTCAAAAGTGATGGGGAAGGTAGACAATAGCCCTACACACACATTCCAAGCTTCACACACACACCAAAGATCATAGAGAAGATGAAAATCTGCAGGAAAGAAGGAAATTCAAAAATCAGGAGCTCTCCTTCTTCACAATGGGAAAAAGTCCTTACAAAGAGTCACAAAGTGACTTATATATATGTGCCCTAAAAATGGTCCTTTCACACAAGTGACTAGCACTTTATTAGCTAATCTCTAATTTCCTACTATTTTACAAGAAATATATTACAAAGATTTGGGATTATGCATCTAGTGGCCTCCTCTAGTGCATTTACAAAGTTTTGAGGGAATTTCCTAGGATTTTGAAGAAGAAAAAATATGCCCATTAATTTGAAAAATTTGGGGCTCCTCTTTTGTGCCTCTTTACTCTGCAACACTCTCCCCCTCTTTGTCTCTGTCGTCCCTTGACAGCCTTTTGCTTCTCAGTTGTAGCATGTCTAAGGCTTTTGAATACATGCACCCCGTGGTCGAAGAAGCGATAAGGACTGTCAAAAAATTTGTTACTTTATTCAAGGTATGTCCTTTACTTTTGTTTGCCCCTTGGTATTCCTTATATCACAAATCTGGGTTGCTGTATTAAGGCGGGCTACCATGCACGCCATTAGTGGCTAAGAATGTGATGTCCGTAGTCACCCGCTTCAACTTTTTAGCCTCTACCTCTTTTTAGCTTTTGGTCTTCTGATTTGTCTTTGTCTTCACACATCTGACCTGTTGTATTGCTTTGAGCCTGTTTACTTTATTCCATCGCACGCCTTAATTTGCTGACCTCTACTCTCTTTTAAGAGAGCATTACGTTTCAAAGGCCTTAATTCTAAATCTTCTTTGTCATCCTCTAGGACCTATTCCATTTCTTCCCACCACATGCATCCAGCGGACGAGGAGGCAACTAGGACCTTCAGACAATTGGTTATCTTATCCGATGAAGAGTCCTTCATGTGCTGTTTCTCTCCTCGGCTTGTTTCGCTTCAATATTCCATTTTTTTTTTCTTATCATCTTTATCATTGCCTAATGCTTCATCATTAGTTGATAAGCTTTGTATAGTTGAGTTTTTTTTTCCATTAGGATAAAGTGCTTTTCAGCACTTCTATTTGACATCAAGATGCTTATCAACACCCTTCATTGGAGGAGCCAAGATGAAGATAGAGCATACTTTGGAGGTGCAAACAGTCAAAGGTTGAAGCTCCCTCATTTGGTGACCCAAGCGGTGATGCATCGGAGGTTCTGCCTCTAACAGAACACAACAAGTTGAATATTTCTGGGAACTATACGATTCTTCTTATTATCATGTGCAGCAGCTGGCCTTCTCTTGAGCCTGCTGGAAAGAAGCCCGTAGCAGAAAAAAAGCAAAGGTAGGAGCTAAGCCGGGAACTCAAGCTTTCACCCAGGCAGATGTTGAAGCCCAAAGTCAAGGACAAAGCATGGAAGCACATCAAAAGGTGGACACACAAGGAAAGGGAGCAAGTAGGGAGCTCCAAGAAGTGTATGTCAAATTTTCAGAAGAATCCCCTACAAAAATAGTGATTTTCATCACTAAAAACCATTGTAAATACCATTATCTATTTTTTGTAACTCCATTTTGTTCAAGCCGAGGAGTCCTCGAGCTTGAGGAGTATTAGAAGTACCATCGTACCAATTTTCATAATTTTTAGACTTCGTTTGAGTCCTCAAATAAGCCCTGGAACCTAATTTTTAACTAGGCCGGACACTAGGTCTGGACAGGGCCAAAACTAGTCAAAAAACTATAAAAAGAGCTAGAGAGCTCATTTTTGAGGTTAGCTTGTTAGAGAATAGAACTTTTGTAAGAGAACTCTTTTGCAATCTAAGCTTTCCATTGTTCCTCTCTTTGATCTTACTTTGTGCGCGTGTGTGTGTATGTGTGTGCATGTTTGTGTGCTTTCACTCACACACTTGTGACTTCACTTGCTCGTGGTCTTCATACCAGTCCTCACGTCTCCACGGATTGACAAGTAAAGGAGGTGGTGCTTACGCTTGAGCTACACCAAATTTTGGCGCCGTTGCCGGGGAGAGAGCTTCGAGGACGAGCGTTGTGATGGTAAGATCGTAGATTTGCGACGTTGGAAGGTAAAAAAACTGTCATTTCAATTCATTTTCTGTTTTTTCCTCTTCATCTTCATCATCATCATCATCTCCACCTTCTTCCACCTTCTTCTTCATAGAAAATTCTTGTTTTTTAGTGCATTTTCACCATCTTCATACCATTTTTCATGCATTATTGTGTGGGAAGGAGTTAGGAGAAGCAAGGGAGAGAAAGCGCTGTGTTTTTTTCATGATTTTCTGCTCATACGGAGCTCGCCATAGCCGGCGCTCAGAAATTTGAATTTCCCGCCAAAAAACGCGATTCTGTGATGAAAATCGCGATTCTGTGAAAATTCAATTTTTGAAAAATCACGATTTTCTGTTTTCCCGCCTAAAAGTTGGCTGAAAAAATCACGATTCTGTGGTCATTCTCAGAATCGCGATTCTGTGATTGTGCTCAAAATCGCGATTTTCATATCAAAAGAAACACGATTTCTAAAAACACAATTTTCAGCGGGCTCAAAATCGCGATTCTCACAAATCACGATTTTCAGCCAAAAACACGATTTTGTGAAAAAGGCGATTCTGTGAAAACACGAATTGTCGCTCAAACTCGCGATTTTCAGAAACACGATTTTGTGCTCAACATCGCGATTTTCATGTCAAAAAACACGATTCTCTAAAACACGATTCTGTGCTCAAAATCGCGATTTTCATAAACACGATTTTGTGCTCAACATCGCGATTTTCATGTCAAAAAACACGATTCTCTAAAACACGATTCTGTGCTCAAAATCGCGATTTTCATGTCAAAAAACACGATTCTCTAAAACACGATTTTGTGCTCAAAATCGCGATTTTCATGCCAAAAACACGATTCTGAGAAAATACGATTTTCAGCGGGCTCAAAATCGCGATTCTCACAAATCACGATTTTCAGCAAAAAAACACGATTTTGTGAAAAAAAAAAACACGCTTCTCTGAGTCAAAATCGCGATTTTCAAAAACACGATTCTGTGCTCAAAATCGCAATTTTCATGTAAAAAAAAAACACGATTTTGTGATCAACATCGCGATTTTCAGAAACACGATTTTGTGATCAAAATCGCGATTTTCAAAACACGATTTTGTGAAAACACGATTTTGTGAACACGATTCTCAAGGTACAAAATCGCGATTTTCTCCAAAGGTCCTGTTTGCCTGTTTTGACCCCCAGGAGCCTGAATTGGCATAACTTTTTCATCCAAAGTCCATTTTTTGAGCTCTATAGCTCGTTGGAAAGCTCGTTTCAAATCCTACACGACCTCAACTGTTTTTTTCAAGAATAACGCGTTGATTTTGAGATAGGATAATTTGAAGTTGACCCTCATGTGGGACTAGGGAACCAAGGGGACTCCAAAGAATTTTGAACCATACCAAGGGGAAAATTTGGACTCTTGACTAAAGCTTATGAACCTGAGATCTGGTAGACACTTAGGCAAGGATAAACAAAGCATTAGATCTTCTGAGGCTAGTGTCAACCGTACATCCAAGTCTTGGGCACAACAACTAATGGTCATCTTTTACTAAGTTCAGACACAAGTGATTCAGAAATGTCTTTTAGTATGGGAAAACCTGCAGGTGGCTCAGGGACTGCCCATCTACAAACACCAGAAGGTCCCTATAAGACACAGTTGGAATATATTCGGACCAACCAATTAGGTGCTCGCATCTATGAGGATGGTCTGAGGCGATCAGTGGTCCAACTCAAAAATCCAGATCAATCCTTTGGACTTGAACACCCGGTGGTCAAGTTCGAAGAGGGTTCATACATTGATAAGGAAGGAACCATGTACGTGGTCACCAACCTACCAGATAGGACTGATGAGTTTGGAAATGTCATTCCTGAGAATGAAATAGGAGACCTAGAACAAGGAAACGTAGGACAAGGACCCCAGACTCCTAGAGGTAAGTCAGTTTTGACCCGAGTGATCACTCCGGACTGGATCCCTCAAGACAACAAAAGCATAGAACTATTTTTGAATAGAGAAACAGAGGAAGCCTTTTGGAAGTTCAAGCCAGATCAACCTAGCCAATTGGGCATAGTTATCATCTATGAATTCAAAGATCCTGAGATACCAGGCAAAGTTGTCTACCTGGATAACACATCAGAGAAAATTTTCTTGGTAAGAGAACATGATAGACATGCATATACTTGGAAGAATGAATTGATTTTCCCCCCACCAAGATCCAATGTTTCCCATGGCCTCCAAGGAGTAGGATCATCCCACGCTCATGAAGCCCAGAGAGAAAGAACTAGAGAGAGACCTGAGGTAAGTTTTGCACACACCGTGGGCAGGAATAGATCAGGATTTGAAAATGAAAGACCTGAAAGAGAGAGACATCAAGCACATAGGCAAAAAAGAGATGAACATGATTTTCCATTGCCTAGACCCCGAGAGCACCCAAGAACCCTTAGACCCACTCAAGTGATCAAGGCAATGAAGAATTATTTTGACGGGTCAGGAGATCCTTATGATCATGTGGCCGAGTTCAAACAAGTGTTAAGAGCTGAACAGGTTGAGGATTTATTCACCCAATACGAGGCATTTGGTTTGACTCTTAAGGGCACTGCCTTGGCTTGGTTTCAACCATTGAGTAGTCGCAACTATCGTGATATAGGTCAACTGCTAGACGAATTCATTGTAGAATTTTCCAAGAGTGGTATCAGGCATAACACATCGTCCCTGATCCACAGTTTCAAGCAGACACCCCAAGAAACAGTGCGACTAGCAGGTAGAAGGTTCAGACAGTACCTAGAAAGATGCCCTACTCCAGAGTTACCCACACCAGCTAAACAAGTGGCTTTGTTCTTAGATGGCTTACTGAGCACAAAATTAAGATCATATGTGTACTTGAAAGAGCCTAGATCCATAGAAGAGTGCGTGCGGACGTGCATCGACATAGAAGATAACTTGGGTGAGGAGTTAGGATTGTCCAAACTCTACAAAGATTTGGATAGTTCTACTAGTCATACTTCAAAGATCTCCACAGAAATAGAAGAGATAGCTGAGCAAGTTGCCAAGAAACTGGGAGTCCAAAATAAAAAAACACAGAGAGTCACTCCAGTGAATCGGTGTTATACTTGTGGGGGCAACCACATGGCTAATGTATGCCCAATGCAAAACCAAAACATTAGAGAAAGGAATGCTCCATATTGCACTATTGAGAGAAAATACACAAACCACACGGCTCAAGATTGTCCCTACAATAGGCAGGCTGTTAGACAGAATTATCAGCAACCTTACCCACAAGGTAGGTATCAGAACCAATACCAACAGCCATATTATAGACCACAACAGCAATATCAGGTACCATATAGGCCACAACCTGTCTTGGGAAACCAACCACCAGCTCCAGCCAACGTGATTCCAGTCAAATATGCTGTGGGAGAGGAAAATCCAAATAGAGCATTGGTGCCCCTAACCCCATGGATACCAGATAATGATTCTCATGCTCATAGTTCAGACTACTCCCATGAAGGTAGTCCACATGCGTATTACACAGAGTCACCTGAACATAGTGAGATTTACTCGTATCAATATGAGGCACCACCTATGGAGCAAAATTGGGAGCCAGAATACTCCAATGTCATGTACACAAATCCTAACCCTAGGCCCCAGTTGAGACAAATGAGACCACAAGCCCCTAGAGGATCTTGTTTCAGATGTCATGGTGACCATTACATTCGTGACTGTCCCCACCCATCATCTCCGAGTCAAGGACAGGCTATCACAATACAGGCTTTTTGTCCTGATTGTGGCAAAGACCATCTCCCCAGAGATTGTCCAAGAAACCCCTCCAGTGCACCCAAGATTACACCCATTAATGTGGTAGGCTTAGTGGCAGATTCAAGTTCAAGTAGTAGCAATGTGGCTCCTATACAAGCTGTCACTAGAGCACAAGCCTTACAACAGGATAAACCAACAGAACAATCAGAGTCGAGTGAATCAGGAGAGCCTAGTAAGAGGAAAACAAGAACATGGAAGGATACCAGAGAGAAGGCCAATCGCAAGTGGAATAAAAAGTTATCGGAACTAGAAGAAAGCTTAAAAGAAGCGAAAACAAAAATAGAAGACATTGCATCTCAAAGCCCCTCGCATGCCGAAACTCCATCCACTCCACCTCATCCCACCCCACCACCCATTGTAAATAGACCGCAACCAGGGTCTGTTCTTGCAGATCCAACCCCAGAAGGCTTGGACATGATGTTCAAAGCCTACGAGGCTCGACTTCAAGAAGGGCCTACAGCTGCAAATCTAGACAAGAGTTACCCTAGAGCGGATTTAGAGATTGAACGAATGAAAATGTGCATGAAAATGGTAGAACAAGCTCAAGCTATACTTGAGACTAGTCAAAAGTTCAATCAGACAAACTCTGTCAAACCAGATTTGCATTTCCAAGGGTTACTAGAAAGATTAGAGCAGTTGGTAAACAAACCACAAGTCTCTTTACCTCCACAGGCTCAACCAGTTATTGAAAGAGGAAGCTCACCACCAATGGGGGCTTATGTTCCTAATTCCACAAATGTTGGAATACCTCCTTCAATTCAACAGTACTCTCAAGAGTTCTTGCGGGAAATACAGGAAGATAAATGGGCCAAGGAGAAGGGTAATTCCCCTCCTATTCCTGAGATTGATGATCTTCATGATCAATTTCCCCAAGACATTCCATCTATTTACGAAGATGAAGCAGAACAAGAAGACGAAAGATTAGATTTTGAATCTAATACCTTAGAAGAACTGCCTCAATTTCCAGGCCCATGGGAATCTGAATCACTCCAGATTAGAGCTCCCACAATACTAGTAAGAAATGAAGACTCAGTGGTTCCAAGGAACACGGATGTCGTGAAGAACACTAAGGTTCAGTGTCATCTCACTGTAGAAGAGCTGCTCAAAGCAAAACCTGAGTTATGGAATCATGTGAAGGATCAGGTCCCAGAACTTGATTCCAACATGCCAAAAGCAGGCTCCAAGCAAAGGGTACCAGAGATACCTCTAGACAAAATAGGGGACATGTGTGAGGGTGAAGAAGGTAATACTTATCTTCCAATCACCTACCAAGGTTACACAACAAAAGCAATCATAGATTCAGGTGCTGGTGTTGCTATTGCGACCACCTCCTTGTGGAAGCAATGGGGCAAGCCCACATTAAGACCAACTAGAATGAAGCTTCAAATGGCTGATGGTCATTTTGAAAGACCTCTAGGATTGCTAGAAGGGATCACTCTAACCACTTGTGGTGTAGAGTTTGAGCACACATTTGCTATATGCGACTTTGAGAAAAATAATGTCTATGAGATGATCCTAGGAAGACCCTTCCTACGACAATTGCAAATAGTACAGGATTGGGGAACTAACTCCTTGTACTTACAGCACTTAGGGGTCACCACCAAGGTCAATTTGAAGGATTACACCTTCAGAGATGTACCACCCCTACAGTGGAATTCTATCCACAAAGTGAAAGAAGATTCCATCTCTGTGCAATCTGAAAGTTCACCTGATCCATCATGGCTACATGAAGATACTCATTTGTGGATGTGCAAGGTCGCAAAGGAAGAGGAAAAACGTTTAAAGGCAAGAGAAGAAGGAACTTCGCTAGGAGAGAGACCAGTTAGAGACCCAGCCTACACACCGATGATCTTTCCAGATGAGGAGTTTGAGCCTCATGGCTGGCAAGAAATCTTAGCCACCATGGACATTGCTGTCAATGAGGAACAGTGGACACCCCATTGTGATGAGGAGGGTTATGATATCTCAGTTTTCATGTGTCAACCCTTGCTAGAAGAATGTGACCCTAGTGATGTCATAGAGGAAGAAGAGAATGACGATGATCTGGAGTCTATTGTGATGGATAGTTGCTTTAACTCAGAGCAGCACTATCTAGAAGATATAGGAGTCTTCACCCAGAAAGAAGAAGAACCTCTCACAAGTATTAAAACAGTAAACTCAAAGGATGGAAGTGAGAGTAGTCAAAAGAAAAAGAAAAGAAAAGCAGTGAAACAAGAAGAGGAGGAATCATTGTTTGAAGTACCAGAAAACTTCAAGAAATATGAAGTTGACGACCGCAAAATTCTGGTACGAATGCCTAAGAGAGAGGCCATCATAGGAGAATCATATGATAATAAAGAAAAGACCAAGAAGATTGTAATGACCATTGAAGAGAACGAAGAGAGATGCACATATATAGGAGATGACCTAAGTGCAAGAGAAGAAATGGAGCTCATAGCTCTATTAAGGGAATATAGGGATGTGTTTGCATGGCACTATAGAGACTTGAAAGGGGTAGATCCAAGAATTTGCTCTCATACTATCCCCATGACTGCTGATGCTAAGCCCACCAAACAGAAGCCCTACACATATAATGATACCTATGCAGCCAAAATAAAAGAAGAAATTGATAGGTTGATTGAAGCTGGATTCATCTATGAGATTGAGCATACCGAATGGGTGTCCCCCATTGTTGTGGTACCCAAGAAGAACGGGAAGTTGCGAGTGTGTATTAACCTTAAAAAAGTTAATGCCGCTACGATTAGAGATAGTTACCCACTTCCAATCACAGAACACCTATTGGAGCGTGTTGCAGGCAAGGAAGTTTATAGCTTCCTTGATGGATTTTCAGGTTACAATCAAGTAGCCATTGCCCCAGAAGATCAACACAAAACAGCTTTTGCTACAGAGTGGGGAATCTTTGCATTTCGTGTGATGCCATTTGGGCTCACCAATGCACCTGCAACATTCCAAAGGCTCATGTGTCATGTCTTCAAAGAGTTCTTACGAAAGAGCTTAGAAGTGTATGTGGATGATTTATGTGCTCATTCCCAAGAAAGAAGATTTCACATCCCTGAGCTCAGACAGATCTTCAACAAGTGTAGAGAATATCGAGTGTGTCTGAACCCAGAAAAGTGTGTGTTCATGGTGCGTCAAGGTAAAATCCTCGGTCATATTGTTTCTAAGAATGGAATCTCAACGGATGAAGATAAGGTACGAGCCATAGCGGAGCTGCCAAGGCCAAGGAATGTTAAAGAGGTACAAGCCTTTATGGGTCATTGTGGATATTACCGTAGGTTTATCCACATGTACACGATCATAGCTAGAACCCTTTATGCCTTGTTGTCTAATTTTGAGTGGAACGACGAATGCGAGAATTCTTTCAATGAACTGAAGAAACGTTTGTGCACAGCACCAATATTGACCACTCCTGATTGGAATAAGCCATTCCATGTCCATGTGGATGCATCCAATCATGCCATAGGATGTGTGCTAGCACAACCCACAGGTGAAGGGAATTTAGATTTGCCCATAGCATATGCTAGTAGACAACTAAACCCAGCCGAAAGAAATTATACCACAACCGAGCGAGAAGGGTTAGGCATGGTATATGCTGTAAAGAAGTTTAGACACTATTTATTGGCCAACAAGTTCAAGTTTTTCACTGATCATCAAGCTTTGTTATATTTGGTCAATAAACCTTGCAATACTAGACGCTTAGTAAGATGGTTCCACTTACTAATGGAGTATGACTTTGAAGTTGTTGTCAGGAAAGGTAGAACCCACCTTCGGGCAGATCACCTTTCTCGCATTACTTCAGGAGAGTCACCACAAGGAGTGTCTGATGAACTACCTGATGCTTATCTGTTCAATTTGGAAGTTGTTCCTAAATGGGCAAATAAGTTGGTACCAGTCCTAACCTTCGGCCCTGCAAATAAGAATGTGAAAACATCACAAGAAGAAATTGTAAAATCACAAAAATATCACATATTGGCAGGAAGCATGTACAAACAAGATACTGAGGGTGTATTAGCTTGTTGTGTGGAGGATGATGAACATAGTAGTTGGTTGCAACAAGCCCATGAAGGAATGCTAGGAAATCACTATTCTAAACAACGAACATTGCAGAATCTAAAGCGTTTAGGAGTGTATTGGCCTAGCATGGACAAAGAAATACATGAGTGGATTAAAAATTGTCCAAGGTGCAGAGAGAGACCCCCAGTGGAGCATGCGACCCTTTATCAAGTGTCATTAATTCCAGATTGGAGTACTCCATTGGTAGAGTTTATGAGATCGGGAAGATTACCCAAAGAGGCTAGTCTAGCAAGAAGACGAAGCATGGAGCAAGAGGCTCAAGGCTATGCCTTAGTAGGGGACAACCTATACCGAAGAGGCAAAGATGGTTACTTAAGACTATGCGTTCATGAATCAGACTATTTAAAGGTCTCAGAGACTGCACACAGCGGTGTTGCAGGTGGACATTTTGGTCCTGACCGAGTGATCAAGACCATTCTATTCTCAGGACTTTGGTGGCCCACTCTTCATATGGACGCACATACCTATGTGAAGAAATGTGACACATGCCAACGTGCACAATATCCAGTTAGAAAAGACGAGATGCCCTTGAGGCCAATGATGGGAGGACGTGCATTTTCGAAGTGGGGCATAGACTTCATAGGTCCTATTAACCCCCCAGCTAGAAACTCCCACGCAGAGTACATCATTGTAGCCACAGATTACCTTACAAAGTGGGTAGAAGTCAAAGCCACAACAAAGAATGATGCTCAGACTACTGCTAAGTTCTTATTCGAGAATGTGTTCACGAGATATGGACTACCAATAGAGTTGGTGAGCGATAGAGGCACACACTTCTTGAATGAAGTCATTGAAAATCTTCTCCAAGAATTCTTGGTGATACATAAGAAATCTGCCCCCTATCACCCACAAGCCAACGGACAAGCCGAGAGTACCAATAAGATCCTCTGTAACGTATTGACAAAACTGGTAAATAATAAACGCTCTGATTGGGACAAACAACTTCATCATGCTGTTTGGGCTTATCGAGTTGCCTACAAAACGGTACTCAACGCCACCCCATTTCAGATGGTCTTCGGACAGAACGTTGTGCTACCATTAGATTTCTTAATCCCTGCCTTAAAAGTAGCACAAGAGTATGAGTGGAATGGGCATGAATTGTCCTCTAGGATCTTTGATCTCGAACGCTTGGGTGAGACGAGGCTACGAGCGGCAGCAGGCATCTACGCTGCAAAGAAGAGGCAAAAGGCATACTTTGATGCACACATCAAGGATAAGGGATTGAAAGAGGGAGATCTAGTGTTGGTATACACACTAAAACAACATGCCCGTAAGTTGGAAAAAAGAGGATACGGACCCATGATCATTAATAGAATTTCCACTAGTGGTGCAGTTCAGTTGGCCACTCTAGAAGGAGATATCTTGTCAAACTATATTAGTGGCTGTAGAGTCAAGCTATATCAAGAACCTCTTACTGAGGATATGCTAATGAGACTCAACACTGCTAAGAAGCGAAAAGAAGAAGAGTTAAGAGTGAGAGAAGAAGCACAGGTAGAGGCCAGAGAGCGTATTAGGCGAAATAAGTTAAGGCGATTAGGCCTAGATGTCAACTCAAAAGCCCCAAAATATCACATGGATATGTGTCAAAAGTCAGGCATAGCGACTTCTCAGGTCATTGACCGAAGACCCTTTGTGACCATAGAGATAGGACAAGGGAAGGGTGCAAGGACGGTGAAAGCATTGATTGACTCAGGTGCAACAAGTAGTGCAGTTAGACTTTCCTACTGCCAAGACTTGCAGTTGAACATTAATCCCATAGAAGCTTATCTCATAGGATTGGGAGGTGTGGAAACCCCTTGTTTAGGCGAGGTGGAACTTCCCATCTACCTTCAAGATGTTCCAATGAAAGTCAAAGCGCTAGTATGTCAAGATGAGAACCTTACAGAACCACTTGTCCTGGGTCAAGATTGGATCTATGACCATGCAGTTAACTTAAACCTAAGAAGTCAAATTCTTCAAGTTTGGGTACATGAACAATGCATTACATTAGAATTAGAGAACTGCATGCTCCTAAATCATGGCACCACACACTCTCTTAGTTCTTCCAAGACTAATCATATGAAAGAAGATGTTGTATGTGTCAAAAACTCTATGATGCAGAAGGAGTCAATCGTGGAAGACCAGGTTCGAAGGCGGGTGGATCTTTCTTCTTCTCCAAAGAATCAAGTAGCCACAGTAGTGAGTCCACCACACAAGCAAACACAACCGTTCATGACAACTGCTACATCAAATAGAAAGACACCATTCGATAAAAAAGCAGTTCTGAGCATGAAGCAGATATGGGTACGCAAAGGAGAGCAACCACCAACCTTGCCCCCACAAACTCCATCCATGCAAACCAACCAGGCCAGGAGACGAAGGAAGCAGCTCAGACAAGCTCAATCACAAGGTATCCAACAAGTTTGGGTGCCTAAGAAGTTAGCTGCAGCTCAACAAGGGCAATTGCAAATGTGGGTACCTAAGAAGCTCTTACATCCACAACAACCTATGTTCTCCCACATGCGAAAGGTCTCAAACAAGAAGCCAAAAAGAGAAGAGGGTAAGAACCACGTACAGAGACAGGAAGAAGATCAAATCAGCTCTTCAAGAAAAGTAGGAAGACGTGCAAAAAGGATATGGGTTTGGAAGCCAAAAGTACAAGCAGCCTCCACCGAACCAAAGCGTCAACCACAGTGGATACCACAGTTCAGAAAGCATCCAAAGAAAAAGACGCCTGAAGTGACCTCTACACTGCCAAATGATGTTCTAAAATGGACTCCAATAAGGAGGATTACATCAGTTCGAGACTCAATGGATACCTCCACCAAGGTCGGCATCAACCTCCGCAAATAACATCGAAAGCCTCGAACGAGCAACAACCATGTGCTCCTTGCACAACCCTGTCTTTTGCACCATTCAGGTCATGCATTTCCAAAGTATGCATTAATATAGGGCCACATTACACGGCCGTGCATAGACACACTTGAGAATCCCACGCACAAGAGCACAGTGACGTATGTCAAATATTTCTATTGATACTAACTTTTGTGTTCTTGTTTTGTGATATCCTGTTCCTCAAAAAAAAAAAAAAAAAAAAAAGGGAGAAAGAAAAGCGGGAGAGAGCTTGTTCCCAGGTTTGGCTTATGAAACATGAATGAGTCATGCTTAGTTGAAGGTGGAACTGTGGATTACTAGGCATTTATCAATTTGGATAGAAGTGTGTCTCGGCCAGCAGTGAGATTGTTGCTGCCTTATCTGGTAGATGACAAGCATTTGGCATGAACATGACATCTACAACTATGATTTTCTCTTACCATGGTAGGAATGAAGAGCTTGAAGGTCCGCAACTTGAGTGATGCTTAACTACTTCATGTACCAGAGCAGCCAAGGAGATATCTGCAAAAGGTAGTTCTGGAGGAGAAGACTCCTGCATATGGTGAGCTAAAGAGAATATGTGAAACTCAGCTTGGTGTAGTTACCCGATGTTGCTTGCCAAGGAATATAAAGCAATTCAATTCTCAGTATTTCCTGAACCAGTATGGAACAGTAGCACTGGTGAATGGTCTATGTCAATCAGCATGGTAATCTCTTAGAAACCGGCATGTGTCCAATATTCCTCTGAGTGTCAATATAGGGAAGTGAACGTGCATGAGCCCAAGCTCAGAAATGCACATTGTTAGTGACAAATGTTGCTTTGAAAAGAGGAGAGGGGATCCACCACTCAAAAGATCTCATCAGTGGACAATCAACATGGACATTCATCAACAAGGTTCCATCCCAAAGGCCGAGTGTACAACACGAAGAGACAAACATCCATCAACCTTCTCCATGGTAAGTATCTTTACTCTGGAAACACCATAACCATGATAGTTTAGGAAACCTCTTCGTCAGCATACCCTTGAGCACTTAGCTCAAGAACCGCAATTTTTGCACCATACTTCTTCCAATGCATTTTCCAAGTAAGCATGCGTAGGGCTACATTACAAGGCCGTGCACAAGGCACATACTTTTTTCAACCCAGGCACGAACACACTTACCCATCATTCATTATGGGTTATGAGTAGTTGGCATGACTGCTCTCAACATCATCTTTGGAAGAGCTAGCGGACGTCATGGGAACAACATCCGTATCTCTGAAGCAAATTGAAGCCAGTAGTTGCTCCAAATCACTCTTGACAACCTCTTTTGAGCAACTTGTAGTTTTGAAAGCTCACAACGACACATTCTTGCTAGAATCCAAGGAACCAACTCATACAACGGATGGACACCACCTCTCAAAGCACTACATAGGACACCCCTTCCAACAACGGTCTGTCAGGGACGACAGACTCGAGAGGGGGGGAGTGTTGAAGCCCAAAGTCAAGGACAAAGCATGGAAGCACATCAAAAGGTGGACACACAAGGAAAGGGAGCAAGTAGGGAGCTCCAAGAAGTGTATGTCAAATTTTCAGAAGAATCCCCTACAAAAATAGTGATTTTCATCACTAAAAACCATTGTAAATACCATTATCTATTTTTTGTAACTCCATTTTTTTCAAGCCGAGGAGTCCTCGAGCTTGAAGAGTATTAGAAGTACCATCGTACCAATTTTCATAATTTTTAGACTTCGTTTGAGTCCTCAAATAAGCCCTGGAACCTAATTTTTAACTAGGCCGGACACTAGGTCTGGACAGGGCCAAAACTAGTCAAAAAACTATAAAAAGAGCTAGAGAGCTCATTTTTGAGGTTAGCTTGTTAGAGAATAGAACTTTTGTAAGAGAACTCTTTTGCAATCTAAGCTTTCCATTGTTCCTCTCTTTGATCTTCCTTTGTGCGCGTGTGTGTGTATGTGTGTGCATGTTTGTGTGCTTTCACTCACACACTTGTGACTTCACTTGCTCGTGGTCTTCATACCAGTCCTCACGTCTCCGCGGATTGACAAGTAAAGGAGGTGGTGCTTACGCTTGAGCTACAGCAGATAAAATTTTGGTTTCAGAATAAAAGAACCAAACTGAAGGTGCATCATGAGCGACAAGAAAATGGTGTGTTACGTGTGAAAAATGAGAAGCTTAAATTGGAGAATTTTGCTTTGAGGGATGTTGTTCGGAATGTGTCCTGCCTAAGCTGTGGAGGTCCCGCAACTCTTCTTGAAATGTCATATGATGAGTAGCAGTTAAGAATTGAAAACATGCGCTTGCATGAAGAGATTGATAGAATTTTCGCAATGGCTGCCAATTATATAGGCAGGCAGATACCACCAATGCCAATGTCATCTGCATGCCCACCCGCAGCATCATTGGGTATAGTGGTAATGATGCACAGGTTTCTTCCTGTACTACCATTAGCCTTGGAAATGACATCTGCTCCAGATTTTCCATTGCAATCATTTCCAATGTTGTGACTTACATCCCACAAGATAGATGAGACAAAGCAATATGGGCAGTATAAGGCTGGAGAAGCTCACAAACAGAGTCAAGGAATTGCGCAGGCGGTGAAAGAGAACGCTTCTAGAGTTGCTCAAGCAACACAGGAGATTCAATTCTTATCAGAAGCTTTGCTCACATCTGTTGTTTGCATAGTTCTCAAGAGAAAAGAGCACTCAAGGTTAATGACCCTGTATGGATCTAGCTTGAATTTTGAGAGTGCCTGAAGACAATATGCACGCAAGTCCATCAGAGTGCATCGAACTCAGTACAGTCCATCAAAGGTCAATATGCCATATTTGGAAATCAGACAGATATGACGAGCACCACAAAAGAACTGGCATGTTCAACTCCATTTCTCATGGGCCATTGATCTGCCATCTAATAAGTTGCAGAACCAGCCTGGCAAAAACAAAGAGATTAGTGGTGATGATTATTGATTGTCAATGGTGATGTCACCATACTCTAGACCGTCTATGGTTTCATGGGCATTGGGCATTGTCTGAACATAACAAAGGTGCATGCACTGACATGGCAGTTTCTCTATTTGTCAAAACAAGTGCTAGTGACGATAATGAAAGTTGTGTCTTCTTGGTGCCAGATTGGCTAGATGCACAACAAATAGGTTCTCTCAGCTCGTTGATGCTATAAATAGCTTAAGATTTGGTTTCATATCCAAATGGTTAGGTGGGATTAATCATTTTAGTAATGAAAGAGGCCAAAAGTGCAGAACGTACATGTTGAATTTTTAAAGCCAATTGGCCAGCTCATAGGTCTATAAAATATTCCATGGATGCATGGTGGCATATGAACCGTTCAATAATGGCCCACATAAGCTATAACAAAGCTACCTTGTATTTTGTAGCTTCTGGTGTAATAATGAAGGGAAGTTGTTGTTCGTAGCTATTTCCTTAGCCGTAGCATCTTTGTATACACTTACTTTTTGATGGAACACATCTCAAGCCCCATGTAAAGGGACTAGACACTCCTCTTTAAAAGAGTAAGACCTTCCCTATGGTTTGAACACATGCTACTCAAAAGCCCACAAAAAGAAAAATGCATCTACAACACAAAGGCTACATTAACAACATCAAAGGGAAACCCAAAATCAACAACAAGGAGTCCGCAAGAAGGAAGAAGGCCCTACCAAAGATCTCATTGATGGATCCAAAAGAAATCAACAAAGAACACAAAGAAAAAGGAGATGGCAAATGGTTCCATAAGCACTACCTACCCCATGATGTAAACCCTTGTACATGTCTAGGGATCCATACGTCCCTAGATCCTATTAAAAACCACTTGGATCCCAAATGTCCGAGTATATATCTTGGGATCCCATATGTCCCAAGATCCAATGGATGCCATAAATCCCCAACTTGGATCCCATATGTCCAAGTTCTATGTAAGGATGCCATATGTCCTTAGATCCTAAAACCAATGGACTAAGTGATCCCATATGTCACTAGTCTCCCATATTAAAAACAAAAGGTTCATCACATGGAGGGGGGGTGTTGAGAGTTCCATGCTCCACCCTTTTGTCCAAACCTAGAATCATTCTCATGCAAGCACATATATCCCACATGCAAGGGAATTCTCCCAAACTCCATATAAGCAAGGCCTCCCTTCACTCCTCACAAGTCATTCCACTCTAGCTCATTGCCAAGAGTGTGCTTCCACTCCTCATGGAGTCATCAAGCTCATAGAGCATCATTTGTAAGTTCTTTCCATTTTAATCTATTCATCATGTTTTCATATCTTTTGTTTCTTCCTCCATAGTTAATTTATTTTGTGATTAATTGTAGAGTAGGAGTAGCTTCTTTCATTTCAACAGAGGAAGTTGTGTGCAACCTCCCATGAAATGTCCTGGTTGTTATCTTTCTTTAATTCCACTCCTCAAGACCTGGATCTTTGGCGTTGTTGCCTGATGCATGCCCCTGTGAGGCTTTGGGCAGAGTTGTTCTTTTTCTTTATCATCTTCATTTCTTACTGAGCAGTTTTAGTCTTTGATTTTCTTCTTCTTCTCTTTTTGCTTGATTCCCCTTCCACACGTCCCTCATCCTGAACTCTATCGTCCTCAACAGGCTTTTTGTGGTGATGTGAGTATGTCTAGATGACTTGCCCCTCTTGTTGATTAAGCAGATTGCCATGACATAGCATGAATTCTTTCCATTGGTTCGATTTGAATCCATTTTCTGGTGCCTGTCTATGGTCTGCAAAGAAACTCAATTCGTAGGCCACCATCTTGGCATTAAGATTCAAGGTCATTTTTGCAAGAATCTCAAAGTCTATTTCAAAAAATACAGTGAAATATGATTCTTCAAAGGTTTGCATGTAAGTACTTGGCAAAAACATAAGCCGTGAGTATATGGCCATAAGTGTTAATCGGCTCGGTATAGTTGATAGATAAAAAATGAGGGCGTCTGATCCATGATTAATGTCGATGAAGTTCAAAAAAGTATATTGAGCGTGCTAAAACACTTTAATAATTGTAAGTATTATTAGTCATCTTAATCGCTAGATCGAGTATAGGTGCATAGCAAGAGATCCAAAATTCTATTGTCTTGATCATGTATTCTTCTGGCAGTAAATAATCTCGAGGTGGACTTGGTAGTAGAGGATAGTTGAGCCACTGATTATTGATGCTTCCCTATCGATGACCTTCCCGAAATTGCATCCAGGAGCGTCTTCTGGGTACTGGGCAAAAAGATGGATTTACCTGAAGTATGTATGGTGATGATTCCTAGTGTACCCTTAGGGACGGATTCTTCTCCAAAAACTTCCTCCTCCATATGGGATCAGCTTTGTTGAATTCCTCTTGAGTGTAGGTGAATGTTTGCATGTTAAACTAGAGGTTGCTATCTGGATCTTTATTGGTGGTGTTCTTTATATATTGCCATGTTTGCTCTTTAAGTAAACCATATGGTACATTGAATGGTCTCATTATTTGTTCCAGATTCTTGCTTTCGATCTTTGCTTCCTTCATGACCTTTACCACTTGATCTTCAAAATCTTTAGTAAGTTGGGACACCAGCAGTGCCCTCTCGTGTCGACTCAGTTCTGCAATATCCCGATGAGTTCTTTTAGAGTGGATCTCCATTTCGTCTCTTATCGGTGAATGATGTAAAGGGGAGAGAGAGGACGTACCTCAACCTCCTCAATAGCCGCTGTGGAGTCTGGAACTACTGGTGTCCCCTTTGTTATCTTCTGTGCTAGTTGATCCTGTAGTTTCTTGATCAATTCATCTTTGTTTTTAATCTCTTCCTTGGCCTTCAGAATCGTTTCTTTGTTTTTTAGGAGCTCCTCGCCAATGACCGCGAGTTGATTGCATCTTCATTGCATTGCACAAAATATTTGTTTCCTGCAACCTTCCACTTCTTTCTCAATTCTGTTGTGTCATCCATATACCTTTTCTCCCACTCTGCGATAATGGTCTGCTCCTGCTTGAGATGATTGTTATTATAAGGGTTTCCCATAATTTTTCTCATGCTATGGCATCCTTTAGCCCTCATAGAAATACCTTCTTTTTGTAATTAGGAGATGTCCATATGAACACTCTCCTAAACCCCTTTTTGATATTTCCTCTAGTCTATGGTATGGAAACCTTATCAATAAAGTAGCTTTTTGGCACATGTACAAAAACCTACGTAGAAAACTCCCCACACGCTCTCTCTCTAGGTGGTTACTTTTTGAATTCCCAATATCACATGAAGATCCTCTATTTGATTTAGCACATGTGGTCTTTTGACCACATGTTTTATTCACATATGCCTCTCTTCCTCTCTATATAAAGAAGAGCCTCATTTGTAAAAAGGGGTCCCTTAGCCATGGCCTTGGCCTCCATGCTAATGGAATGAAGGATCATTTGGCTTCCACATTTCTCCTTGTGTGCTAGGCGTTGATCCATGTGTGTGGGTTTGGCATTTGGGGTTGTCTTGTGTGTGAGCATTGCCCTCCCTTGTCCCTTTTGACATTGGCCATGGTGCCATTGTTCATGGATGTGGGTGTGTGTGCGTTGCTTGCACTTCTTGCAACTCCTCTTGGAAGAGCCTCTCACTTCCATGTGAGGCGGTTAGGGTATGTTGCTCCCCTTTTCTCAACATTTTGGCGTCGTTGCCGGGGACGTCGGCCTTTAGCCGTTGGGTTTTTTCAAGCTTGCCGTGCCTACACTTTGTGGATGCACCTCACACTTGGATTGAGTTGTGGATCTGTGTGGCCTTTGGTTGGCCTAGGGTACCTCTCTTCCTTTAATTTTTGAGTAGTTTTAGTTCATTTTTTTGTTTGATGCACAAAAACATCCCCTAAACCCCCTTCTCTCTCTCTCACTTCCACACATATACACACTCACTCAAACATCACCCTCCATCCCTCTTCTATTTCTTGTTTTCAGTAATGTCCTTGAAAAGGGGGATGGGTAGTACCTTCTCTGTTCCCCTCTCTCTCTTCATTTTCATAGAAAAGCACAAAAAGAAGTAAAAAGAAAAGATTGTTGAGCCTCTAAATTAGTCAGCATGGCCCCCTTCACACGAAAATACTGTGGCTCTTGGATACCTCCTGGAAGGAGTCGTGATAGCTCCACTCTCCTTAGGTAGTTGAGGAATTGAATTCACCAAGCTCCGAAGAATTTAATTCACCATTTGTGGAGCTATACTCATTCGGGGGGGGGGGGGGGGGGGGGGGGGGGGGGGGGGGGGAGAGGGGCTTCTCCTTCCCTCGCAACCTCTCTCTAGGGCGTGCTGGCAGGCTTTCATTTTTGCTTTGGTGCCCAGGAGTGGAGCTGTGGAGGGGTTGAGCTCCATCGTGTTCCCCTCTTGCACTCTCTGATAGGGTCGAGCTCCATTGAGCTCCCCATCTTCTTCTGCTAATGAGCTTGTACTCAAACAAGCTTCCCATCTTCGCTTCCTGTCGCAGCCGAGTTCCATCAAATCTCTGTTTGCTGCCACGATTGGGCTCAATTCACCCGCTCTGTTGGTGCACCTTTTGCTCATATCTTGCTATTGGGGAACTGCGGCTGAGGTCATGGCACGCGATCGAAGTCCACCATGTGTTCTTGGGTTTCCCCTTGTGTTTGTACTACTAAGAAAGAGGTGTTGGTGCACCTTCGAAGTTGCGGTCTGGCTCAGTGAGTGTCCATTTTCAAAGCTCCCTTGTTGTTGGGCCATTTTGTCGGGACTATCCAGCTCTGGACTTCCCAACTCTGGTGGTTCTCGCTATTGCCACACTTGGGCTTTGTATGGCTGCATTCCTCCAACCTTTTTGGATATGTTTATAGAGTTTTACCCTCTTCTCTAAAGGCTGTTTGAAATCCACCAAGATGCGAAAAGAATACTATACACGACTGTGTTAATTGTATTTCCTTCTGGCTCCACTTGCATAGTTTGTTCCGACTTTTTCTACTTAGAGTAGGGGAAGCATTGTGTCTCAATCACGATTTTGGGTATGCTGTTGGAATGGGTGTATGATTGGGCGTAATCTCTTTTGTCTTCAGTCGTTTCGTTCTTCTGTTGTTAAGATACATGAACCATCTCCTACCTAGACCAATTAGGGGAAGACGTCAAGCTTGCACCGCTTGGGGGATAAGAGGAAGGTTGCAGGAGCAATCCCCGTGTTGTTTGAAGGTAGCACTCATGCACTCCTCCTATCCCATGATCTTCAACAGGTTTTGATCACAAGTTAAAACTAGAAGGACTTCCCTATTTTGTTGGACGGCCCCATTTCCACTCCAACCAACATGAAGACTTGTGCAACCATGGTTTGCAATGCCCCCTCCCTATGGAAGATGGCAGATGGGATCCTTTCTATTTAGGCTCACCGAGACAGTAATAGACTCTCACAAATATTACTCAACTATAAGTTCTAAAATGTGATGTGATTTCTCTTCAAATCTTTGCAGATACATGGGTTGTACATCACTCCTTGGCTCTCTACGTGAATTTTCCAAAGAGGTGGTTGGTTCCTGTATACTTGAGGTTTGAGATGTGCCTAGGTCACTTTGGAGCCTTGGATAAGGTTGCTTGTAGCTTCACAAATCTTGAAGATTTCTTCTTAAAAGGTGTTTTCATTCGGTGTCTATCCTGAAAGGTATACAAACAGATCTGAAAGGTTGGCAGACGATGTTGTCGGTGGGAAGTTTCTTTGACTTATAAGGAAATGGTTTAGACTACACATAAATTTCTCTACATTGAGTTATATTAACTGTCTTGATTAAATTTTCTTGATTTATGCTCTCTGAGGGTGATGCACTTGAAAGACACATTGCTGGGTCTTTAGTGACTGACCATATACTTGGCTTTGTGTCTTAGAGTTTTCATTTATCCATAGCTTAAAGGTAGTCAAGTCTAACTCTTCATGCCTTCCTTTTTGGGACTTAAGTTAATCAGTAATGTATGCCTATGCAAGTGTAAGTTCTTCCCTCACTAGACTATTGATATCTTTGCAGATTTTTTGGGTATGCTTGCAAGATAGGAAAAAACTATATGGAGTGGGGCTTACTCACAACTCTCCCATGGGATCTTTAGAGTGGTATGACTTTGGGATGTGGCCCTCCCACTTCAAAGAGGAGGATTTTTTATGATGAATATTCATATGCACTCCAGGATAGGTGTGTTCTGATTCATGATGTTTTCAAGATACCTGCACAATCTATCTATGCCAAACTTTTCAACACTTTGAACTTCCAGCAGGTGTAGCAATTTAAGCATTAAATGGAGATTCGTGTGATTAATGGATATGGGTATGTGACACTCCAATTTGAAGGGAGTGTTTCCATGCACATGTCTTGTCTAGAATTGATTCTATGCAAGGCTCTACTCTAATGATGTCTTGAGTATGGAATGTGTGTGGCTGTTTTGCTTGTGATTTTCATAGGAAAGGTTTTGTTCAATGCTCTCACTCCTCGAATGTTGAAGTTGGCAGGATCTCACAATTACCTTGAGCTTCAGGATTCTATTTGTGTTGTTTCTTTGCGTGGGTTTTTGATACTTATCCCCATAAGGTGATTGTTTTCATGTTTGAAAGAGTTAAAGCAATGGCTGATACTGTTGTGGCTTTTAGTTCCTTTGATGATAGACTGAGGTGAAAACAGTGGTCGTGAATGCCCCTCTTGGGGGTCCCATCCAGGCTTCACAATCAAGAGGCATTGTTGTAAAAAAAGGGCATTTCTGGACAAAGGTCCTCCTGTATGCATTGGACTTTATGCACTGAGGTGTGACCTGTTTGAGAATGCTTGTTCACATGTGCTCTCTATGTTGAGGTCATCATAGCCTATGATGCTCTATATCTTCATTCCATATGTTAGGCCCTTCATAACTGTTGATGTATGCTCATTTTGTGAAACCTGCACTCAAAACTTTAGTATCACATGCTCATTCCACAACTTGATAAGTTACAAAGGCATGTGCACTTAGGGACTCATTTAAAAACTGGAGTAAGACGTGAAAAGTAACTTCATCATAGGCACTACTCACACATGCTAATAGCTTGATTATTTTTTTGGTGCAAGTGGTCTGAAGGTTGGTCCTCAAACATTAGCGTTAGGTAGACGTTGGCATACCAGCACTGACTGTAGTTGAGATGTTAAGTTATGTGTGCAGTTTTGAGAACTTAATGTTGTTGCTTGGAGCCTTTTTGGCCACGCACATTTGATGCATAAAAATGTCATCCCCATCAAGTGTATCGATTAGATAACACATCTATGGGATTTCCTTGACGCTACAGACTTTGATAATCTTTTTACCTTATTGAGAGACTAAGCAATATAACTTACCAATCTTGTTGAAAGTGATTTGATGGTCCACATTTGTTTTTAGTTTTTCACAGGTAATAAAGAACACATCGGGCAAAGCCTAAGGCATTTCCCTTAGATTTGAAGGGGCTTCGAGATTAGAATGCTGCATGTGAGTGGTGTTCTGTGTGTGTTGCAAACTCACAGACCTGGTGCTCTCAATGACGTGATGACTAGTTCCAATGGGTGGCACGGTGTCTTTAAATGGTGGCCACACATCCTGCTATCAGGCTAAGCTAATGGAATTATAATGATCTATGATGATTGCATCATGCCCATAACTATTGTAGGTCTCGAAAGGATCTATTGTATGCTCTGTGGAGGATAGGAAATGTTTCTTTTTCATCTTCATTCGCATTGCAAGAAATTGCGTATTACAAACTGTGGCATCATGTGGATGAATTATGTGACTACACTATTCAGGGATTGTGTCCAAATTTCCTGTGAAAGGAAATTGTAGTGTCTGTTTCTTATGGTTGCAGGCATTCGGTTGAGCTATAGGACCTCTTAGTCTTGCAATAAAAATGATTATGTTTGTAGCATATACATAAACCTTGAGTTCATCAGCTTGGTATCCTGAATGATGTTTTGTATGACCTAGGATTGGGAAAGTTCAGAAATGGCTGCAGTGCTTGAGGAGTTATCTTTGGATTACTTTTCACTTAAAAGATTACTTTGACTCTAGATGGCCTTTTCATAATTGTGTCCAAAAAGGATTCCTCCTAAATTGGGCCACATTAGTTGTATGTTTGTATGCTCAGGCCTTGATCAAATGATATGTTTCTACTATCTTATGCTGATGACTCCTCTGGTTGATCTTGTTACTCTTGTATTCTCATGATCACATGAACATATGCAAGCCAATCATCAGATGCATAGTTTATCTCATGTTTTTTTTATTTCAGAGGTAACACAATTAGGATTGTTAGCATAGTGAAGAATCGGAAGAATGTTTGGAGGTCAAGGAATGAGCTTTTGTTTTTTGCTAGGGAAGTAGCTCTAGTTTCACAATGCTCATTTAAAAGGCTTATTTTTTATAAGGCATTATAGGCCAACACACTTGGAACTTCAGCATTGATCCTTTTTACTTCCCATAGATGATTTGAAACTGTGCTTTGCAGGAATAGTGCTGGATAAGCTGATTTAATTTCCTGAATGCTTGTAAAATGATAGGACTCAATGTTGCACTATTGTTTGTTCATTCTATGAGCACATAAAACTCATGTTAAATTGCAAGATTGACTAGGAGCATAATTTAAATGAGGGTAGGAACGTACGTTAATCATGATATCATATTCATCTCATGCTATGAAACGCGATATGTCACACTCACTTGGAGATAACTGATTTTGGATTGCAAAGATAAGAAGATTTTTAGGAGCTCTTCTCATTGGAAGAGCAAGTTTTAAGTGAAAGATGTCTCTAAAGCGGAAACTAAAAATGAAGTTACATCTGATGGCTGGTTCTTTTCAATTTCAGTCTACTTGTTATGAATGTTTAAATTTTAGGTATTGGAGCTTTGAAGAGAAGACACAATGGAGGAATGCTGGGCTGACTGCCCCCCAAGGGGATTGTGTCGCTCAGCAATATGGAGTTGGAGACTTGAAGACTGACGACTTGCTGATTCAAAGATTTGCAGCCTTGCAAAATTCGGAGTGGAACAACTCCAGATTAGCAGTGTGGAAGACTCAAAACTTGGACCAGTCCAGCAACATATGCTTCTCATTTCTCAGCTTTGTCGAGGACGACAAAGTCTAGGAGGAGGAGGGTTTTGTTATAAGGGTTGCCCATAAATTTTCTCATGCTATGGCATCCTTTAGCCCTCATAGAAATACCTTCTTTTTGTAATTAGGAGATGTCCATATGAACACTCTCCTAAACCCCTTTTTGATATTTCCTCTAGTCTATGGTATGGAAGCCTTATCAATAAAGTAGCTTTTTGGCACATGTACAAAAACCCACGTAGAAAACTCCCCACGCGCTCTCTCTCTAGGTGGTTACTTTTTGAATTCCCAATATCACATGAAGATCCTCTATTTGATTTAGCACATGTGGTCTTTTGACCACATGTTTTATTCACATATGCCTCTCTTCCTCTCTATATAAAGAAGAGCCTAATTTGTAAAAAGGGATCCCTTGGCCATGGCCTTGGCCTCCATGCTAATGGAATGAAGGATCATTTGGCTTCCACATTTCTCCTTGTGTGCTAAGCGTTGATCCATGTGTGTGGGTTTGACATTTGGGGTTGTCTTGTGTGTGAGCATTGCCCTCCCTTGTCCCTTTTGATGTTGGCCATGGTGCCATTGTTCATGGATGTGGGTGTGTGTGCGTTGCTTGCACTTCTTGCAACTCCTCTTGGAAGAGCCTCTCACTTCCATGTGAGGCGGTTAGGGTCTGTTGCTCCCCTTTTCTCAACACTGATTTTCATACCTAGCTATCTTTTCTTCCAAGGATTTTGTGTCCTTTTCAGGCACTTGAGGAGCTTCTATCAGTTGATTACATAAAAAGGCTGTCATCAGCTCCTTGTTTCTGTTTCGTAAGTTCTCTGCTTCTTCTATGTATACTTTGATTTATGATTCCAGTATTTTGCTTCTGGCATTCATGGGTGTTTTCTCGGCCTTGCTAGCGTCATATTTACTTCGTAAATCTTGTAATTGTTCTTTTAGTTTCCTATTTTTTGCCTCGAGGGTGTTGCATTGCTGCTTGGCCTCTTGGACTGCCTTTTCTTTCTCAACCATGTTCTTTTGTTTTTGAATCAGTTGGGCAGAGAGATTCTCACCGATCTCTTGGAATTGGCATTTTTCCCACATTGCCCTGTCATATTCAGCATCAACTTCAAGCATTAATTGTTGAGTGTCCATGGCAGTTTTGATCATGTCTTGCACCACTCGCTTGAGCTCAGTGACATCCACATTTAACCAAGTTTTTGGGATGCTTGGAGCTCCCCCTATTTGTACATCCTTCCCGTTCTCCACATGTATAGTCTCATTATGTGGTTGTCTGATTTGGAGCTACACTTCTTGTTCTTTGTTTTCGTCTCCTATATTAACGACCTTCATGGCACTCCCTTGAAATGTAACATCCATACGGGAAGGTTCTGCCACTACCCTTATTGGTGTAAAGGGTTCTGACTCTTCCACCATATTATCTTCTGGTTCTTCCTTGGGATTTTTGAATAATACCTCCCCTGCAAGCATAGTCTCTTGGATTTGAATGTTAGAAGCTTCATTTAACTTGATGACATGTACTCGTTCTTGGGAGGCCTCCTTTCCTGCCTTGTCTTGGCTGGAGCTGATGGGCGTTTGATCCACCTTCATGCCTTCCTCTTCCACATTCTTGTTCACTTCATTTAACTCCTCCTAGGGTCCATCATCCTTGGACTCACTTCGAATGTATACATTCAACAAGGAGGTGTCTGGTTCTTCTCGTGCATCTAATGATGAGCTTGAATTTACTAAACCCAATTCCCTATATCTATGCACGTTGGTCAGCCTCCTTTTCTATTCTATATCTTGATGGGCTTACTGGTAATGGTGTCCTTGCACTGATAGATTGACTTGGCCTTTGGTGTATTGGTGTGTGGCTTCCATTGCTTTGGCCAATTCATCTTCATTGATAGGTTGACGGTCTTCCACTCTCGTTCTGGGAAGCGCATGTGCCCTTTTGGTGGTTGGAACTTCAGCTTCAGCTTCCATTATTTCCCCTAGTCTCTTGGTACCTCGCATTCTAGGTTGGGAGCTCCTTTCTGCCTCCTCAATGACCTTGACCCCCTTCTTTTTCCTAGGTACTGTTGCAACCTTTGCATATTTGGCCATGCCTTCAGATGATGGCATCTCTCTTAAATGCTCTCTAATACCCAAGGCATGATATATTAGAATGGTCAGTGCGACACTTCCATTCAAAAATGTCTTGTGATTCCACTACTTCTTTGCCTCAAACAGCCGCTCTTGAATATAAGGAGTAATATTGACTTGATTTTCGATTTGCTTAATAGCGTGTGATAGCATTTGTACTATGATCTTTTGTGGAGCCATGTATTTATGCATAGTTGGAAAGCAGAAATGCTCATGTATGAGTCTCACTTCGTCTTCAATATCAATGTGGTTAATGTCATTGAGTGTTCGGGTCTTTGCTCCTCGACTTTCTTCCTTTAATACCGTAGTTCCATCCTTCTCCCATCCAAAAGCTTCCTTAATTAAGTCATGTGTAAATTGGATAATGACCCATTCACCAACGACATCCATGACTCTAGCCTCCGGCACCAATGGATCATGCAAGGTAGGCTACAGAGTATTCATAACTTGGGCACATCATTGAAAATTGGGCTTGTATATCGGTAACTCAAAGTATTTATGAATGCCTGCCTTCTTCATAACGTCCATGGTTGATGTGAGCTCATGTACTACCTTGAAGTCTTTGGACATCACTGGGAACTGGTGATCCGTATCCATGATTTTAATGGTTACTAGGAATAAGAAATCCCCTACTGGTTGATCATCTCTAAACCAATGACCTTTTGCTTTAGTCACGCTTTGCAAAGGGAATTCCATCACTTCCTCTTGAATGGTAGCTTCAGACTCTTCGGAAGCCATTTGCACTCGTAATGCAAAGATCATTAGTTTCTGTAGAATACATGTCATTTAGAGATGTGTGTTGTAGTGATATTTCATGCGTTGTGTCACTCCGTTTCCATTGCTTGCATAAGTAGGATCTCTTACCGCATATTTTTTCATTTTCACTTCTGAAAGAAAACAAGAATTAGGATAGCCAAAGCTTATTTATTTACATAGTAGGTCCATTCCTATGAAAGAAGGAGTTATGACCTGTCCCCAAGTGGAGAATGTGCACCACTAATTCTATTATGTACATCATGTGCGGAATGTCTGGCCTTGTAATGTGACCCTATCATGCATACTTTAGGTGCATTTGATGCATCATGTGTGCAAATGGAATCTGTTATGTCTTGGTCTTCCGGTTCTTGCTGCTTCTTTGGTTGCCATATCCATTTTGTTTTTGAAGTTTGAAACTTTGTCTTCTCATCGTTTTGTTGTGCTCTTGGTGTTTCCTCTTCCTTCTTTGTTGACTGAGTTGTTGGGATCCTTGTTTTCTGGTATCTATGATGAGTCTCGCTTGGCTTTAGAGTGATGTAGTGTCGATATAACGTTTCTTCCTGCTTGTCTATCTCTTGAGTTTCCACTTGTCTGACCTTCTTTGGAATCCACATTTGTTGTCGTGTTCTTTGAGCTTCTATCAAAGGCTTCGGAAGCCATACTCTCAAAAGTTGTTTTGGTTCTTATTTTGGTGAAGCAGAATTGTTGTCTGCCCTTGTCTTCCTATGATGAATGACGTGTACTAGTGTTGCCTCTTCTGATTTCTTCACTCGATCCTTGTGAACCCACTTGAAGTTAGCATTTCTTGATTGCGAGAAGCTCATAGTGGGTTTCCATGCTGCCAATCTCTTATTTTCATTGGAGGCTTTAAGAGTATTGTCCTCCTTGGTTCACTTTTGTTCACTGGTCAAGTAGGATGAGTCTAGTTTTTCCTTGGATACATTGGGGTTTGAATTCCTCCCTTCTGTCGAACCTTCTTCTGATTGATTTGTGTTCGAGTCATTTGCTATGTGTTTTCCTACAATTTGTTTAGCACTTTTGATGACTTCTGGTCTCTAAAAGGGTTTCTCTCCTAATAGACTAAATATTTCCTTGTGCCCTATTTGGGTTGAAATGTATCCTTGAGCTATGTGTATGCTCACCTCATTCTCAATGATCCAGATCCTCATCTTCGCATATGAGAACTCGTTGTTCCATAGTTGAATTTCCTAGGTGGAGGGATACTCTGGCTTCTCCCATGCATGCTATAACTTGACATCCCACACCTATCATGTGTGCTTTTGTAGGTGTTATAATCGTTCGAAGATCCTTGATGATAGTACTTCATATACAACTGAGTGCTGCTTTTGAATCTATCAAGACGTCTATTAGCTGGTACTCCGTCATTCGAATTCCTAGGATTAAGTAAGGCTGGGACATGCAGACATTGGTTGTGTCGGACTTATGAACCTGGTAATTAGCCATGGGAATGGGCTCTTCTCCTTTTCGATACCGTTCATCTCATTGCCTTATCCACTCTTTCCGTTTCTTGATACGCTCTAAGGCTTCTTGCCGTGCTTCCTCTCTAATCCATTCTTCCTCTCTCTTCCTATTTTTCGCACCTACCAGGCGTGCTAACATTTGATCCATCAATGGCTCCATATATCATTTTATTCGACATCCACTTATGTAGTTAGGAAGAACATCTCCATCCAGAGTAGCTAGATTAACCGCTCGACTAGTGGAAATCCTATTGATTATGAGGGGTCCATATCCGCGCCTTTGTCATTTCTTGGCATGTTGCTTCAAGGTGTACACTAGAACTAGATCTCCTTGTTTTAGTCCTTTGTCTTTGATGTGTGCATCATAATATGCCGTTTGCCTTCTCTTGGCTGCATAAACTCCTGCAACCGCTTGTACTCTAGTCTCATGTAGCTTCTCAATTTGGTCTAGTCACTTGGATAACTCATGTCCTGTCCATTCATACAATTGGGCTACTCTCAACGTTGGTACTAAAAAATCGATGGGCAGGATGGCATTCTGTCCATACACTAGGTTAAAAGGGGTAGTTCCAATGGCCGTCTTGTACGCAACACGGAAGGCCCAAATTGCATGATGCAATTGTTTGTCCCAGTCTGACCTTCCACTATTGACTATCTTGGTCAATACTATTGTTAGAAGAAGTATTTTTTTGAAGTATTTTTTATGGAAAATAATTGTAAAATGCCAAAAACTTGTAAAAATATTTATGCAAATGATGTAAAAATAAGTAAGAGTCTTCCTTATGAAGAGTAGAATCATATGTATTTTTTCTAGACTTTTTGGAAACTCCTAGATAGTATATTTTTAGATCAGAAGAGGAAAGGACCAAAATTCAAGTGTGAAAAGGGACACTTGAAAATGTATAAAAGACAATTTCCTCTACTATGAGAGGGTTGGTTATTTGTATTACATGCTATCCAAGTAAAGAGAGAGTTTCCTGTAGAAAATCGTGTTTCTTCCTTTTGTGTGATTTCTTTGATTTGTTGAGTCAATTCTATGTGTATCCATGGAATTTGCAAGATTCTATTGTGTATTTCTGATGAATGTGTATGAAGAGAGTTGATTCCTGATGTATTGAGTGAGAAATTGATGAAGAATGGTGCTGTAGATGAAAATCGTCTAATTTCACAGAATCGTGATTGTCTCGTATGAAGGTTACAGGTATCATTTTTGAGTTTTGACTTTATGATTATGTTCTGCTGAGAAAATAACATGCTTTAGACACCAAGATTATTGAAGTTGATGGAGTATTGCTCAAGATAATCCAAACCCTAGAAATTCCTCTTCATCTTCATTCATTCTCAGAAATCCAACTAGTTTTCTCTTATTTCTTGGATTCTATCATCTAGAAGGGGTTGTGGTCTCATGTATACTTCCAAGATTGACCAAAATAAGATGTATTGTTGATTCTTTATGCTAAATGATTGGAGAGGACAACTCCAAAGATCTACAACAAACATTTTTTGGCGTCGTTGCCGGGGAGTAAAGCAAAAGCTTCATTGAAGTTGGACCTTGCTGGATCTTCTAATGTTGATGGTATTGAACACATTGAAAAGGTAATACTCTTTAATCAAAGAGATGGAAACATGAAAAGGTAGATTTCTTTGTTTGACTTTTGGGAAAAGAAAGCAATAGATAATCTTTTGAGAATAAGAAGTGTTGAAATTATTGCAAATTGATAGTTGCTCATATCATTTTTTTGAAGTAAAGTGCAGGTGTGTGAAAAGTTGAATCAAGAAAGCTGAAGATAAGGTAAAATGTGTCTATTCTTGCATTTGTAGAGTGCTTTTTGACCAAGTACCAAGCAAAATTGTTGATCTTGGGAAGATGACATGATTGCTTTAAGGAAACTCAAGTAAAGTAGCTAGATTCAAGTAGATAAGATCCATTTGTTAACCAAGTCAAAGCAATAATCTTGATAAAAAGTCTATTTGTATCTTGAAAAGAAAAATGTTTTGAGTTTATTTTTGCAAAAAATGACATTTGCACTTCTTAGCACATTTTTCTTTGGGAAGTTTTGCTCATGAACTGTTTTGATAGCAAAGCATAAAGGAGTATAACCAATCAAGAAACATAGGATCAATAGATCACTAAACAAGAAACCCTAAGTGAAGTGTTTACCTTGATTTAGGGCAAAATACTAAAAAAATTCATAAAATTCATTAAAACACTTAAACAAATTTCTTTTTTCCTTAGAAAGTTGGACTTAAGTGTTGTTGTTAAGAGTAAAGGAGGTCAAGTGGAAGGAAAGCTAAAAATTGCTAAAAATTGGAAAATAAGAAAAATACGATTCTCTTCACAAGAGCGCAATTTTCTAGATTAATTCTTTGTTAATGATGTAGAAATTGCAGGTGACAACTGATTTGGAGTGGAAAGAATTTGGAAGAGTTGTAAGAAGAAAGAAGACCCAAAATTGCAAAAAACAGGAAGTACAGCAAAAATACGATTCTTTGCACAAAATCGCGATTTTCTGTAAGAGATTTTTTTTTTTTGGAATTTTGAGCATATTTGGGTTTTGAGATAGGTAATTGTAAGAGATTTCATTAAGTTGAGTAAGTGAAGGAAGTCAAATTCCAAAAGTCAGTGAGGATTGAGTATCAAGTGGGAAAAGTGGAAAAGAAGTATAGAATCACGATTTTCACTAGTGGGATAATGGGAGTGATTAATGATGAAAAGTTAGGAATTGAGGATTAAAACCATAAAATTGTTGAAGAATAAAATTGGACAAGTAAAAAGTGAAAATTATGAGGAAATAGCACAGGATCGCGATTGTGTGAACACTATAAAACCTTGGAATCTCAGAAAAAACTCATTTGAGTGAGGAAGAGAGGGAGTGAGAGCAAGAACAGGATCGCGATCGTCTGCAACTATAAAGTTTTGGAGATTTCAGGATCAAGCAAGCAAGGTAAGGAGTTCTCAATACATTTTTTTTTTGTATTTCTTTCAACTTACATGATGATCAAAGCACAGAAAAACACAAAATAGCCAAAAACACAGAATCGCGATGTTCTGAATTTTTTGAAGTTTTCTGTGGAAAAAATAATAATATTAAGTAAATTCTTTTATTGCATGTTAAAAAATAACTAAGGCGATTCTATTGAAGAAACAAAAATTTGAAAATCAATACCTTAAAATTTTTTTTCAAAATCTGAACAGAATCGCGATTCTGTAGTCAAACACAAAATCGCGATTCTCTGAAGCAAAGCACAAAATTGCGATTCCCAGAGCACAATTTTCATAAGAGAATCGTGTTTCTAACGATTGTGAGCAATCACGATCGTCTGGGAATAGAATCGTGAAAAACACGATTCCCTCACAGAATCGTGGAAAAACACGATTCCCATCACAGAATCGTGAAAATCACGATTCTCATCACCGAATCGTGAAAAAGCACGATTCCCTCACAGAATCGTGGAAAAACATGATTCCCATCACAAAATCATGAAAAACACGATTCTCATCACAGAATCATGAAGAAACACGATTCTCTCATAGAATAGTGAAAAACACGATTCTCTTCACAGAATCATGAAAAACACGATTCTCATCACAGAATCCTGAAAAACACGATTCTCTTCACAGAATCGTGAAAAACACGATTCTCATCATAGAATCGTGAAGAAACACGATTCTCTCACAGAATCGTGAAAAACACGATTCTCTTCACAGAATCGTGGAAAACACGATTCTTTCCACAAAATCGTGAAATTAATTGAATGATCCTTAGGTCTGGTAATAAATTATACTCACATTCCAAGCAAGAACTGGGAAGGAAGGAAATAGAGCCAGTGGTAGGGGAATCGTAAGAAAGAGATTTAGGGCAAGAAATCAACATGGAAAATTTAAATGAAACAAATGAATCCTCTGAAACTGGGGACTATAGAAACATCCTCAAATACATGTATACAAATAGGTTTGGAACCTATGTATATCAGGATGGAATGCATAAGTTTCTCATTAGATTGAGAAACTTAGAAGTTCCCCTAAACATCACACCAGTAGCACAATTTAAGGATGGTAGATATGAGGATAGGCAGGGATGTGTATGAATCTTCTCACAAGACCCAGAAAATTCTAATGAGCCAGGGCAATGTGTAGACAAGAGACCTTGGGAACAGAACCTAGGGCAATCAGACTTGCCAAGTCCACATGAAATTCACAATAATGGTGAACAACAACAAGGTAGGAGAACACATACTTCCCCAAATCCTTTTGAAAAGGAACCAGAAGGATTTAATGATTTTCCTTTGAGAAGAAGACATCATTGGCAAAATCAAGGCAGAATGCTTAGACCCTATCAAGTAGCCAAATGCATGAAAAATCAATATGAAGGATATTCTGATCCTCATGCTCATGCTGCAGAATTCAGACAACTAATGAGAGCAGAAGAGGTTGAGGATTACAAAGTACAATTTGAGGCATTTGCTCTAACCCTAACATGACCTGCATTATCTTGGTTCATTCCCTTGAGAAAGGAAATGTATCTAGATATTGAATCCTTCCTAGAAGCCTTTATTGGGGAATTCTCAAAAACTGGAATAAAACATAGCACAGCTACATTGATACATAGCTTTAAATAGCAAAAAGATGAAAATGTCAGAGAGGCAGCTAGGAGATTCAAGCAGTACATTGACAGATGTCCCAGAGAAGAAGTACCTTCCATGGCAAGACAAGTATCCCTATTCATAGAAGGATTAAGAAGTGCCCAATTTAGAACCGTGGTGTATTATAGGAGATGTCGTGACCTAGGAGCATGTGTGAAAGAGGTAATAGATTTGGAAGACAATAGAGGACAAGACCTGCTAGCATTTGATCAACCTAGAACAAATGAAGATAAAATTCCACGAGCAGAAGAATTGGCACAAGCCATTCCTAAAGCCCTAGAAGTAAGCACCAAAACCAATATGATAAACACCAAGATAACTACAAATAAAAAATGCTATAATTGTGGAGAAAATCATTTGGTACAACAATGTCCATATCAAAAACCACCACATTTGCAAGATAGGAAAAAACTCAAATACTGTACACTAGAGAGAAAATGGACAAATCATACCAGAGAAGAATGCTTCTACAATAAACAACCCATTAAGGAGAGAGATTATGCAAGCCAAAGAGAATCTGGATATATTGAGCAACCAAGACCTGTACTTGGGCAACAACCTCCACTACCAACAAATGTGGTACCAGTTAAATACACACCAATAGAGGAGGGAAACTTAAGAATAAGATCACCTTACAAGGAAGATTATCAATGGAATGAAGGATATCAGGAAGAGTGGGAAGGATATGAGTTGAGAGAACCAGAACTACAAGCCCTAGATTTGGGAAATGGGAGAATTGAGATGGATATAGCCACATTCATGCGTATAACCAATCATTATATGTCCAATCAGAAACCTTAGTTTAAAGGGAGCCAAAAGATAACTTGTTATAGATGTGGGGGAGAACATTTCATTAGAGACTGTCCACAACCTCCTACATTAAGAATAGAAGGAGCTTATTGCAAGGATTGTGGGAGGGATCATTTAATGAAGGATTGTCCAAAAAATCCTCAAAAACAACAAAACACATCTACTAACATACCATTGAAAACAGTCAACATCATGGAGCAAGAAGAAGTGAGTGACAATGACCAAGTAAATGTAAATGATATAACAAGGGCACAAGCTAAACAACAAGAAACAACTAAAGAACAAAATAAGGGTTCAGTTTCAAAGGTGAAGAAAAACAGACAAAAAGGGAAATGGGAAAGGAAAAAAAGAATTGGTAAAAGTTTGGAAGAAGAGAATATGGAACATTCAAACAGTAGTCCTCCTCAAAAGACACAAACCCAGTTAGAGATAAGAAATTCACAGAGTCTAGACACCTTGATAAAAGCATACAAGGGAAGAATTCAAGAGGGACCAAATCCTACAGACCATGTAATGGCTTATCCTATGCCAGATATAGAACATGAAAGGATGGAAAAATGCAAACAAATCATACAAGAAGCACAACTCAAACTGGGGGAAATAGACAATTCTCAAACAACAGTTGGGGAGTCAAAGGCAACAAGAACAAGAGAAACAATTAATCAAGAAGATAACCCACAAATTACATTCCAGGTAAATATAGATAAACAATGTACAATCGTATACCACACCACATTGGAGGAATTGGTAAAACAGAATCCTCACTTACAATACAAAATGGAAAAATGGGAAGCGATACCAGAAAATCTTGATTCACAGCCACAAGAATTGGAGGAATTATGGTACATTCCTATTGATAAGATAGGAGGATATTGTGAAGGAGAAGAAGGGAACTCAACCTTGAGGATACAATTTGGTACAAATCATGCTCAAGCCATATTGGATAGTGGATCAGGTGTGGCTATCATGACTAAACAAACATGGGAAAGATGGGGAAAGAGTGCATTGATACCCACTAAAATGAGATTGCAACTGGGCGGATGGACACATAGAAAAACCTCTAGGAATATGCGAAAAGGTGATTATGGATATATGTGGAATAGAAATAGAGCATATTTTTTCCATAGTTGAATTTCCACAATCCACTTCATATGAAATTATCCTAGGAAGACCATTTATGAGACAAATGCAAATTGTGCAAGATTGGGGTAATGATTGTCTATATCTTCAGAGCAAAAGAAGGATAACCAGAGTGAATCTAAGAAATGGTCATTATTGTGACATATCCCCTCAAGAATGGTTCAAAATACATCAAAATCAAGAATTAAGTGAAGAATCAGAGATGGAAGATCAGAATGAGACTGAATCGTCAATATGGAAGTGCAATGTGATAAGAAACCTTATAAATGGAAAAAGAAGATTAAGAAGAGAAGATTGTGTAGAAGGGAGAAAATTACAAGATGAGAGCTATATACCCCAAAAATTCAAAGATGAAGAATTTGAGCCTTATGGTTGGAACCAGATTTTGGCTACCATGGATCTAGCCAAAGATGAGTAAGTGGGAGTAAGATTTCAAAATGAAGAAGGGTATGATGTTTTTCACATAGGAATACAAATGATAAAGGTATCAAAAACAGAAGAGGACCAGGAAAAAGAAACAATATTGAAAAATGGGAAAAAACAATATTTGGAAGAAGTAAAAGCTGAAGATGTAATAAAAGATAAAATCTCAGGCAAATATAAGAAAAACAAACACAAGGAAATTGAAAAAGACCAAGAGGATGAAAAAAATGAGAAAATGACAAACAAAGATCAACAATTTGATGTACCAACAAATTTCAAGACTTATGAAGTAGAAGATAGATTACTTCTAAAAAGGAAACCAAAGAGAGAAAAGAGAAAATGGGAGGCATATGACAATGAAGAACAAACTAAAAAGGTTATGATCACTCAGGAAGATGGGGAAGAAAGACATATTGTAATAGCTGATGACATGACAATTCAAGAAGAGGAGGCATTAAGAAACTTGGCCAGAAGCTATAGGGATGTGTTTGCTTATAGCTACAAGGATTTGAAAGGTATTGATCCTAAAATCTGTTAGCATAAGATTCCTATTACACCTGATGCAAAACCTAGCAAACAGAGACATTACACATTCAACGATAAATACTCTGCTAAAATAAAGGATGAAATTGACAAGCTTCTGGCTGCCAATTTCATCTATGAGATTGAGTATACAGAATGGATATCTCCTATAGTTGTGGTAGCAAAAAAGAATGGGAAACTTAGGGTATGCATTAATTTGAAAAAAGTGAATGCTGCAGCTATAAGGGATAGCTACCCATTGCCTATAACAGACCATCTTCTAGAAAGAGTTGCAAGGAAGGAGGTGTATAGTTTTTGGATGGTTTTTTAGGATACAATCAGGTACCCATAGCATTAGAGGACCAACATAAAACTGCCTTTTCCATAGAATGCGGAATTTATGCTTTTAGGGTTATGCCCTTTGGGTTAACTAATGCGCCAGCAACTTTTCAAAGATTGATGTGTCATATCTTCAAAGAATTCCTGAGGAGTGTAATGGAAATTTATGTAGATGATCTGTGTACTTTTTCATTAAAAAGACAGGATCATTTGAAAGATTTAGAAAACATATTCAAGAAATGTAGAACATACAGAGTATGTTTAAATCCAGAAAAGTGTGTATTCTTTGCAACTGATGAGAAAAAAATAAAGGCCATAGTAGAACTTCCAAGACCAACAAATGTAAAGGAACTTCAAACTTTCATGGGACATTGCGAGTATTATAGAAAATTTGTACACAAGTTTGCTGACATAGCTAAACCTTTATATGCTTTGATCACAAAATTTGAGTGGACCAGAGAGTGTGACCAAGCTTTTGAGACTCTAAAAACTTGTTTAGTAACAGCACCAATTCTGAAAACACCCCAGTGGGATAAATTTTTTCATGTCCATGTGGATGCTTCAAACTATGCTTTGGGATGTGTGTTAGCACAACCAATAGAAGGAAGCAAATTAGATTTTCTAGTTGCTTATGCAAGTAGGCAACTAAATTCAGCAGAGAAAAATTTCACAACCACTGAGAGGGAAGGGTTGGGAATGATATTTGGTGTGAAAAATAATAGACATTATCTGTTGGCCAACAAGTTTAAATTTTTTGTGGATCATCAAGCTTTACTCTACTTAGTAAATAAACCTTGTCACACTGGTAGAATAGGCAGATGGTTTCTTTTACTGATGGAGTTTGAGTTTGAGGTAGTGGTCACACAGGGAAAAACACATTTGAGAGCAGATCATTTGTCTAGAATCCAGGCTAAAGAACCAAGTTCACCTTTAAATGATGACCTGCCAGATACATATATGTTCAAAGTAGAGAGTGTTCCTGAGTGGGCCATGACTTTGGTACCTTTGTTAACCATGGGACCTTGCAGAACAATTGGAAACAACACACATTTAGTATTACAAAGCAAGAACTTTATGTTGCTAGCTGGGCACTTGTATCACCTCAACCATACAGGCATATTGGAATATTGTACTCCAGAAGAGGAGCAACAGGAATATCTGAAAAGAGCTCATTGTTGGAACCCTTGTACTCATGCTTCCAAAGTAGTCACCCTAAGTAATCTCAATAGGATGGGGGTACATTGGCCTAATAAGATTCAAGATGTAACAAAATATATTGCTAATTGCTGGGAATGCCAATCCTTGCAAAACGCAGAACTTATAACTCTATATTGGTTTCAGAAAAATCCAGAATGGAGTGAGAACATCATTGAGGAATTGAAAAGGGAGAAAAAAGGAAAACAAGTAAGAGCTAGTGCAGACTCAAAAAATCTACAAATGATCTCTGAAGAATATCAACTGATAGGAGAACAATTGTATAAGAGAGGGATGGATGGATATTTAAGAATTTGTGTTCCTGAAGATAGATATCTCAAAATGTTGGAAATGGCACATTCTAGAGTGGCAGGAGGACATTTTTCAAGTGACAAAACTGCTAAACTCATATTATATTCTGGCTTTTGGTGGCCAACCCTATTTGTTGATGCGAGAACATATGTGAAAAGATGTGACATTTGTCAGAGGGTGAGTCAACCAAATAAAAGAGACAATATGCCATTAGTTCCATTAATTTCAGCCAGAGCATTTAGTAAATGGGGGTTGGATTTCATTGGACCCATACATCCTCCAGCAAGACAATCCCATGCTGAATACATACTAGTAGCTACAGATTACCTGACAAAATGGGCCGAGGCCAAAGCTACAAAAAGAAATGATGCTCATACTACTGCTAGATTTCTCTATGAAAATATCATCACCAAACTTTGACTTCCAATTGAATTGGTAAGTGATAGGGGGACTCATTTTTTGAACCAAATCATAGAAAACATAACTGAATATTTCATGATTAGTCATAGAAAGTCAGCCCCATATCACCCACAAACCAATGGGTTAGCAGAAAGTATTAATAAAGTACTTTGTACTATATTGTCAAAATTAAACACAAACAGGAATGATTGGGACTTACAACTTAATCATGTCCTATGGGCCTATAGAGTGGCATACAAAACTGCATTAGGAACCACACTATTCAATTTGGTATATGGACAAAATGCAGTTTTGCCCTTAGAATTCCTTATTCCAACACTGAAGGTGGGTAGTCAATACAATTGGACTGTACATGAATTGTCTGAGAGAGTAATAGAATTGGAAAAACTGGGAGCTTCTAGACTCCAAGCAATCATGAGCATCTATGTAGACAAGAAAAGACAAAAAGCTTATCATGATGTTCACATTAAAAAAAAAAGATATACAAGAAGGAGATCTAGTTCTGGCATATACAATAAAGGAACATCAGAAGAAATTTCAGAAAAAGGACATGGGCCTTATATTATACATCAGATCAATAACAATGGATCTATCCAACTAGCTAACATAGATGGAGAAATCATGCCAAACTTCATAAATGGATGCACAGTTAAAAGGTATGACTTTCCATTAACTGCTTCTGAATGGAGAAGATTACACCAAACTCAAAATAGGAAAAAAGAAGAGGAAAACATTAGAAAAGAGGCTCAACAGGAGGCAAAGGAAAGGATAAGAAAAACCAAAAACCTTAGAGAAGTCCTTCTATGTGAAACACCTCTAAAACAAAAAGAACATTTGCCTTTGATAACTATGGATTGTCAAGATGAAAAAATCAGGGTTTTAATAGATTCAGGTGCACAAGTGAATTTGATTACTTCAGCTTTGTTGAATAAATTTAACCTCAAAAGGACTAAAAGCAAAACCTTTAACAAAACCTTGGAAGGACAAATGATACAAAGCATGTCTTCACCTTCTCTTAAAGTTAAGTTCAATACAGAATATATGAAAATAGATTGTGAAGAATGGCTAGATCACTTGATGACTGAAAAATTGATTTTGGGACAACCATGGTTAAGGCAAGGTAGAGTAATAGTGGATTTTGAAAAAATGAAGCTCAAATTAACAGTAAATGACAAAAGGTTTTTAATATTCTTGTGGAGTACTGAAAAACAGGAAGATCAACAGGAGCTTTATGATTCAGAGCTAGAAGGATTTACTTTCTCATTAAAAGACACACAGACATTATCAATATAATTACTAAAGGATCAAGCTTCATTTAATCAAACCCAGCAACAAATTGAAGAAGCAAAAGAGGGTGAAGAGATAGAAGCAAGGTGGCAATTAGGGTATAATCAGAAGTATCAAAACATCAAAACAAGAAGGATGTGGAAACAAAGTACACACAAGGCCTGCTCATCAAAACAAATTTCCAAAACAAAATGGATATGGAAGACAAAAAAATTCAATCACAGCTCATCAAATAAAGACGGGTGTATTCCCAGAGTAGGGTCAGCAAAGATTAAATATTATTGGGTAATAAAATCAAAACTGATTCAATGGAAAAGGACATGAGTATCTGAGATGCAGTTAGGATCTTGGATAAGAAAATCAGAGTGTCACATAGAAGAAATTTTGACATTTTTTGAAAAAATGACAAATTGTTCTACTTTATCCTTTTTCTGAGAAAACAAATAGGAGGGGAAGAAAGGAAGTTGAAAGGAATTATTATTAAAAAAAAGAGAGAGAAAGAAATTATTAAAAAAAAAGAGAAAAAGAGAAAGAAAAGAAAAAAGAGAAAAAATTATTCATTTTTTCCTTTTATAAGTTATAGAGCACAAGGCAAGATATAGGTAGAAGTGTAGCAAGTTTCTATTTTTCTTATCATTTTTATTTTTTATATATTTTATTTTTTAATTTAACTCAAATTCTTTCAACTATTTATAGTTTTCAAATCTTTCCTTTCTTTATAAGAAGCTGTCAAAGGGGAAGAGGGCACTAGACATATTGCCACACAAGTAATGATCACTTAATTGAGTTTTTTGAGGAAGTCAGGATTTAATTGAGATTTTATTTTCATTTTTCTTTCATTTCATCTCAAAACAAATATCATTCTTGATTTCCTGTGGCTCATGTGGGTGGAGTTTTTTCTTTTTGTGTGATGCTATATTTTCTCCAGAATGGTGAATCCAAAGGAGCTACCAATTCATGATTTCAAAGCAGAATTAGTCATTTTGTCTAGAGGACATTGGTTCTTGGATAGTGAAGCTGTAGTAGAGGAGGTGGACCTGGAGTCTGATGAAGAGCAAGAAATTCCAGAAGCAGAAAAGGTACTTAAAGAGCTCAAAGAAACCCTGAGTATCATTGGCCAGCACATATTCACAGTAGGAGTGGGAGGTTACAAGTACACTATGCTGTATCAGGAGTTTTAAAAATTCCAAAGAATTGCAGTAAATCACAAGAGATGGAAAGTAGTAGGGGTACACAAGTTTTTGGATGAGCCCTTATTCTTCATAGACTTTGAAAGAGTGGCACAGGTAATGAACAACTTGTTAGAAGTTGGGAAGGGCAATGAGGCATATTTCCGGTGTAAAGTCAAGGACAAAGAAAACCAGGACGTAAATATCACTATCAAAGCAGAACATATCAGAGCAGCTCTACAATTTTATCCAATGGGAACTAAATTGGATAACAACTTTGTCAAGAAAAATAAAGAAACATATACAGGATACACTAAATTCCCTGATTTTAAGGGAAAAGAGAATGAGGAGTATGCCATTAGAATGTTTTTGAAATACTTCTGTTTTCCAAAATTGCCAAGATACACCATGCCACACAAACCAGTAACACTGATTATGTTCAACAATAAGGAGGGAACTAAGCCCTTTGGAGTGATGGATGTAACACCATATATACATGAGCAATTGAAGGAAGCAACTAAACACTGGGAGCAGAAGAAGTATATGAATGGAGCTCAATTTTTAACCAGGATTATATATCATGTACTGGGAATGGAGGATTAGTTGAAGTTGGCTCCAGAAGCCCAATATTTCAGAAGTTTAATGTCAGGAATTAAGAGCCCTTCTAGGAAAATGACTATAAGGGAAGTGGAAGCCCAACCCAGCATAAGGGGAGCAGAGAGGAAAAGAAAGGGAATCTTAGAGGAAGTTGTTCCTGTAAAGAAAAGGAGATTGGATCCAAGAAAAGTTGAATTGGAGCAGGTAGAAGCAACTAAGGAAGAGCATGAAGCTGCTTAGAAGCAGGTGCAATCTTCAAAAGACCCCTCATCCACCTCAGACAAGCAAAGAGCAGTTGTATACCTACTTGACTCAAGGTAATAATAAAAGGGCAGTATATGAAGCCCAATATCAAAAGATGTTGGAGGACTACTCTTGCAAAGCAACAGATTGGATTCAAGAGGAAGTAGAACACTATGAAGAACTGCATGGTCAAATGATGGCAGCTGAGACAGAGGAAGTGTTTGTCAAAAAGGAAGTGGAACTGTTAGCATATTTCAAAGAGCTACAAGGACCTCCTGAAACAAGAACTACAGTTGTAGTAAAGAAGAAGGTTCAGAAGAAACCTGTACAGAAGAAGAAGTTAACCAAGAAAAGTAAAGGAAATCAGTAGTAGAACCTGTATCAGTGATGGAAACAGAAGAAGTGATAGTAAAAGAAAGGAACTAGAAGGAATCTACTGCTGTAGAAGAGTCAAAATTGGAAAAATCAAGAATAACAGGCTCTTCACAATTCTCTTCAGACTCTGAAAGTGATATTGAAAACTTTTTGTTAAAAAGTTTGAATTTCTCAGTACCTAGTACACCTAATGTGATAACACAGGCCACTGAAAAACATAAAACACCAGAAGACTTGAGAGAGAAGCCCCAGGGAGAGCAAGTCCAAGAAGAAGCAGCAAAGCAGGTTAGTCCTGAAGAAGAGAGAAGATTACTAAAAGGAAAAGCAGTGATGATGGAAGAGGAGAGTGAAGTAAGAAAGGAATTCAGCTGTGGGTTAGTGGATTCAGGATTAAAGTCAATATGGACAAAACCTGCACAACAAATCAATTTCAAAGTGGATGAAGGAAAAGCAGAGATAGCAAAAGGAGTTCAGTTATGTAGTCCAACCAATAAACAAAGGGATACAGATCAAATCAAGGAAACAGAAGAGGAAATAGTGGAAAAGAAGAATGCTCAAGAAATAGAAGGAGGAATTACAAAACAAGAGGTCAACCAAAGCATAGAAGACATTTTGTATGACTTGAATCGTAATGAAGAATTCACAACTACAGAAGATCAAAGACAAGAGGAAGGTCTGGATCTCATGGATATAGATGAGCAAGAAGAAGGACAGAAAGAGCAGATAAGTAATGATCAGATAAAGCTTACTGAGGAAACTGATTCAGCCATAATTCAGGAAGAGGAAGTACAAGTAAAGGAAAGACATCTCTTTGAAGAAGAACAACAAGAAGTGGAGAACAAGAAGGCAGAAGGAACAAAGATAATTAAAGATATATCAGGACATGAGAATAAGGATGATCAAATATTGGAATATGAGGAAGATGTTGCAGACCAAGAAAAGATGGAAGCAGATGAGATCCAAGAAGAACAAAAGACTCAGGTCATAGAGTATGAGGAAGAAGATGAAGAAGAGAATGAGTGTAAAGAAAACAAGCAGATAGAAGTCAAACAAATGGAAATAGAAGTTGGGTTGGAAAGGATACCTAAAAATATAAGATCTCCTTGCAAGATCATTATGAGCAACCTAGAGCAATTCAGACCAGCAAGTAGAAACATGATTATATCAGGTATGGTAGCAGAATCTGAGTTTGAAAAAGGCAGTAGTATCATTAAGGAGCACAAGAAAGAAAAAGAACAATTGGCAGAACAATCGAGGATTGTAAAGGAGAAAAATGAGGAAATAACACATAAGATAATTTCTTTGGAGGAATTAGAGGTACAGCAAGAAAATAAAATCCAATATCTTGAAGAGAAGTGTGCAAAACAGACAGAGCATAGTAGTAAAATGGAGATGGAGCTGAGAAAAATTGAAGGGAGATACAGAACCTTGCAGAATTCATATCAAATTATGGCCAAGGCAAATGAGGAAATAAACAAACTATTAATGGAAGAAGGCGAGTTGAAGGAAGAGAGCAAGAATGTTCAGGTGACACAAGAGGAGAAGGAAGATTTGCACAAGGAAATCATAAGATTGCAAATAGAGCTGAAAGAAGCCAAGGAGTTGGAAAAACAAGCTAGTATACATGCTGCTACCTCAATGATGCGGTACAATAAGTTGCATATGGATATAGAAAAAGAGAGAAGTGATTGGCAGATGAGTATAGAGAAGGAAAGAAATGAGTGGAAAGCAGAAAGAGAGATGTGGACCTCCCAAAATAAAAGTTTAATGCTGACATTAGAAGAACTACAGAAAAGATTGGAAAAACCACAAACCGAGGAGGAAGAGCAGGTAGAGACTACACAAACAAGAGAATATGAAGTAGGAGATGATGACAGAACCCAACATGGTGGTGAACAGGAAAACAAAGCACCAGAAGAAGAATACCCAGAGGAATTTGTTCAGGAACTTCTGACAGACAGAGAATCCAGGATGAAATTCATTAGAAAAATGCATGATGAATATGAGGAACAAATTGTTACATTTGCTTTAAATAAAGGAATAAATCCAGATCAACACCATTGGGCTGCAGATGGCTTAGGAATACCCTTGTGCATGATCATGGAAAGTATTGAAAACTATCAGTTGGCAAGGGTAGGATTACCTCCGAACAAGTATTCAGAATATGAAGAAGATATCAATGTGACAAAGGAGCTATTTGAAAAACCTAATCCCAAATGGAGGAATAGGTGGTTGGATGCTAATAAGGAATGCAGAAAAATAAGGAAGGAAGCACCTATTCAGCTGAAGATCAATCCAGCATACTGCCCAGTAGCAAGGAGGAGGGAGTGGACAATCTTTTGGGAAAGAAGGACAGATTCCATCCAAATGGTTGATTTTTCCAAAGATAGTAGGACCGAAACTAGGAACATGGCCTACAAAGAAGTATATGGTGGACAGAGCTGAATCTGTCATAGCCACATACAAAGATGTTAATGACCCATCATGTATTTTACTAATCAGAGTAATGAGACTCATATTAGCATGTATAGAGACCTTTACAGATACAGATGTTAGAGTTCTCAATTACATTGGCTTCAATTCACCGACTGATGCTTTAATCTTTGATCTCAGTGAAACACTTGAGAGGATATGTTTGATGGCTTATTATAGCAGAATAATATTTTTGGGCAGCCATTATCTCTAGATTTTTGAAGATGCATTTGATTATGGGTTTTTTGAAAGGGAATCGGAAATATTTGGAAATTTGTCAGTTGTAACAAAATCTCGACTCACTGCTTATGAAGCTGCATACACAGAGTACCTGAAAAAAGATGTAATTGATAAACCAAAGGCTGCTGTGCAATGGAGAAAAGCACTATTTGAGATGGTGAATAACTTGAATGTTACAGAAAGAAAAAACCATGACCTACTGTCACAAGTGTATCAGAGAAAAAAGAAGTGAAGGCAGCATTTATGAAATATTAGTAAGAATGTCTTTTGTCAGGAGCCAAAAGGTATAGGAGGGCCAGAATCTTAGAAGAAGTATTTTTTATGGAAAATAATTGTAAAATGCCAGAAACTTGTAAAAATATTTATGCAAATGATGTAAAAATAAGGAAGAGTCTTCCTTATGAAGAGTAGAATCATATGTATTTTTTCTAGAATTTTTGGAAACTCTTAGATAGTATATTTTTAGATCACAAGAGGAAAGGACCAAAATTCAAGTGTGAAAAGGGACACTTGAAAATGTATAAAAGAAAATTTCCTCTACTATGAGAGGGTTGGTTATTTGTATTACATGCTATCCAAGTAAAGAGAGATTTTCCTACAGAAAATCGTGTTTCTTCCTTTTGTGTGATTTCTTTGATTTGTTGAGTCAATTCTATGTGTATCCATGGAATTTGCAAGCTTCTATTGTGTATTTCTGATGAATGTGTATGAAGAGAGTTGATTCCTGATGTATTGAGTGAGAAATTGATGAAGAATGGTGTTGTAGATGAAAATCTTCTAATTTCACAGAATCGTGATTGTCTCGTCTGAAGGTTACAGGTATCATTTTTGAGTTTTGACTTTATGATTATGTTCTGCTGAGAAAATAACATGCTTTAGACACCAAGATTATTGAAGTTGATGGAGTATTTCTCAAGATAATCCAAACCCTAGAAATTCCTCTTCATCTTCATTAATTCTCAGAAATCCAATCAGTTTTCTCTTATTTCTTGGATTCTATCATCTAGAAGGGGCTATGGTCTCATGTATACTTCCAGGATTGACAAAAATAATATGTATTGTTGATTCTTTATGCTAAATGATTGGAGAGGACAACTCCAAAGGTCTACAACAAACAACTATGCATAAAACCTTGTTAACTTGAACTCGTTGGCAAAGAGATAGTGTCTAAATTTCTTCACAGTGTACACCATTCCTAATCCCTCTCGCTCCGTAGTTGTATAGTTTCTCTCGGCTTGATTTAGTTGTCTAATTGCATAGGCGATTGGATGATCCAACTTTCCTTCATCTGCCGGCTGAGCTAAGATGCATCCTATTGCGTAATTTGAATTGTCCACATGAATATGGAAAGGCTTGTTCCAATTCGGTGTTTCTCAGAATTGGTGCTGTGCTAAGTTGCCTTTTCAACTCGTTAAATGCCTTTTCACATTCATCATTCCAAGTGAATTGAGTCAACAATGCATATAAGGGTTTGACAATTATGGCGTAGATGTGGATAAATCGGCGATAGTATCCACAAAGTCCCATAAATGCTTGCACTTCTTTTGCATTCTTTGGTCTAGGAAGTTCTAAAATGATCTTGATCTTGTCTTCATCTATAGATATTCTGTTCCTAGACACTATGCCAGAGCCGCAACCACAACATCAGCAGCAAGGGGTTATCCCACCGTGCTCGGTACAAGCGGGTGTCACATACACAAAATTTGGAGGTTTTTCGGGGGATGATCCCGATGCGCATGTGCGGACCTTTGAGATTAATTATGCAATTCTGAATTACCCAACAGACCCTGCGTATAAAGCTATTGTATTCCAGTCAACTCTAGTTAATGAAGCTGCACGATGGCTAACCGAATATGATTTGAACCACTTCCAATAGTATGATGATGTGAAGGATGCCTTTCTGCAATGATTTCGGTTAAACAAAAATCCAATCGAAACTTTTTATTACCTGCAGAATAATAGGCAGAAGCCACACCAAAATGTACAAGATTATGCCATGGTATTTCAGACTCATTTACAGCAGCTACCACCAGCACATGCGAGTTTACTGGACGATGTTATCACTCAGTGGTTCATCAACGGATTAAAGCCCCAATTGAAACAGATTATGATCATACGGAGTGTGGGTGGAATGCCTTTGGATGCCATTGTCGCTATGGCATTACAATTAGAAAACAAAGTGGGTGGATTCACTGAAGATTTAGAGTGGTTGAAAGCATCAAGGCAATCCAACGAGGATCCTTTGAAACAGATATACTGTACCAAATGCAAAAATTCAGGGCACAACAACTCAACATGCACTCTGAATCAAATGTATTGTTCTATTTTCCATACAACATACCACACCACGGAGACTTGTTCGTATAATGCAAAGATACAGAACAGAGTAGCTGTTAATGCCATCATTCAAGAACAAGGACAACCGGCCAGCCATTATGTACCACCACAGATGAGGAATACCCAGTATCAGGGATACATGAATTATGGAGGAGGACGATCAAATAATTTTGGACAAGCTCGGTGGAATGCAGGTCCATCAGGAGAAAGCACATCTCCTCCATCCCCTAAATGTCATTTTTGTGGTGAAATTGGGCATATCCAAAGGTTCTATAAAAATGCGACCGAGTACGACAAAAAGAAAAAGGAATGACAACATCCAATGGTGAATATGGTGTATATTTCGGCAGTAGACATGCAAGCAGCAGTGGTCCAAACACATTCCGGAAAACAATTACAACCAGCTGCAGAGATTTTTGAACCGGGAATTCGTGAACAACAGAAGGTGTTTACAAAAGCGAGCAAGTGGGCTACGCAAGAACAAGCTATTTTCCCTGATGTCCGGTGATGCAACAAAGCATACCGCAGGAAGTACTAGAAGGGCGAAATTTGGCTCACATAGTACCGGAGTCCATACGGAGTCCATACCGAAGACCGTACGAAAAACAGCCAAACAAAATTCGATGTGGGTGTTCTATCTAAGGCATCAATTACATTGCCCTTGGGTCAACTATTGGCTTTGATCCCTGGAGTGCATCAACAGTTCCAAGAACAGGTCAGTCCAAGATCCTCGAGTGCTCCCGCAACAGCCACAATCCAACCGGAATCGGACCCATTGGTGGACCATATGGTACCCCTCATTACGGTATGGTACAAAAACCATAAAATTACACAAGTCTTAATTGATGGTGGATCTGATGTAAACATAGCAATAGCAGCACTTTGCAAACGGATGGGGTGGATGAAAATTGAACATGTTCAATTCTTTGTACGAATGGCTAATCAATCTCGAGTCCATCTGGTGGGCTTGGTGCACGATATTCCAATTACTCTACAAGGGGTTGTCTTCAAAATGACCTTCATTGTGTTGAAATTACCAGAATCTAGCCTGGACTATAATCTGCTCTTTGGACGTCCCTGGCTAAAACAAGCTAAGGTAGTGCAAGACTCGTAAGCACAAGAATTAGTTTTTAAAAATAACCACCGGAAATATGTTGTCCCACTAGACAATATGAAACCTAGTGACTCACATGCATGACCATATCTAACGGAGCATGTACACATGTTGGATGGTCTCTCCGATGATGAGGAGGAAGCTTTTCTTACACCCAACAAGGATCTGATGGTACTTGGCACTGTAGATTTACAAACGGTGGCTAATAACTTGAGTCTGGCAGCCTGTACGATGGTACCACTGACCAGTGAGCACGAGCCAAGTACAGAGCACACCTTGGATGACACGATGCTCCAACAATTACTTCAGTCCGGAGATGGTTTGGAGATGCACCGACAATTCTACGTATCGGAAGATCAATTGGTTACATACAATTTAGGTGATCACACCAACCCACGATCAGTAAAAATTAAGGGGGGACTATCCGAGACCTTCCAAGATAACTTGTTGCAGTTGCTACGAGAGTTCTCTGATGTGTTTGCATGGGATTACCAGGATATGAAAAGGTTGGACCCGCGGATTTATCAACATAGGGTGGTACTGAAACCAGATGCCCGCCCTATTAAACAACCAAGCTACAGGATGAATCCTAATTATGCGGCCCAGGTTAAAGCAGAATTGAATCGATTGCTGAAGGTTGGGTTTATTGTCCCTATCGAGCATGCGGAGTGGATTTCTCCTATTATCATAGTCCCTAAGAAGAATAAGCAATTACGGATATGTGTAGACTACCAAAAACTAAATGCAGCTACCGTACCTGATCCATTCCCTCTACCGTTTTTGGACACAATGCTAGATGATGTGGCCGGACGAGAGATATACTCCTTTTGAGATGGATATAGTGGATATAACTATTGGAGATAGATGTCTGCGGAAGCACGCGAACAGCACAAGGAAGAAGAAGAAGCTTGGAGCACAAACACACAATAGTGAGTGTATTACTAGAGAATGTACAAAGATAAGTAGCCCATTAGGGCAATAGGCGTATATACAAGCCGGGGGAAAAAAACCTCCTAAAGAGGGAAAAAAGTGCCCCGGCGGTCCTAGTCTGTTCACACAAATCACTACCTAAATATATCAACAAATCCCCCCTCGGAGTGATGCGGTGAACAAGGAGCTAGCACTCATGTATAAGGAAGTTCCAAGCTATGTGGAAATCACTCCACAAAAGGAAGTAAGCCCAAAGCTTTGCGGAAAGCTTCAAACTTCTCCCTAGGCAGAGCCTTCGTGAAAAAGTATGCAATGTTCTCCTGCGTGGGCACATATGCCAAGCTGATCTCCCCAGCAGAGAACCTCTCCCTGACATAGTGACAATGCACCTCAATGTGCTTAGTGCGAGCATGGAACACAGGGTTCCTCGCAACTGCCAATGCGCTCTGACTGTCAGTGAAGATGGTGGTGGCAAAAGACTGGCCAACACCCAAATCAGCCATAAGGCCTCTAAGCCACACACACTCAACAGTCACTGTGAAAGCTGCCCTATACTCAGCCTCACAACTGGAAGTGGCCACAGTAGGCTACTTCTTGCTCAACCAAGATATACATGAGCTACCAAGCATGAAGCAAAAACCATTGGTGGACACACGAGTGTCATAGCAACCAGCCCAATTTGAGTCAGAAAAAGCATGCAAATCTGGCGGTAGTGATCCCCCCTTGGGATAAAACAACCCAAGTAGCCGAGTACCACTCAAGTAGCGAAAGATGCACTTAACCGCCTTCCAATGCGTGACTCCTGGGCAATGCATAAACCTACTCATCTGTGAGACAACAAACTGAATATCTGGCCGAGTAATGCATAAGTAAATCAAGCATCCAACAGCTTGCTGATAGAGAAGAGCATCAAATGCATCTCCAGCATCATGAAGACTCAATCGTAAACCTGTCTCCATAGGAGTGGCAATAGGCTTACGGTCTTCAAGGCCAAAACGCTGCAATAATGTGTCAATATATTTCGTTTGACACAAAGCCATTCCACCATCAACTTGCATAAACTGAATGCCCAAATAGTGATGCAAACGCCCCAAATCAGACATCTCAAATGAGGCATGCAAATCAGCCTTAAAATTAGCAATATGTGTCTCAATAGGACCAGTGAGCAACATGTCATCAACATAGACAACAATGATCAGAAGCACATCATTAGCACGCTTAACATATAAGGTGCTTTCAGTTGGACTGTTCTCAAAACCATGTGCAATCAGATAGGCATGTATCTTCTCATACCAAGCACGTGGTGCTTGCTTTAAACCATATAACGCCTTCTTTAACCCGCACACCTGGTTTTCATGCCCTTTTTGCACAAAGCCACGGGGCTGAAAAACATACACTTCTTCATGCAAGTCACCATTCAGAAATGCTGTTTTAATGTCCAACTGATGTACATTCCAACCATGATGGGCTGCAAGTGCACAAATGCTCGGAACAGTAGTCATACGGCATGTAGGTGCAAATGTCTCATCAAAATCAATGCCTCTTTCCTGTGCATAACCCTTTGCAACAAGCCTAGCCTTATACCTGTCAACTGTACCATCAGGTTTACGCTTCAGCTTGTATACCCACTTAGTGCCAATGGCCTTCTTGCCAGGAGGCAAGTCACATAAAGACCATGTACCATTCTTCATTATAGCATCATATTTAGATTGCACAGCAGCCATCCAATTTTTTGAATTCTGTGCTTCATCAAAAGAAACAGGCTCATTCTCATCACAGAGGCTAGACGTAGCCATAGCATAGCAATCTGATGCAAAGGAGGCACTATGAGAGCCTGAACGAGTTCGATATGACAAAGGTGCATCTAATTTGCTGTCACGCAAAGTCTACACCAGCCATTTTGGCATAGTTTTTGCCTGATCAATATCAGCTCTCTCATCAACAAGTGCATCATGTAAATCTGCATCAGAAATGGAATGATCTGCATCATCATATGAAGCCTGCAAAGGCTGACAAGTTGCCTCATTAGGACCAGCACTAGACTGTCCACCTGTGAAAAGAGGCATCAAAGTATCATACATGTCTTTAGAGCTAACAGATGTCTCCTTAGTACATGAAAGCAATGGCTGAATAGCATCTTCCACAAAGACAACATCACGACTAACCAGAATGCGTTTAGTCTGTGGATGATACAGACGATAGCCTTTACTTTCAGAATTATACCCAACAAAAAATACATTTTATTGCCTTATCATCCAATTTTCTGCGATGTTGTTCAGGCACTAGTGCATATGCCAAACAACCAGAAACCCTCAGATGAGCAACAGATGGCTTGCAATCATGCCAAGCCTCATATGGAGTGATAGACTGTAGCGCTTTAGTGGGATACCTGTTAAGTATATATGTTGCACACATGACAGCCTCAAGCTAGAAACTATGTGGTAAAGCCTGACTCTTGACCATACACCTCGCCATCTCCATGAGTGAGTTGTTCTTCCGTTCAGCAACTCCATTCTCTTGAGGTGTATATGCCACTGTACACTGGTGTTTTATCCCACGTTCAGCAAGAAATGCATTAAAATCAGAAGACATATATTCCCCTCCTCGATCAGAACGGAGGGTGCCCATTTTACATGCTGATAGATTTTCAGCCAAAACCAAAAACTGTTTGAAGCACAAAAACACTTCCGACTTTGCCTTCAATGGATATACCCATGCATGCCTGGAAAAATCATCAATGAAAGTCACGAAGTAAAGGTAATTTCCAAAAGAGGGTGTCTGCATAGGACCACAGACATCATTGTGTACGAGCTGCAATTTCTGCGTAGCCCGAACTGAACCATCTTTTGGAAAGGATGAACACTGCATTTTGCCCAAAATACAGCCTTCACAAACATGTTTTCCAGGTGCCTCAAGTTTGGGCAAAGAGGACACCATTTCAGATTTCTGCAGGCGTAGCAAACTAGGAAAATTCAGATGACCAAAGCGTGCATGCCAAACCTTTGCATCTGACATAGCCTAAGAATCATGAACTGCACATGCCGAATCATTCATAGATCTTTCATAGTCTATGAGATTATACATCCCACGACATAAAATGCCAGAAGCAATAATAACATCGCCATTTGATAGATCATGAACTGTATATCTGTCATCAACAAATTTCACAACCAAGCCAATCTTGGCTAATGCAAAAACTGATAATAGAGTCTTCTTGATCCCTGGCACAAATAAAGCATCTGACAAGGTGAAAGAACTACCATCAGCAGTAGTCAGAATGATCTTACCAACTCCCATAATAGGATAAGAGGAGTTGTTGGCGCATGTGACAGTATTCCCTGTAGGGGCAGGCTCCAGGGAAGAGAAGAAACTGCGCTGTGTCAGACATTGGTCTACAGAGACCATTCCATGTGTGTGTGGGACGAGGGCTAGTTAGCCAAGGTCCTAAGCTCGGGGGTATATCCTAAGGTATTTGATGGTTAGTGGGGATGAGTGTTGCATGCTGGCCACATGGCGACGCTAGAACATTCCAAATCACTGCTATTTTAGATACAAGAGGATATAAATGGATGGGAGGAGAGTGGCACACACATCATTCACATGTCTTCTTTAGAGGAGAGTCTATCAATTGGTATCAAGAGCCATCTACGATTTTGGGGGCGTGCGTTTTGTTTGACATGTTTTTTTCGTTATCGAGCGTCTCTGGCGGCTGTTTTTTTTGAGAGGAGAGCAGAGAAGAGGACTGGAAGAGCCCGTGTGACCGCCGTTTTTGAGCATGCAACACTCATCCCCACTAACCATCAAATACCTTAGGATATACCCCCGAGCTTAGGACCTTGGCTAACTAGCCCTCGTCCCACACACACATGGAATGGTCTCTGTAGACCAATAGAGGTATGTTCGATGTTTGAGCTTTTCTTACAGGTGGTAAGTATCGGCAAGGATCGACCAGAAAAATATTTTGATTGAGGGCCTGTAGTGCCCAACAGCATATTTGGAAAAGTTTTCTATTGCAGGTGTTCGAAGATGAAAAGAATAGATCGTGCCTGTCGGCACATGATTTATGCTTGACGATTGTTATTTTCTTCGAAATTATTTCGGATTTCATAGTGACGCCATTAGGCTGGAGAAATTTTTAAAATATTAGCATGCATGTGCATTAAAATTTAGAAAGCATATTAAAGTTTCTTTCTATTTTCTGTTTCTATTTAGCAAAAGCTTTGACTGGTTCTTTTTTCCGCTTGCTAGTAGTATTTACGTATGTTTAGTCTTAAAAATAAAAAATAAAAAAATCAGAAAACCAAAAGAAAAAGTTTCTTGCCCAGCATGGAACCCGAACCTTCTTCACCTGATAGGACAAAATCCTTCATGCCTGAACTTCCAGTTGATCCCGTTCAAGCTTTGAACAATAGAATTTTATCTTTAGAAAGTTCTCTTCATGACATCTTGGAACACGTGCGTGGTTCTAAGAGAGAAGAAGAGCCTCTTGATTTTGACCTACCAGAGATGGAGGTAGATGCTCCAGATGAGCATCAAACTTCAAAAGTCCTTAAAGATAGCGTCTTAGTTAGAGAAGCCAGATGGAAGCTTAAGGATCTTAAGGCGCCAAGATATCATGGCTCAACTAGCGCTAGGACTGCTGACGCGGTTGAGCAGTGGCTCAGCAAGTGGGAACAGTGTTTCCGTCTGTGTCATATCACCGATGATAGGCACAAGATTCAGCAGGCCACTTATAACCTTATGGGTGTCGCTCATAGGTGGTGGCGTAAGATAGAACAGGATAAGGAGCCCACGACTTGGGATCAATTCAAAATCCTGTTTTATAATAATTTTGTACCACCTGATGAGAGGTCTAGAGCACTAGACACCTGGTCCTTCATCAGTCAGAAGAATCAGTCAGTTCAAGAATACGCAGATCGGTATAGAGAGGTACTGCTTAAAGTACCTAATACCATTCCAGAGTTTCTTCAAGTCCATAAGTTTGTCTTGGGACTCAGAGAAACTATCCGATCTTTAGTGAGAAAGGAGCGGTGTTAGTCTTTGGCACAGGCCACAGAGATGGCCTTGGTTTATGAGGATGGCCATAGGAGCACAGGTTCCCAGGGCCAGAGATCCCCATGGACTAGGGTTAGCCGACCTTTCCATATTTCGACTCCTGGTTCGGGCAGTGCACAGTCTTCTAGGGAGGCTAAGCAGGTGCACATGATCTAGACAGTCTCAGGAGGAAAGAGAAAAGTGTCTGCTCTGGCTGAGAGGGCTTATAATCGATATATTCTTACCCCTCAGCAGAAAGAGAAGGCAATGAAAGAGGGATTGTGCTATGGATGCTTAGGACAACACTTATATAAGGATTGTCCTAAAAAGAAAAAGATAGCAGCCACCATAGTCATAAATCCGACTCAGGTAGGAGGTGGGAGTGACGATGAATTTGGGGATTCCCCATCTCCATTATCATCTCCCATAGTGGCTATGACAATCACTAAAAAGGGTCCGACTGTGCCAGATGCTGTGCTTTTGCCAGTGGCACAGAAAGGATACCGGTTCCCAGGTACTGAGCTTATTGTTATGAGAGGAGTCGTGGCAGGACAGCCTATCAAGGTACTCTTTGACACAGGTTCGACTCATAATGTTATTAGTTCCTGACTAGTCAAGAGATTATGCTTAGATACGGTACAGTCAGATTACACTTAGACGAGTAGTTGATCTTCCTATTCAGATCCAGTCTTATGAGGACAGATTGGATTTTGAGATAGCAAGATTAGCACGTTTCGACATAGTTCTTAGTAAGAAGTGGCAACCGAGGAAGAAACCAGTCATTGATTTTGCTTCGCATGTGTATCAGTTTGAGCATGAGGGAAGGAGATTACTGATCCGTGGAGAACCAGATCCCCAAGAGACGCGATTGGTGACTGCTACCAAGTTACTCAAAATTGATTGTAAATATATCTATTTTCTTTATTTCATGTATTTGTCGTATGTTGAGATGGATTCATGTAGTCATGGAGACTCTAGTTGGAATGCTCCAGCACTTTCAGCTAAAGTGAGAGCAGAATTCCAAGAGTTTTTTTTAAAGGAATTACCATCAGGTTTGCCTCCTTGCAGGAATATAGAGCATAGAATCGAATTGGTACCAGGAGTGAGTCCGACCGCTCGACCACCATTTCGAATGAGTTTGCAGGAGGAAAATGAAGTTCGCAAGTTCGTGGACGAGTATCTTTAGAAAGGGTTGATTAGACCCAGCTATTCACCCTTTGCCGCACCAGTTCTTCTTGTGAAGAAGAAGGATGGATCTTATAGGATGTGCGTTGATTATCGAGCACTCAATAAGATCACTATTAGACATAGATATCCTATGCCCCGGATTGATGATCTTTTAGATGCTCTAGGTGGAGCCATTGTATTTAGTAAGATAGATTTAAAGAGTGGCTATCATCAGATTAGAGTAAAAGATCATGATGTACATAAGACAGCTTTCAGGACCCGTTTTGGTCATTATGAGTATTTGGTCATGCCTTTTGGTTTGACGAATGCTCTAGCTACATTTATGATGTTAATGAATGATATTTTAAGACCTTTCATAGGAAAGTGTGTTGTTGATTTTGTGGATGATTTGCTAGTGTATAGTAGGACTGTACATGAGCATGAAAATCATTTAAGATTTGTGTTGAATATTTTAAAGAAAATAAGCTGTATGTAAATCCAAAGAAGACACAGTTGTTTCTTCCGAGGATAGATTATCTAGGGCATGTGATTTCAGCCGATGGGGTTCAGATGGATCCCAAGAAGGTAGCAGTTATTTTAGCATGGCCTACTCCTCAGGATGAGGGGAAGTTACGGTCATTCTTAGGACTTTTCGGTTTCTATCGGAAATTCATCTCTTCATATTCGTCGATAGCAGCACCTATGACGAATTTGCTTCAAGGCAAAATTCCATTTGCATGGAAGCAAGAGCAGCAAGAGAGTTTTGATACTCTGAAACAAGCTGTTTCAGAGGCTCCTATACTCAAAGTGGTGGATCCTCAGAAACCATTTGAGTTAGGGACGGATGCTAGCGGCATAGCCATAGGCGCAGTCTTGAGTCAAGATGGCAGGCCAATAGCTTTTGAAAGTAAGAAGTTAAGTAGTGCACAACGCAATTGGCTGGTGCATGAACAAGAGTTGTATGCAGTGGTACATGCACTAAAAGTTTGGAGACACTATCTTTATGGTGCAGACTTTAAGGTATTCACAGATCATCATACACTCAAGTATTTTTGTAGTCAGCCAGATCTTCGAGGCCGACAGGCTTGTTGGGCTGAGCTCATGCAAGAATTTCATATGGAAATCTTGTATAGAAAAGGCAAAGAAAATATAGTAGCTGATGCATTATCTCGAATAATGTATCAAATGAGCTTTACAGTTTTAGAAAGCTCATTACTTCAAGAAATTAAGGAAGCACAGGTGGAAGATCCACATTTGTTACAGATAGTTAGAGCCATTAGTAATGACTCTATTTTAGGAGACGGGACAGTTCCAGCTGTTTCTTCTTCTACTAAAGCAAACAAGTCCATTCTGTATTCTAATTTCTCACAGGAGAATGGAATAGTGAAGCGGAAAGGAAAGGTTTGTGTGCCAGATTCCCGGGATTTGAGAAAGAAAGTCATGCATGATAACCATGATGTTCCCTGCGCAGGACATCCTAGTGTTGACAAGACAATACAGCTTGTTAGAAGAACATTTTGGTGGCCTGGATTAGCTAGAGATATCCATACTTATGTTCAACAATGCTTTATGTGTCAAGTCAACAAAGCACAAAGGGTAAAGACACCAGGTCTTTTACATCCTTTACAAGTTCCAGATCATAACTGGGATAGTATATCCATGGACTTCATAGTGGGGTTACCGCGGACCCAAAGGAAGCGGGATACAATCCTAGTTGTGGTAGATAGACTGAGCAAGATGGCTCATTTCATACCCACACAGGAGACAATAGAAGCTCCACAGGTAGCAGAGTTGTTCATCCAGAATGTCTTCAGATTGCATGGGTTACCTACATCCATAGTCTCAGATAGGGATGTCAAATTCACAGGACACTTCTGGAAGTTTGTATTTGACAAACTGAAAGTGTCACTAAAAATGAGTAGTGGTGATCATCCACAGATAGATGGTCAGATCGAGAGGGTCAACCAAATTCTAGAGGATATGTTAAGGGCATATGTTTCTGAGAGACAGACAGATTGGCATAGTTATTTGCCATTAGTAGAGTTTGCTTATAACAATAGACCTCACAAGGTGACTGGGATGTCTCCTTTCGAGATGAACTATGGCATGGATCCCACTTCTCCCAGTACCATAGGAATGCCTAAGAAATGTCCTAGTGCTTCAGAGTTCTTAGCAAACCTCCAAGCAAACCTTGAAATAGCTAAAGCCAAGATGCAGCAAGTAGCTGATAGAGCCAAAGAGTATGCTGATAGGAAAAGATCTCCTAGATCCTTTGAGGAAGGAGACCGAGTCTTCCTTCAGGTACCAGCTAGATCTACTTCATTATCCACAAGTGTAGTAAGCTATCACCAAGGTATTGTGGACCTTGGAAGATAGTAAAGAAGTTGAGTGATGTTGCATACCGATTGGAGCTTCCTCCAGATTGCAGAGTCCATCCAGTGTTTCATGTCAGTAAACTAAGAAAGTATATATCTAGGGAGGATAATCTAATAGAGGGTATTGTTTCTTTGCAGGAAACCGATAGAGAAGATCATTCTCCAGACAGAATACTAGATAGGAGACAGAAACGGTTGAGGAATCGTGTCATCCAAGAGTATCTGGTAGCCTGGAGAGGATTACCACTTACTGACTCTACTTGGGAATCAACAACTCTGGTTCGCAAGTACTTTCCCTCATTGATCATTGAGGACAATGATCTTTAGAAGGGGGAGAGAGTGTCAGACATTGGTCTACAGAGACCATTCCATCTGTGTGTGGGACGAGGGCTAGTTAGCCAAGGTCCTAAGCTCGGGGGTATATCCTAAGGTATTTGATGGTTAGTGGGGATGAGTGTTGCATGCTGGCCACATGGCGACGCTAGAACATTCCAGATCACTGCTATTTTAGATACAAGAGGATATAAATGGATGGGAGGAGAGTGGCACACACATCATTCACATGTCTTCTTTAGAGGAGAGTCTATCACGCTGCGAGGTAATATGTTTGGTCGCCCCACTGTCAAAGTACCAAACATCTAAGTCCACTGCAGACATGCATTGCTCATGAGAAGATGGGTCAAAACTGCAAACAGTAGTAAACGCCCATTCTTCTTCCTACACAAGATTTGCAGACTCTGTTTTTGATGTAGAGGCCTCTGCAACAACCATTCCAGCCTCTTTCTTCTTGGCCTCTTTTGCAGCCAGTTTTGGACAGTTCTTTATGATATGATCATTCCCTTTAAGTACTTGCAAAACAATTTCTGCTTTTCTGATTTCTTTTCATCTTTATCTTGGTTCTTCGAATGTGCAGCATTTGCAGATTTCTGCTTACTAGTAGAAGAGCTCCATTTGCCCTTCTCACTATCCAGGAAAGCTTGATCTGCAACACGCATAATGGACCTGTTCTGCCTGGACTGATCTTCCTGCAACAGAACATAGACTAACTCCTCAAATAATAAGGCATTCGAATTGCCTTTCATCATCAACCGAAGAGTAGAAGCAAAACTCTGATATGAATCAGGAAGACCATTCAGAACGGTCTGCACAAGTGAGCTATCTGGTATAACCTCATCAGCAGAAATCAACTGTTCCTTCAAATCTTTGATCTTTGTTAGGAAACTGTCCATAGAATCACCTTCATTCATGTGCTCACTCTCCAACTATTTTCGAAGGTAAGCAACACGAGCCTCATTCCTAGCTTGGTACAATGTGGTTAGTGTATCCCAAGCATCCCTAGTTGTTCTGCAAGAGCGAATAGGAGGAATAATGGCACGTTTGACAGACAAAGCTATCAATGCATGTGCCTGGGCATCTCTGCCATCCCAACGAATTTGCTCTGTAGTAGGTGCAACAGAAACAGCAGCACAAACAAGAATCTATGGAATATCATCTTCGACACCATCTTCATCAGCTCCAGCACTTGTATTTGCAGTACATGTAGTTGCAGGTGTAACAGGACGTCTTTCAACACCCTGCACAATGTTCTAGAGTCCTTTTGCAACCAATACATGTCGCATCATATAAGCCCATAATGGGTAGTTGGTACCATCCAACTTATCCTCAACAGCCAACATACGTAATACATCACTGCTTTCAGCCATGGCCGGTGACTAAAATACCTTGATGCACAAAATTGATTGTATCTCAAAAAATTGAACAAAACTACCTAGATGAGTTGTGCTAGACATGTAGCAGACTTCGAGACGCTTAAAGTGGCGACAGAAATTGGTATATACCTTTGGCACAAAAAGACGAAATAGCCTACACAAGCGCTGGGATAGTGCGTTTGGAGGTCGAAACGAGCTCAGATCGCGATTTCGGCACCACATAGCAAAGCTGTTTTTATCTTGGAAACACGTTGAGTATGCTCACCAAAATTCGTGCGATTCTGAGACTGCAAACAGAGGAGTGTCGACGGTGCCCTAGATGAAGCGACGACCTCAATTGTTGGAGATAGATGTCTGCGGAAGCACATGAACATCACAAGGAAGAAGAAGAAGCTTGGAGCACAAACACACAATAGTGAGTGTATTACTAGAGAATGTACAAAGATAAGTAGCCCATTAGGGCAATAGGCGTATATACAAGCCGGGGGAAAAAAACCTCCTAAAGAGGGAAAAAAGTGCCCCGATGGTCCTAGTGTGTTCACGCACATCACTACCTAAATATATCAGCAAAAACCAAGTCCGAATGGCGGAACATGACATTCCAAAGACCGCATTTATTACAAACTAGGGTGTCTATGCGTGTACAGTGATGTGGTTTGGTCCGAGGAATGCTCCAAGTACGTTTCAATGTTGTATGCAAGAAATTTTCTCTCCTTATCTCACCACCTTTATGGGAGTGTTTTTGGATGATTTCTCCTTATCTAGTGATACGTCGGCACATCTGTACCATTTACGGTGTTGTTTTTCGAAGTGTCGTGAATACCGTTTGTGTTTGAATCCAAATAAATCTGTATTCGCTATATCTTGTGGAAAGTTACTAGGACACATTATTTCAAAACAAGGGATTTAAGTTGATCCAGATAAGGTGAAGGCCGTACTGGAGGCACCTGCTCCAAAGGTATCCATCCATCTATTCCAATAGTGGTATCAAAGCAAGTTAAGGTAAAATGGGAGACGGTTTTTCTTCTTTCATTGATACATTGGACAGGAATAGTTATCCAACATGGTCCCTAAGGATGGAGACATATCTACAAGGAAGGAGTCTCTATGGATACATATCAGGAGATGAGGAGATGCCCATATTCAAAAGCAAAGGCCAACCTATAAGAGAGGAGCTAGAAAGACTCAACTCATGGTGTGCCAAAGATGCTTTAGCAAGGTCATATCTACTTAACTCTATTTCTGACTTCCTTCTTCCTCACATCAGGAATTGTAAGACTTCCCAATAGATTTGGGATACATTATCTTCATATTTTTCTTCCAATACAAGAGCTAGAAAGAATCAATTATGGATTGAGTTTACTACTCAAAGGAAGAAACCTTAGCAGAATGTTTCAGAGTATGTGACCAAAGTAAAGGATGTGGCTAATCAATTGGCAAGCATAGGAGAGAGATTGAAGAAGAGAAAATAGTTAGACAAATAATCAATGGCATCAAGGTAGATGATAAGTGGGAAGCTTTCACAACTGCTATGGACCTTTACATGGACATGAAAATTCATGATCTTACCACTCTCATTGAACAACTCTTTACCCATGAAGCCAAGTTCAACAAAAATGGAGAACTAATCAAGAGGTAACAATTCTTCTGCCCTCTATACAAATATAGGAAATTGTAAAGATAAAGGAAATAGCAAGAAAGTAGAAGATGAAGGTACTATTTCTCAAGCTCACTATGTAGGGAGAGGTAGGAACTCAAGAGGAAGGGGCAGAGGAGGTAAGCAAGGTAGGGGGAGACCTTTCAACTCTTCTCCATACAATATATGTGGACTATCTAATCACACAATAGATGAGTGCTATAGGAACCTCAAGAACCAGAGAGGAAGAGAATTTCAAAGAGGTGGCTACTCACAATCAAGAGGAAGATTCAACCATAATCAAGGCTAGAACCATGGCTACAAAAACAATTACAATAGCAATTATCAAGGAGGATACAAATCAAGAAAAGACTTCAACAATTATATAGAGGATCAAGAGGATTACCTTCTCATTATGAACATGACTTCAAAACAAGGTATGAATGATGAGAACCTCTTCTATATTGACTGAGGTTGTTCAAACCATGTAGCAGGCAATGTGGCTCTCCTTTCTGATCTTGAGAGGGAAAGCACCAAGTACAAACAAGTGATGACACCAAGAATTCAGTTGTCAAGGTAGGAAATGTCAAAACTTCTGATTAGAATAGGAATCCGTTAAGCAGAGTTATGTATGTGCCTACTATCACAAAGAATTTGATGAGTGTTGGACAGATAGTGGAAAAGGGTTTGTCGGTTAGGTTGAATAAATATGGAGCTTTTGTGGAGGACCCCCAACATGGATTCAGAAGAATTTCCAAGGGAGAAAAAATAGGTAGATTATTTACATTTGAGCTTGAGGACACTAGAAATATTGCACTTTATAATTATAAGGATCAAAACTTTGTTTGAGTTAGAGATATGGCACAAAATATTAGGGCATATTGGTGAGAGAACCTTGAAGCATATGTAGAGATCAATGTGTGCTCTGGATACCTAATGTATCCAAGCAGCATATGATCTATAAATGTGGTGCTTGATACTTTGGTAAATCACACAGGTTACCCTTTACAAAGAAAGGCTATATGCATGAGGATTATTTGGAACTTGTTCACATAGATGTGTGGGGACCAAGCAAGGATCCTTCAATTTCAGACTCAAGGTACTATGTGTCATTTATTGATGATTTTAGTAGGTGGACTATCTTCTATTTCATGAAACACAAAGATGAAGTGTTCAGTTGTTTCAAGCAGTATCTTGCACTTGTGGAAAATCAAACTGGAAAAAGCCTAAAGATGAAGGTCAGATGGAGGAGGTGGGTACTTCTCCAATGAATTTGATGCATTTTTGCAGGACACAGGTATCAAAAGGGAGATTACTACTAGGTACACTCCTGATCCAAATGGAGTAGCAAAGAGCAGGAGCAGATTGATTGTGGAAGTAGCTAGATCAATGCTTAATGATAAGAAATTGCCTAATTATTTGTGGGCAGAGAGTGTTTCTATTGCCACTTATCTTATTAATAGGTTAGCCTCTAATTCACTTGATGGGATGACCCCATAGGAGGCATGGCATGGTAGGAGACCATCACTTGAACATTGCATAATATTTGGTTGTGTTGCTTATGTGCATGTTCCATCTCAAATCAGAGGTAAGTTAGACCCCAAGGTAGAGAAATGCATCTTCATAGGGTATGATTCAAATAAGAAAGGATACAGGTTTTATAATCCATCAATCAAAGGATTTATGGTCAGTAGAGATGTTGTGTTTGATGAGAATGATTCTTGGTTTGAAAGTGAATGCAAGAAGGTCAAATTGCCATATGACTTGGAAGAAGAATTTCCAAGTCTCAACAAGGAGGAACCAAGCATAATTGAAGACATCAAATCAGATGATGAGGACACCATCAACTTGGAAGAGTTCAAAGCATGGAAGTCAAAAGGCAAGGCCAAGATGAAGAGGTTGGATGACATACCTGAATCATCCAACCAAACCTTAAGGAGATCACAAAGAGAGCGTAAGAAGCCAATCAGATATGGGTATGGTACTTCATTAGTTACTAAGCATTCCATTTATCTTGCTAAAGATTTATCACTTGAAGAACCTTCTTCATATGAAGAAGAAATTACCAAGGCAGAATGGAAGGAAGCTATGGATGAAGAAATAGAAGCACTCCAAGAGAATGACACTTGGGAGCTAGTACCCAAGAAAGCATCAATGAAGGTAATTAGTTATAGATGGATTCACAAAATCAAAAGGAACTCAGATGGATCCATAAACAGGCATAAAGCTAGACTTATGGCTAAGGGTTTTTCACAGACCCAAGGAATAGATTATGAAGAGACTTTTTCACCTGTGGATAAAATACCAACCATCAAAGTCTTGGTAAGTGTGGCTGCATCTAGAAATTAGAATATGTATGAATTAGATGTGAAAAATGCTTTTCTCAATGGTTGGATTTCAAAGGAGGTTTACGTGGCTCAACCTCCTGGCTATGAAGACCCAAGCAAGGTAAATCATGTATGCAAAGTGAAGAAAGCTCTTTATGGTTTGAAGCAGGCACCTAGGGCATGGAACCATAGGTTAACTACCTACCTTCAAGATTAAGGATTAATGATGAGCAAGTCAGATTCTTCTCTATTTTTCAAGACAAGTAATTTAGAAATGATATATTTATGTGTGTATGTTGATGACATCATTCTTAAAGGTAGTGATGCCAGTGGCATCAAACAAATAAAAAATCAGATGATGCAAGAGTTCAAAATCAATGACCTAGGGTTTTTGAAGTATTTTGTTGGACTTGAGTTAGTCTACACTAACTTTGGAATTTACATCAATCAAAGGAAATATGTGCAGGACATGTTGAAGAAGTTCCACTTGGAGAATGCAAAGGTAGCTAGCACCCTATAGAGGTAAATCATAAATTGAGTGCTCATGAAGGTGATTTGCTTGAAGACATTGCAGGTTATCAAAGCATAGTTGGGAGTCTAAACTATGCTACATTGACAAGGATTGGCATATCTTATGGAGTAAGTGTTCTAAGTCAATTCATGCATAAACCTAGAGCACCTCACTTGGAAGCTGCTAAAAGGATTTTGAAGTATCTCAAAGGTACTCAAAACCAAGGACTTTACTTCCCATACACATCAGATTAAGATATAAAGTTGTACTCAGATGCAGATTAGGCAAGATGTAAGGATGACAGGAGTACTTTTGGATATTTATCTTTTGCAGGTGATAAGCACATCTCATGGTCTTCTAAGAAGCAACCAATTGTTGCTCTATCTTCAATAGAGATTGAATACAAGGGATTAGCAAATGCTACACAAGAAGCTATTTGGATATATTGCTCTACTTAGATTTGGAACTTTACACTCATTCACCTATGATTTTTGGTGACAACACAAGTTCTTTCCATCTTGCAGTCAATCCCATTTATCATGCAAGAACTAAGCATATAGAAGTACAATATCACTATGTTAGAGAGAAACTTCTCAGCAAAGAGATTCAATTGGCATATGTATCTACAAATATGCATTGTGCAGATTTGTTAACCAAAGCACTTGATGGTACTAAGCTTTGTAGGTTTAAAACCATGATTGGATTGCAGGATATTCAAGAAAATTAATGAGGCTATAGAAGCCAAGATGATTGGCTTGAGGGGGAGCTATTGGTGCAAATGTCCAAGCCTTCACATTTGGCTAGGCATGGAAGAGACTATGTGCAACTACTTTGTTCTTGTGCTTCCATAGACCTCAAGATCCAACAAATCAAACCATTGAGAAATGCATTCTTTGAAACAAGAAGTTGGAGAAGTCTCAAATGGTGGAAACTTTGGGCAGAAAGATGATGAAGGTGGTCCAACAAACCAGCCCAAGACCTACCCTAGCTCTTTGGATATGTCAAATAGACCTTATTGTCTTATGATTAGTGTACTAAAATTCAATAGCTACTTCTATAAATCAATCAAAATCAATTGATACAAAACAGATAGATTTGAACTTTGACTAGCTCACAAAACCCTTTATTTTTGGATGGATGCTTCCATTTCAAATACCCAGATCAACTAGCACAGTTGCAATTCAAAAGAATCCTTTTAGGTGAATGTGCTATGAAGGGTTGGCTTGTTGTAATGCATAAGAGCCCTGATTTTTATCAACCAATGAAAGAGAATCGTGCTTAACACTGATTGGGTGTACCCTTGACTTCTTAGGGTTGTGTAGAAAATGACTCTAAGATTTTCAACTTGAGATTTCTCTCATGGGGTATGTCAATGAGGATAGTTGGACTCTGTTCCTACATTATAAGAAAAGTGGAAGTTGAAATAATTCCATCTTATTGATTGATTGATTGAGTATTGATCTCACCCACTTCCAACTCATGGATTTTGTACCTTTTACACTTCTCGATTACAAAGGTAAATGTATTGGACCTTTCACAATACATGATCATAAGTGATCATACAAACAATACAAAGAAAGAATGTGCACACAAGTGCTACTCTCAAAGTACACGTATGACACTATCCATATGATAGCTAAAAAGGGAATTTTTTTCTTCAAGCAAAGTGAAAGATTGGTGTTCCAACGATTCCCCATCAAGATAAAGTATGCTTTAGTCTTCATTCCCTGATAGGTTGAATACCTACCATAGATTTGAATCTACATAGCTTTATCCCATCAAGTGCCTTTGTCATCATGTTTGATATTTGCTTCTTAGTAGGGACAAATAAAATGTCAATTTCTTTTGCCATAAGCTTCTCTACTAAAAAGTGGTAATGGACCTCTATGTGCTTTATCCTTGCTTTGAAGATAGGATTTGTAGCTAGATGCATGGATTTTACATTATCTCCAAGTATATGAGCCTTGGAACTTACAAGTCCCAAATATGAGTGCAACTCCTTGAGCCATATTGCTTCTTGAATTGCAATAGTTAGATGTCTATACTCTGCTTCAATTGAAGATAAGGCAACTATTGGTTGCTTCTTATAACTCAAAGAAATCAATTTTGAAGCTACATATTCTAAGTATCTATATGTTCTCTCTCTCTATCATCATTTGCTCATGCCCAATTTGCATCTAAATAGATTTTGATATCCAAATCTGAAAAGTAAGGATAGAAGATAACTTTATTAAGTGTTCCTTTGAGGTACTTGAGTACTCTCTTTGTAGTATCCATGTGTGATCTTCTAGGTGAGTGCATGAATTGGATTAGCACTCCCACACTATATGATATATTTGGTCTTGTGTGAGTAGCATATATTAAGCTACCAACTAGAATTTGATACTCTTTAGGATCATCAATATGCTCACCTTCATACAAACTTAGTTTGTGATTCATTTCCAAGGGTTTACGTGAAAGCTTGGTGTTCTCCATTGTGAACTTGTGAAGTAAATCTTGAATGTATCTTCTCTAAGTTAGATGCATCCCTTCATCTGTATCAATAACTTGCATACCTAGGAAATATTTGAGCTCACCTAAGTCATTGGTTTTGAACTCCTCTTGCATATGTCTTTTGATGAAAAAAGAAGGATCGAACTTTCTAGGTTTGAGCCCTTGGTCTTGAAGATATGTGACCAACCTCTAATTCCAATGTTTAGAAGCTTGTTTCAACCCATACAATGATTTCTTAAGCTAGAAAACATAAGATGTATGATTAGGGTTTTGAAATCCTAGAGGTTTTGAAATGTATGCCTCTTCACGTATCCAACCATTTAGAATAAATTTTTAACATCAAGTTGGAGGATCTCCAATTTCTTGTAGCAACTACACTTGCTAGTGTTCTCATTGTAGTCATATTTGCAACAAGTGCAAATGTTTCTTCATAGTCTATATCATGAGTTTGTGAACATCCTTTGGCAACTAATGTGGCCTTGTAATAATTGCAAATTGATCCATTAGATGCAAAGCTTTTGCATGCACGCTTTGGTCATCTCAATTATGCTAGTTTGTTATGCCTACAGAAATATGAAATGGTGTTCTTATTCCCCAAACTTGAGGTGTGGTAAACATGTTTGTGAAGGCTATATTTTGGGAAAAATGTAGCATTCCTCCTTCCCAAAAGATGGTTTAGTTTGAGCTACTCAAAAATTGTAGCTTTTTTAGAGTTATGTTTGTGGTACTATGAGGACACCTTTTTTGGGGAACTACCTTTGCTTTAGTGGGACACCTATTAAGTACATATGGTGCACACATAACAACCTCAAGCTAGAAACTATGTGGTAAATGTCATGGACAAAGGAAACCATCTTGAATCTCAGATTCCATGTGAATCCTATATCTCATGATTGGTTCAGAATTTGGGGAAACTAATGCTTCCATTGCGTCTGGAACGTGCAAAAACCCTAAGATCGACTGTCTTCTTGCTTGATTTTGATATCCAGAGACCATGCTTCGAGTCGATGACATCATGATGATATCATCAAGTCGCAACCGCCTTTGGGAACCGCCCTTGAAAACCTATATAAGGAGGGGTTGGCCACATTCATAATCAGTCTTGCCAATACCAGTCTTGGGAGCTCAAGGAGTTGTGACCGCCAAGTAAGTACTCTTCAAGTTCCAGTTCTAGTTCTTGTCTTGTTCCTTGTTCTAGTCTAGTTCTTGGACATACTATCTTGTCCCCTTGTAATCTCGTAGTACGAGATCCTATCGAGTTCTTCCCTGTATCCAGTTCATCTCCCAGAAGGGAGTTCTTGTAATCCTGACATCTTGTCTCATACTTATGATCCCGGTTTGTGGGATCTCCTATATCATCTCTAGTTGAGTTATTCATACCTATCAGTCCCGGGTTGTGGGACATCTTGTATCAGTCACGTATTCTTGTATCATTTTCCCTTCGTGGGTGATCTTGTAATCAAAAGTGTATTTCTGAAATCTTGTCTGTTGTAGTCAGAGAGCACAATCTAGTGCTCCCTTGACATTTTGGCAAGACTATTGTCTATTCAAGACCAGGCATCATGGAGAACGCTTATGAACAGATTGTAGCATCACTTCAGAGTCTCCAACAACAAGTCGAAGACCTAAGTCATCGACAGACACGAGTCGAGATGGGACATCCAGTGCATGTAGGTGCACTCCTCCAAGAATTACAAGAACGAATCGGGAGTCTTCAAGCAAATCAAGGGAGTATTCAAGCGAATCAACGGCCTAGTACATCATTTATGAAGGAACCCAAGATCTGCATGCCAGAAAAGTTCGATGGTGATCGCACAAAGTTCCGAGGATTCTTGCAACAAGTCAAATTGTACATCCGTATGCAGCCTGATAGATACCCTGATGATGCATCCAAGGTCGGTTTTATTGGAACCTTGCTCTATGGTCAAGCTTTATCATGGTTCGCCCCAATCTTGGAGAAGGATATGGCCGTACTTCATGACTATGAGGGGTTTCTTAGAGAGCTCATCGCCACATTTAGAGATGCAGACACAAGTCGAGTGGCGGAAACCAAACTTCGGAAGCTACGTCAAGGTAACTGTTGGGATAATGTTGGCGAAAACTTCGGCTTTTAACGCCTACTGTTGCGGAAATACTTTCGCCCTGAAGATGGGTTTCGCGACAAGGCTTGAACTCTGTCAGGCCTGCGGAAAATGCCGCGCCACCGTAATAGGATGCTAAGCTAGAGTGATTCAGAATACCTCTGTAATCAACAGTAGCTCAGCCTAATTTACGTCGCTTTAACTGTGTTATTCTGCGACTCAGGTTCCACCGGAACTTCACCCGACTGTTACTGGACTGACACCGTAGTCGTACCGGAACTTCACCGAAATAAACTTAGTTCTGTTCGTAATTGCTTCAGATGAACTTATGTGAAGTAAGGAAGTGGTGTGGAGTTTCCTTCACCGAATGAACTTCCTTCTGGAAACTTCACAGTTCTGAACTGCTACTTTCCGGTTAACTTTTGTACTGTGTGTACATCTTCATTCCACCGGAAACTGTGATCAGCTTAGAGTAGAGACGTCTAGCTACAAGATGAGCTATCTCTCATACAAAGCTTCGAACTCTGCTACGAGTTATACTTCGTTGTTCTACCGAAAAACTTGTTTTTGAGATACTGTAACTAATCGAAAATTACTGAAATATGTTTACTGAGTAAACTGTTATACGCCGAAACATGCGGTTACAGAGAAGGTACTGAAGCACGTTTAGTAACGAGTCGTGACAGCAAACGATAAACTAAGCTTCCTACCGTAACACGAAATAGCTTCAGATTCTTCACAAGTAAAGATTGCGCGCAGACATCCACATGAACATGTGTTTTCGATTTGAGAAGATGTGTACAAGTAAACTTGGCCTCTTCTTGCTCAAGTTACAGAAACTCTCCTACAGTGAGTAATTTCTTATTACCATCTCTCTTCAGATGAAAAGACCCGACACTTCAGGCTTGTGTTATTCATCTGTACATACGCGATCTATGGCGTCTTCTGAGAACTTCTAACTCTCTTCACTCATACGCGATCTATGGCGTCTTCTCTCAGTCTCTCGTTCTCCTCTGTGTATCAGTGTGATGCTCTCTCTCACTTCTCTGTGTCTCTCTCATACATCTGCGTCTGCGTCTAGTTCTTCAAATCTTGCTGTATATATATACAATTTCTTTGGCGCTCCTTTGCTCTGTCATTCTTCAATTCGCGTTATGCGCGCCTTACGCGCCCGCCGCGGTTAATTGCTCTGTTATGCGGACACCGCGCACTAACTTCGCATACTGTACACCTGTGCACCGATTTTCTGAAGATTCCGTTTCTGTCTTGTTTATTGCGTCAAATTCGTGAGTGTTTCCTTAACAGCTCCCCCTCAATCACTAATTTGACCTCTTCCGGTCTTTCATATATCTTTCTTTCTTTTATTCCTGCCATCTCTTTGAATCTGTTCGTCTTTGTTCCATCTAAGCTCTTTGTCAGAATATCTGCAATCTGATCTTTCGTAGGAGTGTAGACTATTTCTATCTCTTTCTCCATTACTTTTTCCCTTAGGAAATGATACTGAATCTCTATGTGTTTTGTTCTTGCGTGAAACACAGGATTCGCTGCAAGATACAGCGAGCTCATATTATCTCCATGTATGATCGGTATACTTTGATCTATACCCATGCTTTTAAGTAAGGTCTGCATCCATATTACTTCTTTTGCTGCTTCTACCAGTCCTTTGTATTCTGCTTCTGTTGATGATAAAGCTACTGTGTGTTGCTTCTTCGAACACCAGCTTACCAGCTTATCTCCTAGGTATATCATATACCCATGCGTTGATCTTCGGTCATCTTGACTTCCTGCCCAATCTGAGTCACTATATGCTCTGAGCTTTATATCTGACGTAAAAGGATAATATAATCCTTCCTTTATAGTTCTTTTGATATATCTGAGAACTCTTTGTCCTGCAACCCAATGTTGCTCTGTCGGACAATGCATAAACTGTGAGAGAACTCCCACCGGAAAACTAAGATCCGGTCTTGTTAGCGTAGCATATATTAAGCTTCCTACTAACGATTGATACTTCTTCATATCTTTAAATTCTGTTCCACTAAATTTGCTGAGTTTATGATTTACTTCAAGCGGTGTTGAAGCTTCTCTGCAATTCTCCATTTTGAACTTCTTCAGTAAGTTCAGGAGATACCTTTCTTGTGTGACATATACACCATGATCTGTATATGTGATTTCCATTCCTAGAAAGTATGATAACTTTCCTAGGTCACTGATCTTGAATTCCTTTTCTAGCAGTTTCTTTACCTCTGTGATTCTTGCATCTGAGGTTCCTGTAATTATTATGTCATCTACATAGATACAAATGTAGATCATTCCTTCTTCTGTTCTTTTGATAAGTAGACTTGCATCTGCCTTCGAACTTTGGTATCCAAGTTCGTTCAGATACTTCACAAGCCTGTAGTTCCAAGCTCTTGGAGCTTGCTTCAGTCCATAAAGTGCTTTTCTTAACCTACAAACAAAGTTTGGGTATTTGGAACTTATAAACCCTTCCGGTTGTTCCATATATACTTCATCTGATATATATCCATTCAGGAATGCATTCTTTATATCTAGCTGACTTAGCTTCCATCCTTTTGATGCTGCTATAGCAATCACTGTTCTTATGGTTGACATCTTTGCCACCGGACTGAATGTGTCGTCATAGTCTATGCCATGCGTCTGAGCATAGCCCTTGATAACCAGTCTCGCTTTATGTCTGGCTATCCTTCCATCTGCAAGTTTTTTAACTTTGAACACCCATTTATTTCCAATTACTTTCTTACCGTTAGGTTTAGGAACAAGCTCCCATGTCTTGTTCTCTTCCAGTGCTGTGAGTTCTTCTTCCATTGCTTCTTGCCATTGCTTCTTGTTTTTGGCTTCGTCATAGCTCTGAGGTTCTTCCTCTTCTTTAACCATATATGCATAATCTTGTTGAGTTATATATGATGTATCATACGAGTATCTTTCCGGTTGTCTTCTTACTCTGTTTGACCTTCTTAGCTCATATTCTTCGTGCGTGTCTGAGTACCCGTCTTCATCTTCGTTCCTTATACCTGTTCCGGTTCTGGACGTACTCGCCTCGTCTTCTTTGTTTACCTGTACGATTGTTTTACCTTTCTCTTTTCTTTTTATCTCTTCTTCAAATTCTTCAGCTGTATGACTCTGATCTGCATACCAGCTTTTCTGTTCATCAAATGTTACATCTCTGGAAACAGTAAAATGTTTGGTTAGAGGGCTCCATAACCTGTAACCCATCTGTTTCTCATCATATCCGACGAATACATATTTCTCTGCTTTTGGTTCAAGCTTATGTCTCAGTTGAGATGGTACATAAGCATACGCTACTGATCCAAACACTTTGCAGTGATCAAGTGTTGGCTTCTTTCCCCACCAGGCTTCATAAGGGGTCATTCCTTCTAACGCTGTACATGGTAACCTGTTTACCAAGTATGTAGCTGTATTTACAGCTTCAGCCCAAAGATAATCCGGGCAATTCTTTTCTTTTAGCATAGCCCGTGCAAACTCGACTAGAGTTCGGTTTCTCCTTTCTGCTACACCATTCTGTTGTGGTGTATACCTGCAGGTTATTTCTCTCTTAATACCTGCGTTCCAAAGATAATCATTGAATTCTCGGGAGAAGTATTCTCCCCCTCCATCAGACCTCAGTCTTTTAAGTTTTCGTCCGGTGAGTCTTTCAGCATATGCATGAAAATGCCTGAAAGCTCCAAATACTTCTGATTTCTCTTTCAGAACATAAAGAGTTATCCACCTTGTGGCATCATCAATGAATAAAACATAGTACCTTGATCCGCTGATTGATCCTTCTTTCGTTGGTCCCCATACATCTGTATGTATGAGTTCCAGCACGCCATCATGTTTGAATCCTTTCTTCTGGAAAGGTAACCTGTGGGCTTTTCCCATCTGACAGGCTTCGCATTTGTGAATCATATGTTGGTTCTGTACGTTTGGTAATCCCAGTACAGACTGATTCGCTATCATGGCTTTGATTCCTTTTTCGTGAAAATGACCTAATCTCTTGTGCCAGAGATCAAGTTCTGTAATTACCTTTTCATCATGCGTGAGCAGCGCTTGGCCAATGTTCCCTTGTACTCTTAAGGTAAAGAGTCTGCCTTCTTTCTTACCAGAAACGATCTGATAATATCCGTTCTTGGGATCTTCTACAAATACTCCTTTATTTGTAAATCTGACTTGAAAACCTTTTTCGACTATCTGTCCCACACTGATCAGATTTTTCGGTATTGTTGGAACATACAAAACATTGGTTAGCAAATCTGCTCCACTCTTGCATTTCACTTTCCCGATTGATTGTACTTTGTGTCTTGTATTGTCACCTGTTTGAACAGTGTGACTCGCACTTCCTTTTTCCAATTCTGACATCAGTTCTATGTTTCCTGACAAGTGATTAGAACATCCAGAGTCAATGTAAAATACCTTTAGATCTTCGTTATCAGATGTGCTGATTGAGTTCATCATCAATGATGTATGACTCTCATTCTGTGTGTCATTTGCGTAGTTGTTGTAGGTGGTGTTGTAGGATTGGCTCTGTCCCCAACTTCTTGTTCCACCTCTACCGTAGCCTCCTCTTTGGCTTTGTCTTCCTCTTTGGAAGTTACTCTGATTTCTTCCGCTACTGCCTCTGCTATTGTTGTTTTGATTTTGATTTGATCCCTGTTGGTTGTGCCAACAGTCATGCGCCAGATGGTTACTTAGTCCACAAATCCAGCAAACTTTCTTGGTGGTATTCTGGCGGCTTCTTCCTCTTGCTCTTCCTCTGCCAGTGCCTTTACCTCTTGCGTAATAGGCCTGAGAGCTCGACTCTTCTTCGTCTTTTGACTTGCCTTTGTCTTTCTTCTTGTTCTTCATGTACATTGCAGAGCTATGTCCTTTTTCTGCGTCTCCTTTCAGGTCTTGCTCATATGTGAGCATCAAACCAAGCAACTGATTTAACTCTGGTACAAAATGATTTAGGGAGAGTTCAGCTGATAGTACGAAAGGTTTCCACCTTTCATCTCCTCTCAAACCTGTGAGCACTTGCGCTATCAATCTATGATCTTCGACTTCTTCATTTATGGATCCAAGGCTATCTGCTAGATCCTTCATTTTAGTGACGTAGTCACTGATGCTTTGACTTGGCTTCTTTTTGAACGTTGTGAACTCGGACCATAGGCTGGCTTTCCTAGCTTTCGTAGTATTTTGGAAGTGATCTTCCAATGCACTCCATATGTCCTCCGCTTTCTCCAAACCTCTAATGTGCGGTAGCAGATGATCTGACACAGTGTTGTAGATGTAGGCTCTTGCCGTTGCATCTTTCTTCTGCCATAGCTTTAGGGCTTCTAGTTCTTCTTTTTCCGGTTGACTGTCATCTTTGAAGGTCGGTTTCTTTTCTTCTCCGGTTACGTACATCATTAACTCCTTACTCATAAGTAAGGCTTCCATGCGCATTACCCATGCGGGATAATTATCTCTGTCCAGTTTATCAATTTGGACGTGGTCTGTCATGATTGAGAATACTCTAGGCTCTGATACCAATTCTTGGGAAACCTAGCCTGCTCTGATACCAATTCTTGGGAAACCTAGCCTGCTCTGATACCAATTGTTGGGATAATGTTGGCGAAAACTTCGGCTTTTAACGCCTACTGTTGCGGAAATACTTTCGCCCTGAAGATGGGTTTCGCGACAAGGCTTGAACTCTGTCAGGCCTGCGGAAAATGCCGCGCCACCGTAATAGGATGCTAAGCTAGAGTGATTCAGAATACCTCTGTAATCAACAGTAGCTCAGCCTAATTTACGTCGCTTTAACTGTGTTATTCTGCGACTCAGGTTCCACCGGAACTTCACCCGACTGTTACTGGACTGACACCGTAGTCGTACCGGAACTTCACCGAAATAAACTTAGTTCTGTTCGTAATTGCTTCAGATGAACTTATGTGAAGTAAGGAAGTGGTGTGGAGTTTCCTTCACCGAATGAACTTCCTTCTGGAAACTTCACAGTTCTGAACTGCTACTTTCCGGTTAACTTTTGTACTGTGTGTACATCTTCATTCCACCGGAAACTGTGATCAGCTTAGAGTAGAGACGTCTAGCTACAAGATGAGCTATCTCTCATACAAAGCTTCGAACTCTGCTACGAGTTATACTTCGTTGTTCTACCGAAAAACTTGTTTTTGAGATACTGTAACTAATCGAAAATTACTGAAATATGTTTACTGAGTAAACTGTTATACGCCGAAACATGCGGTTACAGAGAAGGTACTGAAGCACGTTTAGTAACGAGTCGTGACAGCAAACGATAAACTAAGCTTCCTACCGTAACACGAAATAGCTTCAGATTCTTCACAAGTAAAGATTGCGCGCAGACATCCACATGAACATGTGTTTTCGATTTGAGAAGATGTGTACAAGTAAACTTGGCCTCTTCTTGCTCAAGTTACAGAAACTCTCCTACAGTGAGTAATTTCTTATTACCATCTCTCTTCAGATGAAAAGACCCGACACTTCAGGCTTGTGTTATTCATCTGTACATACGCGATCTATGGCGTCTTCTGAGAACTTCTAACTCTCTTCACTCATACGCGATCTATGGCGTCTTCTCTCAGTCTCTCGTTCTCCTCTGTGTATCAGTGTGATGCTCTCTCTCACTTCTCTGTGTCTCTCTCATACATCTGCGTCTGCGTCTAGTTCTTCAAATCTTGCTGTATATATATACAATTTCTTTGGCGCTCCTTTGCTCTGTCATTCTTCAATTCGCGTTATGCGCGCCTTACGCGCCCGCCGCGGTTAATTGCTCTGTTATGCGGACACCGCGCACTAACTTCGCATACTGTACACCTGTGCACCGATTTTCTGAAGATTCCGTTTCTGTCTTGTTTATTGCGTCAAATTCGTGAGTGTTTCCTTAACATAACCGCCCTGCCTCTACCTATGCATCAGAATTTAGGCAGTTGATATGTGACCTCACTTGGCACGAAGATTATTTTATAAGCCAATTTAGATGGGGCTTACGAGAGGATGTGAAGGACCTTCTACTCACGATGCCAGAGGTGAAGACATTGAATGAATACATCAACCAAGCTATTCAATGTGATACCCGCCTTTTTGAAAGGAAACAAGAAAAACAAGTAAAAGGAAGACCTCGCCAATGGAAACCTTTCCAGCCCACTCCTAGAGATGAGTCTATGCTCGATCCTATGCAGATAGATGTAACTCGGTTCCAGCCTCTAACACCACAAGAGAAACAAAGAAGGAGGGACAACACGTTATGCCTGTATTGTGGAAACCCTGGCCACATTGCAGTTAATTGTCCCAACAAGAGAACGAACTCCAAAGTCGCAGCCACCCTTGTAGAGCAGGGAAACGAGGAAGTCCAGTTGTAAAAGAGACCATACAGCCGGACCATGATATAAGAAAGGGTCTCATCATTCCATCCACACCCGTAGAAACATGTCTTGCCCCTGTCAAGTTAATCATGTCTAAGAAGACCCTTTCCCTTATAGCTCTGGTAGGTTCAGGAGCGTCCTCATGTTTCATTGATGAAGGACTCGTTAAGAAACACGAAATTCCAGTACTTCAGAAGAACAAACCAGTAGTCGCTGAAGTAGTAGATGGACGGCCTCTAGCATCAGGGAATATAACCATGGAAACCATACCACTAAGAGTATACCTTGGTGACCATGATTCACACATATTTTTCAATGTAATATCGAGTCCAGTAAATATGGTTATCATCGGAATGCCATGGTTAAAGAAACATAATCCAGAAATTAATTGGGAGAATAATAAAATCACCCGTCGAGATATCCAGAAGAACCCAAAATATGTTGGAGCCAAAGCCTTCATACATGTAGTAACGAAGGAACCGAAATATATGATCTATGCCATACCAACTCAAGAGCTCAAGAAAGATGATTCAATGAAGCTACCTAGCCAGTACCAAGGGTTTGAAGATGTCTTTGAAAAAAAGAATGCAGATATGCTACCGGAACATAGACCTTATGATTGTGCCATAGAACTTCAAGAGGAAGCACAACCACCCTTTGGGCCAATCTATAGACTATCCCCATAGGAACTTCAAGAATTACGTAAGAATATTGATGAGAATCTAGCCAAGGGATTTATCAAACACTCGAAGTCCCCTACTGGAGCCCCTATCCTATTTGTAAAGAAGAACAACCGAACTCTTCGAATGTGTGTGGACTATTGTGGTCTGAATAAAGTTACAATAAAGAACAGATATCCTCTACCACTTATATCAGAACTCTTGGAACGCCTTGGAAAAGCAAAGTTCTTCACTAAGATTGACCTTCGAGGAGCATACAATCTTGTCAGGATCAGAGAAGGAGACGAATGGAAGACAACATTCCGAACAAGGTATGGACACTTTGAATATGCAGTTATGCCATTCGGTCTCACCAATGCTCCAGCAGTCTTTCAACATATGATGAATGATATCTTTCGAGAGTATTTAGATGATTTTGTGGTAATATATCTTGATGATATCTTGATATTCTCCAAAAATCTAGAAGATCATGAATGTCATGTGAAGATAGTCCTAGAGAAACTAAGAGAGAAAGGGTTATATGCAAAATTGGAGAAGTGCTATTTCCATCAGATAGAAGTAGAGTTTTTAGGGTACATTATATCAGAGAAAGGAATATTTATGGACCCTAAGAAGATCGAGACAATCCTTGATTGGCAACCACCTTCGTGTGTTTGAGATGTACAATGTTTTCTAGGGTTTGCGAAATTTTATAGGATATTCATCAAATATTACTCCAAGATAGTGACACCTCTTACCAAGCTTACATGGAACTCCAAATTCTCATGGACCGAAGAAGCAGAGAAGGCCTTTCAGACCTTGAAATCAGCATTCACTACCGCTCCAATTCTAGTTCATCCTCATTCTAGTAAGCCCTTCTTCCTTGAGACAGATGCATCGGACTTTGCTCTAGGGTCCATTCTTTCCCAATATGGAGATGAAGGACACCTACATCCAGTTGCATATCATTCAAGGAAGTTTTCCCCTCCAGAAATTAATTATGAAATTCATGATAAAGAACTTCTTGCCATAGTAGACGCGTTTGATACCTGGCGTCACCATCTAGAAGGAGCAGCTCATAAAGTCATTGTGTATTCAGATCACAAGAACCTAGAGTATTTTATGACCACTCGGATTCTCAATAGAAGGCAATCTGGATGGAGTAACTTTTTATCCAGATTTGACTTTGTCATCACATATCGTCGAGGACGTCATCAATGTCAGTCAGATTCCCTGTCCAGAAGATCTTACCTTGCACCAAAGAAGGGTGAAGAGGCCTTTGATCAACAAGAGAGTGTATTACTCAAGCCTGAGCATCTCTAGCTAGCAACTATCTCTTCAACCCATCCTAAAGATTTAGCTCTGAATCATTTGATTCGTGAGAATCTACCACAAGATGAATTATTTTGTAATGTTAAGCAAAAAACTCAAGAAGGGAAAGTCCAAGAAGTAAATGAATTCCAGGAAAAGGACGGGTTACTATTTTATCAAAACCTATTGTATGTCCCTCCAGGAAAGCCGAGGATCCAAGTACTTCAACAACATCATGACAACCTTGCAGCAAGACATTTTGGAGTAAATAAAACCATAGAACTCATATCCAGGGATTTTTGGTGGCCTCAAATATGGAAGGAAGTCAAAGAATATATCCGAACCTGTGACACTTGCAATAGATCTAAGGCACCACGACATAAGCCTCATGGCCTCTTGCAACCTTTACCTATTCCAGAAAGGCCATGGGCTTCATTATCTATGGACTTCATCACAGATCTACCAAAGTCAGATAAGTATGATGCCATTCTTGTTATTGTGGATAGATTCACAAAGATGGCACACTTCATTCCAACTACAAAGACAATCACAAGTGCAGCCACTACTAGACTCTTTCTCAAATACATCTTTAGGCTTCATGGATTGCCTCATGATATTGTGAGTGATCGAGGTCCACAGTTCATATCTAGGTTTTGGAACAGTCTTTGCAAGCTCCTTGGTGTTCAAGCTAAACTATCTACAGCAAATCATCCACAGACTGATAGACAAATAGAACAAGTGAATCAAGTCCTAGAGCAATATCTCCGTTGCACTAGCAACTATCACCATGATTGGTTTGAGTTGTTGCCCTTTGCAGAGTTTGCCTATAACAATAGTGTTCATGCATCTACTAAGCAAACTCCCTTCTTTGCAAACTATGGACAACATCCAAGGATGGATATACAACTCTCAAATCATGTCAAGAACCCAGCTGCCAAAGACAAGGCTCAATACCTGATGGACATTCACAAAGAACTGAAGGAAGAGATCCATAAAGCTCAACAACAATATAAGTACTATGCAGATCAACATCGTGTCCAAAATCTATCATATCAAATTGGGGATAAAGTATGGTTACTCTGAAACAATTTACAAACTTCAAGGCCTTGTGCAAAGTTAGATCATCAAAGGTTTGGTCCATTTACCATCTTGGCCAAGATTAATCCAGTCACCTTCAAGCTCCAATTACCGAGTACCATGAGAAAACCTGTTTTCCATGTATCCATGTTGGAACCATATCATATTTCACCATTGAGGGGGGAGAGACCTAGTCCTTCACCACCTATCGAGATTGATGATCATGAAGAATTTGAAGTCAAGCATGTCCTAGATTCCAGAATATCCCGAGGAAGATTGGAATACCTTATTCATTGGAAAGGGTATGACATTAGTGATCATACTTGGGAACCTGCAGAAAACCTTCAGAGAGCACCAATCAAGGTTCGAGAATTCCATAAGCAAAATCCAATGAAGTCAAGACCAGAGAACATGACCGCTCCTCGTGGGACTCGTCGCTTGAGGGGAAGGTAATGTCATGGACAAAGGAAACCATCTTGAATCTCAGATTCCATGTGAATCCTATATCTCATGATTGGTTCAGAATTTGGGGAAACTAATGCTTCCATTGCATTCGGAACGTGTAGAAACCCTAAGATCGACTGTCTTCTTGCTTGATTCTGATATCCAGAGACCATGCTTTGAGTTGATGACATCATGATGACATCATCAAGTTGCAACCGCCTTTGGGAACCGCCCTTGAAAACCTATATAAGGAGGGGTTGGCCACATTCATAATCAGTCTTGCCAATACCAGTCTTGGGAGCTCAAGGAGTCGTGACCGCCAAGTAAGTACTCTTCAAGTTCCAGTTCTAGTTCTTGTCTTGCTCCTTGTTCTAGTCTAGTTCTTGGACATACTATCTTGTCCCCTTGTAGTCTCGTAGTACGAGATCCTGTCGAGTTCTTCCCTGTATCCAGTTCATCTCCCAAAAGGGAGTTCTTGTACTGCAGACATCTTGTCTCATACTTACGATCCTGGGTTGTGGGATCTCCTGTATCATCTCTAGTTGAGTTATTCATACCTATCAGTCTCGGGTTGTGGGACATCTTGTATCAGTCACGTATTCTTGTATCATTTTCCCTTCGTGGGTGATCTTGTAATCAGAAGTGTATTTCCGAAATCTTGTCTGTTGTAGTCAGAGAGCACAATCTAGTGCTCCCCTGACAGTAAAGCCTGATTCTTGACCATACACCTCACCATCTCCATGAGTGACCTATTCTTCCTATCAACAACTCCATTCTATTGAGGTCTATACTACACTGTACATTGATGTTTTATACCACGTTCAACCAAAACAGCATTAAACTCAGAAGACATATACTCCTCCCCTTGAACAGAACAGTGGGTGCCCATTTTACATGCTAATAGATTTTAAGCCAAAACCAAAAACTATTTGAAGCACATAAACACTTTGGACTTTGTTTTCAGTGGATACACCCACGCATGCCTAGAAAAATCATCAATGAAATTCATTTCATCATCAATCAAACAGTAGAAGCAAAACTCTAATATGAATCTGGAAGACCATTGAAAACAATCTACACAAGTGAACTGTCAGGCAAGACTTCATGAGCAGAAATTCACTACTCCTTCAAATATTTTATTTGATCTTTGTCAAAAAACTATCCATGGAATCTCCTTCATTTATGTGCTCACTCTCCAACTATTTTTGAGGTAAGCAACACGAGCCTCATTCCTTGCTTTGTATAAATTTTTAAGTGTATCCCAAGCATACTCTGCTATTCTGCAAGAGTGAATGTGAGGAATAATGGCACATTTGATAGGCAAGGCTATCAATGCATGTGCTTGAGCATCTCTGCGATCTGCACAAATTTCTCTACAATAGATGCACCAAGAACCGCAACACGAATAGAAACATGAAGAATAGCACTATCTTCAATGCCATCTGCATCACCTTCAACAACTATATTTGCAAGTGAAGTAGGACGTTTTTTAACACCCTACACAATATTCAAAAGTCCCTTTGCAACCAATACATGATGCATCATATAATTCCATAATGGGTAATTCATACCATCCAACTTATCCTCAACAACATACATATGGAATGTTGAGATATCAAGCTCAACATGTGATGATCCAGGATGACACGTATCAGATTTTTGTTTCTCTCACATGTATAGTGGTCACACCGGTATATGTCAGGGATACTTCATCGAGATGTACTAGATTTATCTACCGAGAGTGATGCACTTGTTTCTTGCCAGCTCACTCATTTGTGGACATTAGGTTTTTCCTTATGTACCGGTCTTTATATATTGCACTTGTTGTATTCTTGTTTTTAGGTCATTCTTGTACATTCCTTTTTATGTAATAGAAGAAGAAGAAGATCATTCTTCCTTGCCTCAATCTGAGTGTGTGCTTCTCTTTGATTGTGAGAGTGTGTGTGTGAGCTCTCTTCCTTATCTCCTTCCTTGTGACATGGTATCAGAGCTAGTGTGGCTATAGAGGCGCTCGTGGAGAAGGCAACGGTGAAGAGTACGTAGAAAGACGTGGAGAAAATGCGATTCACAAATGACCTCCATTTGCTATGGAAATCGGCGTGAAGGTAGAACACCTCAATATATTTTCATGAGTTATCCCTTTAAGGTCACTTGTTTTTGTCAGATCGAAGTTTCGGAGCCATCTTGACCTTGGTTTTGAGCCTATAAGCTGGGGCCCACAAAAATCAGTTTCAGAAATTGTAACTTGTGGCGTGTTTCTCAACACTCATATATTCTAGGTCCAGAATTTAAAGTGATTCCGTGTACTGTTGGTACACGAAAACTGTGTTTTTCTAAGATCGAACTATCACGTCATAGTGTGACAGAGTTCAAGCAGAAGTGCTGCTTGAAGTGTTATGCAGTGTTGTGATTTGCTTCAGAAATGGCAAACACGAATGGAATGAGTCAGCTTATGAGCAATAAGCTAGACAAGAACAACTTCCATGCTTTGAGATTCAAAATGACGAATTTCCTGATGGGAAAAGGCTACTCGAAGTACATCGAAGGAGAGAACCAAAATGCTCTGTAGTTACTAGAGAGGAATCAGACTACAGAATAGTTAAGAGCATATGAGGAATGGAAACAAGGAGCACAAAAGGTAATGTATTGGCTATCTATTAGCATACAAGATAGCATGATTGGGCACATACAGGATGCAAAGACTCCAAAAGTGGCTTGGAACAGTTTGGTCACATTGTACAAGACAAATACAAAGGCACAAAAATTGCAACTCAAGAACGAGCTGCGTACATTGGAGAAAAAGAGCATGCCAGTAAGTGACTACACTCTGAAAATCAAAAGCATATGCGAGTCACTTGCATCTATTGGCATAAATGTAGATGATGATGATAAGGTGGAATTGTGCCTTCGTGGTTTAGGAGCTGCATATAAGCAGTTCAGAACTTCTATATAGACTAGGGAAAATATTCCAAATTTTGCTTATCAGGTATCTATGCTGATCATTGAAGAAAAAAAATCTTGTTGAAGATTCAAAATCCCAAGGAAAATCTAGTTCTGAGCAAGTATTCTATTATGGTAGAGGAAGAGGTAGAGGTAGAGGTAGAGGTTTTGGAAGTGGAAGAGGAAACAATAACCAAGACCAAAGTCAACAACAGAATCATGCAAGAGGAAGAGGACAATTTCGAGGCAGGGGGAGCCAAAGAGGCCATAGAAATTTCTAAAGAAATGATTCAGGTAATGATAGTAAAGGATGCTAGAATTGTGGTGAATATGGACACTTTGAACGTGATTGCATGTTGAAGAATCAAATTAACAAAAGCCAGCAAAACAACTATGCGTCCACAAGTGGAGATGATTCTCAGAAGCTGTTCATGGTTCATCATCACATGATGAATACGATGTCTGCTGGTGTTTCAAAATCAAATGATAATGTCTGGTATGTTGATTCAGGTGCTTCAAATCACATGACCAATCATGTAGAATGGTTTAGTACTTTGCAAAAATTGTCAGTTCCTGGATATGTTAAAACAAGTGATGACACATCACACCCTATCGAGCACACATGAAATATAGCACTCTCTATGGAGGATGGGAAGGTAAAAAACCTTGCTGATGTGTTGCATGTTCCAAATATAACAAAGAATCTATTTTTTGTTGGACAAATGGTTGACCAGGGATTACAACTCAGGTTCAATGTTGATGGGTTATATGTAGAAGAATACAAACGGGATGGAAGATTGATAGCCAAAGGAAACAAAGTGGGTAGGATTTTCACCTTAAATGTGAAAATTCCTGAAATGAATGCAGCCATATTTGCAAAAGGTGCAGGAGTTATTGTTGATATAGAGATCTCGCACAAACGGATTGGACATGCAAACTTGCAAAGGCTGAAATTGATGCAATCAAAGGAAATTGTCCATGGACTACCAAATTTCAAGGACGTTGCAGAGATGCAAAAGGTATGTGCAGCATGTCAATTTGGTAAACAGTCAAGATCAGCATTTCCACTATCAAGCATGTTAGTGAGAATGTGCTAGAAATCGTACATACACATGTTTGGAGTCCTGCAAAGACCACATCTATGGGCGGTTGTAGGTCTTATGTTACTTTCATTGATGAACATACATGGAAATTATGGGTCTATTTCATGAAAGAGAAGAGTGAGGCATTCACTCACTTTCAGAATTTTCAAGCTATGGTGGAAAAGCAGACAGGGAAGTACATTCAGACATTACGATTTGATGGAGGAGGTGAACACACGTCAAATGAGTTCAACAATTTTCTAAAAATTCATGGAATTCGACGTCAGTTTTCATGCAGGTACACACCACAACAGAATGGCATTGCTAAACGCAAAAGTAGACATATTGCAGAAATAGCAAGAGCTTTGATGGCTCATAAGAATATGCCTCATTGTTATTGGGCAAAAGCTATGCATACCGTTGTACATATCATGATTAGAACAATCAAAACCCCAACTACTGCTATACATCAAGTTACACCTGAAGAGAAGTTCATAGATAAAAAGCCAAACTTATCACATATGAAAGTTTTTTGTTGTATTGCATATGTACATGTTCGAGATGAGTTGAGGACGAAGCTTGATCCAAAAGCAGAAAAATGTATCTTCATTGGATACTCCCTTGATCAAAAGGGATATAAATGTCATAACCCACTCACATGACAAGTGAACATGAGCAAAGATGTGGTATTGATGAAATGTCAAGCTTCTATGCAGATGCCAAAGAAGGACTGAATCTTGAACCAAATGACAAAGAAAATGCTGAAAAATCAAGCGCAGAATCTCAAGCTTTGAGTGGACCAGATGCATCACCAAGCAATAGTTCCAACTAAAATCCATGGAGTGGAAGATTGCATGGAAATTTCAGTCCAACAAATTCATCAAATACATCCAAGAAAGGTAAAGAAAAGCTTTGTGCTATTCATAAAACACGTGCATGTTTTGAAGACATTGATAGAGATTCAAGTAGTTCAGAAAAGAGTCTTGATGAGAAACTTGGATTGCCCTCTGTGAAGACTCCAGGAGTAAGAAAGGCAGATGGAGATGATATAACAAGAAGTGACCCATGACCAAGAAGATCTGGGAGGATATGGAATTCAGTGCAACGATTGATATATGATAGTTACATGGCTCGCCATTGTGCCTACATGACAAAGGTAATACAAGATGTTGAACCTTCTTGTTTTGAAGACGCAATTGGAAAGTCAGATTGGGAAAATGCTATGAATGAAGAGTTGGCTCCACTTTATGCAAACGATACATGGAAGCTGGTTTCATTGCCACAAGGAAAGAAACCCATAGGATGCAAGTGGGTTTACAAGGTAAAACACAATGTTGATGGTAGCATAAGCAGGTATAAAGCACGTTTGGTAGCAAAAGGATATGCACAAACTTATGGCATTGATTATGAGGAAACATTCAGCCTTGTAGCTAAAATGTCTACTGTCATAACACTTTTTGCATTAGCTACAACAAAAGGATGGACTTTGCATCAGATGGATGTGAAGAATGCTTGCTTACATGGTGAGTTACATGAAGAAGTATACATGGACCAACCACAAGGATATATGAAGATTCAAAGCATCCAAAATATGTTTGCAGGTTGCAAAAGGCTTTCTATGGGCTAAAGCAAGCTCCTCGTGCATGGCATGCAAGGATTGTTGATTACTTAACCACCATTGGGTTTTCTATGGGTGATGTAGATCATTCACTATATGCAAGGAAGGGTGATGATGGCATCACGATTATGGCTATTTATGTTGATGACTTGGTTCTAGGTGGTGATAATGAAGAAAGCATCAAAGAGATAAAACAACTTCTTTATGCACGAGACAGATCTAGGCCAGCCCGTAGTAAGTGTGGAAGGATGGGCACTACAGGGTGTTGTGCCCATTTGTCCGCTGATGCAGTCCACGTGACAGCTAATGGAAGACCAGGGGAAGGTGTTGCAGAGCAAAGAGGCACAAAAGGGGAGCCCAAAATTTTCAAAGTAATGGGCATATTTTTCTTCTTCAAAATCCTAGGAAATTCCCTCAACGCTATGTAAATGCACTAGAGCAGTCCCCTAGATGCATAATCCCAAATCATTGTAATATATTTCTTGTAAAATAGTAGGAAATTAGAGATTAGCTAATAAAGTGCCGGTCACTTGTGTGAAAGGACCATATTTAGGGCACATGTATATAAGTTACTTTGTGACTCTTTGAAAAGACTTTTTGCCATTGTGAAGAAGGAGAGCTCCTGAATTTTGAACTTGCTTCTTTCCTACAGATTTTCATCTTCTCTATGATCTTTTGTGTGTGTGAAGCTTGGAATGTGTGTGTAGGACTGTTGTCTACCCCTCCCCATCACTTTTGAGCTACTATAGTGTGTGTGTGTGTGTGTGTGAAAGTTTGAGTTGTAGAGTAAGTGTGTGTGTTTCCCGCCATTCATTGTTTTGGTCATAACTCGAAGACAGGTTGTCAGATTCAAGTGAAAATACAACCAATTGATGCGCCTCATTGAGAGCTTTGAAAGGAACCTGCTATTGGCCATATTTGAGAAACATTCGAATTTGTAATTACTGCTGTAAGTGGTATCGCGGCAGACACTTTCAGAGGTTAAGTGAGTTGGAGAGGTGGTTTAGTCTTTTCTTATGCATATTGGCTGAACCACTTCATTACCCATCATGCGTGCACATGTCCTCATACACTTGGTTAGGTCGGTTCTTCGGATTGATAATTAACCATGTGTCAATCCACCACTATACGTACTTGTGTGGCAAATGAGATTTAGTCTCTTTGACACAAGTCCCTAAGACTTTGTGACTTAGGTACACACGTTTTTGGCACCGTTGTCGGGGAACACGGCCAAACAAGGTGCTTTTGTGATGGTTATAGCTCTGGAGTGAAGAAATCGTACTTTTAGAAGTGAATTCGTTCACTAGCAAGTAGTTAGACACTTCAGCACTTGTTACTTCACATCCCGGAGGTATGTGTAATGAGTTTTAAGGTTTAGGGTTAGGAGAGAGGGAGAGAAGAAAGATTTAGGGTTAGGTCAAAAAGAGAATTGGAGTAGAAGTAAGTGGAAAAGCACCAAGAAGATCCCAAAAAATTACCAAGTTAGTGTAGGATAGGCTTCAGTCATCAGAAACTATAAAAACCAAAAAAGTAGTTCATTTGATACTTGCTCAGAGAGTGGTATCGTCTGCAGACAACGACCTGTATCGCCAGTGTGGTATCGTGCAAACCAAGCCTCCAAAGCTACCTAGTGCACTCAAGACTCAAGTGGGGTATCACAAAGGTAAGCTACCTCAATATTTCAATATCAAAAACACTGTAGAAGTGCATTAACACGTGACTAAAGGCGTATCCGGTATTTTGGGGTGAGATAGAGAGTTTTAGAGTTTTCTTGAGTAAGACAGAGGGTGAGGAGTGAAGAGGAGTGAGAGAGAAACCGGGGGGTGAAAAATTTTTTACATTTGGAGCTATTTTGGCTCTAGTATCGCGATCAATTGAGTTTTGGTATCGCGATACCAAAATTCCCTTGTATTGTGATACTCGCCGAAGTATCGTATCGTTGCATACCACTTGAGGTATCATGATACTAATTTTGGTATCGTATCCTCAAGTTGGTATCGTGATCGCGATCTGCCAGTGGTATCGTATCGCGGTCCACTGTATCGTATCGCCCCGGTCACGGTATCATATTGTCGACCGAGCGGTATCGTATCGCGTACAAATATAGTATCGTTACCCCTCGTTGTATCGTATCATGTGTTACAGGAGTATCTTATCATGCAGGACTCGAGTATCGTATCGTGCATTGTTGCGGTATTGTATCGCGATAGAGCACCGATATCGTATCGTGAGTATCCTTGGTATCGTATCGTGATGAATTTTGGGATCGTATCGTATGGGTTTGCGGTATTGTATCGCTAACTGCATTGGTATCGTATCGTTAAGATCCCCAATATTGTATTGTGCTCTACAATAGTATCGTATCATGTCTTGGGGTGGTATCGTATCGCCTGAAGCACATAGTATCGTATCGCCTAGAGCAGTGGTATCGTATTGTGTGAAAAGCACTATCGTATCGTTCAGTCCTTTGGTATCATATCGTTGACTACCAAAGTATCGTATCGCGACTGGTAGTGGTATCGTATCATCGACAAACTGGTATGCCCTAGTGTAGTATCGCCGAAGTGGTATCGTCTAGAACACTTTGAGCATTTTCAAGGGTAAAATTGAGGCATTTAAGGAGCCACTTAGGGAGAGAATTATAGCCCAATGAAGCCCCAGGAGGGTGGATGAACTTGAGGTCTGGAAGGGTTCTAAGTAGCCGGAGAAGTGTCATATCATCGATAGGAAGTACCGCTCAGGTCAGTCACCACTCTACCTATTCCGACACCTCTATTGATTCAGAGGAGGAGATACCCATGGCTTCACAAGAGATGCAAGGTCCTGTTCCTAGGAGAAACTTCATGTGTACAGTAGAAGGGGAGTACCACACCTCTCTGTAATATGTGTCTACTAATGCCCAAGAGATTCCTATCTACCTGGATGGTTTAAATAGATCAGTTCCTCGGATGGTGACCTCCACCCATTCCACAATTGTGCCCAGACCAGCTGTCAAATATGAAGGAGGAGCATACATGGATAAGTTGGGTCACTTCTACATGGTGATAGAACACCCAGAATGATCAATGAGAGGAGGATTAGAAGGACAAGAACATTCAGGAAGACTAGACCCTAAGGAGATGGTAACCACTCCCAGAAAGTGGTAACTCGAATCTTGAGAGGGGATTTGATACCTCAAGATGACTATTTATTGGAGGTTTATTTGATCCATGGATCGGACTTATTACTCCAAACTGACTCACCTACACAAGGATGGGAAGAAAGCCCCATGATATTGTATGAGTTAAAGGATCCGAAAGACGGGTCTAGAGTAACATATTTGGACAAGAACTAAAGAAGGTATTGGCTTGTCGATGCCATAGATAGAGCTCAATTGAAGTATATGGACTTGCCAATATTCCCTTAGCGAGAGCAAGCAACTACCTCTTAGAACCCTTCTAGGACACAATAAGAGTCGGAACATAGTATATCGGGACAAACAAGCCATCGGAGTGTTCCAAACAGAACCCATGTACAATTTACAATGCCTGGAATGCAAACACACAATCAAACACACCCCGGAGTAGGCAACCTACATAGGCCACCGGTGACACCAAGACCACCACTAAGAGTGCAACCCGGAATACCCCCAATTAGACCAGCAATCCCTGTAATGCCAAGACCGCCAGAGCCCATGAGAAGATTAAGAACGATTCAAGTGGCCAAATGTATGAGAAATCACTATGATGGATTGGGAGAACCTTATGACCACATAACAGAATTTAAACAAGTTCTAAGAGCTGAACAAGTGGATGATTTCTTTGTGCAGTATGAGTCCTTTGGACTCACTCTCATAAGAACGGCTTTGACATGGTTCCAGCCACTAGACCCCAATCAATTTGAAGATATTGAACAATTCTTTCAAGAATTCATAGGGGAATTCACCAAAAGAGGGATTAAACACAACTCCTCATTTTTAATCCATAGATTTAAAGAGAACCCCAACGAAACTGTAAAAATAGTTGCCCGAAGATTTAATCACTATGTTGATAGATGCCCAGTAACAAAAAGACCAACACAACAAAAAATGATATCTTTATTCTGTGACGGACTAACGAACGGGACTTTAAGAATCTTAGTCTATGTAAAGAGATTACAGACGTTGAGTGAATGTCTCCAAGAGTGTATTGATCTAGAGGACAACCTAGCAGATGATCTTAAGAGTACAACCAGTCCTACTAAATCAGAAGACACCCGGAGTACGGTTACATCCAACTCCAGTAACGTAGAAGAATTAGCAGAACGGGTGGCGAAGAAGTTAGGAGTTCAAGGACACAAAAACTACCAGCATCCATCTCTAAGAGTACCCATGTTGCAAAGATGTAGCCTATGTGGAGGTGATCACCCCACTCACGTGTGTGTACGAGGAGGAACAAGTGTACCTCAAGCTTACCCTTATAATAGGCAGCCCCATCAAGGAACCACTTGGTATTTCCACATAGAACAAAAATACACCAACCATACCACGGAGAATCGCCCATTCAATAGGAAGATACGATCTTTACACCCACCTCAGTATCGGCCATATGGATATCCACCTAGAGAGCCAGGCAAGGATATGCCCAGGTATAATCCCTACCCAGCACCACCAGGAGCACCTAGACCATATGACCAAGTATAAATTGGAAACACTCAGCCAGTACTTGGACCACAACTATCACTTCCTCAGCATGTAGTACCTGTCAAGTACGCTCAACCAGAGGAAAACTTAGAAAGAGCCATAGTGCTAGCATCACCAATAGCCAGTGTAGAATCAACGAACCCAAGATACGAGCAATCCCAAGGAGAGTACTACTCCTACGATGCTAGTATAATGGAGTACGAGGAAGTTTATGACCCGCAATACTATGGATACGAAGGATATGACAATACCTATGGACCAGAGGTGGCGACATTAATGTACATCACACCTAAAGCACAGGTGCCCGTAAAACCCCCCATCAGACCACCTGTGCCAAGAGGACTGTGTTATAGATGCGGAGGAGACCACTTTATCAGAGAATGCACTCGACCATACAACCAACCACCTCCTAGGACTTGGGAAGGGTATTGCAGTGATTGTGGAAAGGAACATCTCTTTAGAGATTGCCCAAAAAATCCCAATAAGGCTCAAAACACTGCACCTATTAATGTGATCGAAGTGATAGAAGCATCGGGAAGTGACAAGGAATACATCGTACCATTAAAGGCCATTACACGAGTAGGAATGAAGGAACAAGAAGGAAAATGAACGGACCTTGAACAAGAAAACAGTAAAACCTTAGATCCTAGAATTCAAATAGTGGAAGATTCAGAAGACCCACGCGAGAGTACCCAAGCAACAAAAAGCCAAAAGTGGAAGGAAAGGAGAGAAAATCTCAAAGAAAAATGGATGAAAAACAAAAACAAGGAAGACAAGAAACATACGCATAGCAATAAGAAATCTAAAGAACCAGAAAATCGGGAAGAAGTTCCTATTCCATCGCCTACACGAGACCGAGAGAAACCAGGATCAATTCTAGCCGACCCAAAAACGGATGATTTGGATATGTGGTTGAAAGCTTACCAAGCTAGAATAAAGAGTGGACCGAGTGTGGAGCAGCATGAAAGGATTTACCCACAAGGAGAGTTAGAAAAGGAGAGGCTAGCGATATGCAGAAAACTCATAGAGGTAGCTCAGGGTACTCTAGAGAAGACTATCCCAGCTCTACCTAAGACGAGAATATCAAGAGATCAATACAAGGATTGTATTAAAGCCAAGGACAAGGAACCAAAAGAGAAAGATGATAAACCAGAACTATTGAAAATCTAGGACGAACCTATGTCCACAGTTTCGGATTTAGAGGCTGACTGGCCAAAGGAGTTGTCGAATAGAATTCGAGAAGATCAATGGAAAAAGAATGGATTTGCAAAACCTCCTTTTGAGGAATTAGAGGTGGAAGATCACCAACCAGGGCCTAACATGGAAGAAATATATGAGGAAGTTTCGAGACTAGACAAAAACAGGGAGGAGGCCCAGAGTATTTCTACCTTACCAAACTACACGGGAGAAGACAAGAGAGAATCCATAATCTTCCGTGTGCCCATAGTACGAGGGAAAGTAAAAGGAAACTCACATAAGAATTCACACAATCTAACAAAACTTAAAAAGACCAAAGTACAATGCCAATTGAACATGGAAGAACTACTTCGTGTTAAACTACAATTATGGAAACAATTAGCAGGACAATTGGAGTTAGACAGGAGAAGAATGAAAAAGAGAGCAAGGGAAATGAAAACCCATCTAACCTGCAAATCCCAGTGGATAAAGTTGGAGAATTTAATGAAGGAGATGAGGGCAACAATTGTCTACCGGTCACATACAATGGATACATGACCAAAGCTATACTAGACATTGGAGCGGGAGTAGGTATTGCTACCAAAGAGATTTGGGAGAAATGGGGAAAGCCCGCCCTATGACCCACTCGTATGAAGCTTCAATTAGTAGATGGCCATGTGGAGAAACCATTGGGTATATTAGAAAAGATCAAATTGACCACCTGTGGAGTTGAATTTGAGCATACTTTAGCCATCTGTCAATTTGGAAAAGCAAATAACTATGAAATGATATTAGGAAGACCCTTCATGAGACAACTTAGGGTAGTACAAGATTGGGGACGAGACTCATTATACCTTCAACATCAAGGAAACACCACCAAGATAAATTTGCATACATTCATGTACAGAGATGTACCCCAACTACAATGGAACCCCATACATAAGGAAGAGGATGATTTGTCTATCCATAGTGCGGGATCAAGCGATCAATCTTGGATGCATGAGGAAGCCCAATTATGGATGTGTAAAGAAGCCAAGAAAGAGGATAACAAAAGGCAGTTATGGCCCATAGGACATCCTAATTATCGACCCGTAGAAGATCCAATGTACATGCCTCAAATCTTTCCTGATGAAACATTTGAACTGCATGGTTGGATGGAAATCCTAGCAACCCTGGATGTCTGTGTGAATGAAGAAGTTCTGACGATGAATGAATGTGTGGATGAAGAAGGCTACGACATAAATTTGTACATGGTTGTCCTTCAAGAAGTGGAAGCAGGAGAAATATTGGAAAAGGAATGGAAAGAAGAATATGAGAGCATAGAAATGGAACCGGAATTTGATTAAGAAGAATGTTATCTAGAAGCCATTTGAACCGAAGATAAGTATGGAATGACCAAAGTATTAGCAATAGAAGCAGCCCCTATAATACCAAAACAGGAGGAAAGTGTGAGTAAGATCGAACCAAACACTGATCTTTTTGAGGTTCTAGAGCATTTCAAAAGGTATGAAGTAGAAGAGAGAAAAATAGCTATTCAAATGCCTAAGAGAGAGGCAAGACAAGGAGAAGCGTACAACAACAAGGAACAAACAAAAAAAAAATCATAGTGATAGTAGAAGACGGAGAAGAAATATGTACATACATAGGAAAAGATGTGTCGACAGAAGAGGAAGAAGAATTGATACAAGTGATCTGAGAGTATCGAGATGTATTTGCTTGGACCTATAAGGATCTCAAGGGGGTGGAACCCTCCATTTGTTCTCATAGAATACCAATGACATCGGAGGAAAAACCATCAAAGCAACACCCTTACACCTATAACGAGGTCTATGCTGCTAAAATAAAAGAAGAAATAGATAAGTTATTAGCACCTGGATTCATTTATGAGATAGAACATACTGAATGGGTGTCTCCATTAGTGGTTGTGCCTAAAAAGAACAAAAAACTCAGAGTATGCATTAACCTGGAAAAAGTCAATGTAGCCACGATCCACGATAACTATCCATTATCTATCACCAACCACCTATTGGAAAGAGTTGCAGGAAAAGAAGTTTATATCTTCTTAGATGGATTCTCTGGATACAACCAAGTTTCTATTGCTATAGAGGATCAACGTAAGACCGCATTCGCGACTGAATGGGGAGTCTATGCGTTTAGAGTGATGCCTTTTGGACTCACTAACGCACTTGCTACCTTCCAAAGGTTGATGTGTCACATTTTCAAAGAATTCCTAAAGAAAAGTATGGAAGTGTATGTAGATGACCTATGTACATATTCAAATCGAAGACAAGAACACATTCTTGAATTGCAGAAAATATTTGATAAATGCCGACAATATAGAGTCTGCCTAAATGCGGAGAGGTTCGTTTTCATGGTAAGGCAAGGGAAGATTTTAGGACACATCTTTTTCTTTACCTTTATCACCTTTCTTCTTATTCTTTGCGTACATAGCAAAACTATGTCCTTTATCTCCATCTGTCTTCAAATCTTGCTCAAATGTTAACATTAGTCCAAGCAACTGATTTAAATATGGTACAAAATGATTTCAAGAAAGTTCAGTTAAGAGTACGAAAGGTTTCCACTTTTCATCTCCTCTCAGTCCGATAAGCAATTGCGCTATCAACCTGTGGTCTTCAATATTTTCGTCAATTGATCCAAGAGTGTCCGCCAAGTTTTTCATCTTAGTGACATAATCACTAATTCTTTGACTTTGCTTTTTCTTGAACGTTGTGAACTCCGACCATAAGCTAGCCTTCCTAGCTTTATGTTAGTCAGCCACCGGATTGGGATAGATGTAACGGAAATCTTTATGAAACATGCACGAAAGGTTGTTATGCGCATAATTGTAATTTCTATATAAAGCAATGAAAGTGAATGCACAAGAGCGCGGGGAATTTTGGCCTAATTTTCATGTTATCACCAGACTGTTCATCTGGTTGTCTGTTTGAACGTTGCAGCAGTGTGTGTTGTTTAGTTTTGAGTACTCTGAGTCGTTGAGTGTAGTTGTGTTGTTCTTTCTTGATTGAGTTTGTGTAGTGAATCTTAAGTGTTGCTGTAGTGCGTCTTGTCTAAGTTCTGCGTACTCTGTGGTGTTATGTGTGGTTCTCTGTCAATCTCGGTTACCCGGTGAATTTAGTCCATTCAGTAAGGCGTGAATCGTTGTCTGAAAGAGTTACTGTGGATCGTTATGACGAATTGTTCTGCTAAGTTGTACGACGCAGTGTTCTTCTCCATGTTGGACTGCTAAGTCTGTGTGACTGTAGTATTCTTCCCTAGAGCGTTATGCAGAAGTAGTGCTGATCTCGATCTGCACTTGGGCGGTGAGAATTACCTAGAGTTAAGGGTAAGTCCAATGTGTGTTAGTCTTTACACTGTAAGTTGAATCCGTAGAAACCTTCTGTGATCGGTTGCTTGATTGTGAGCGCTGTCTTGATGAAGGATGGGTTATTGTACTGTTACAGTAGTATATTAGCTTGAAGTAATTCAGTACCAAGGTACCGATAAGTTTGGTACAGCCTAATTGCTACTGGTAACTGAGCTAAGACTGTGTCGGCACTGTTTAAGGACAATAGATATCAGTTATTTTGGGAACTAAGTACAGGGCGTCTGTCTAACAGACCCCTACCACTCCCAAGAACCCAATTGGAGGCTTCGACACGTTCTGATAGTTAGTGCGCGTTGTAAGCTGTTAACACCTGGCGCCGGCCATGGGGCAAAAGTGGCATCAAGATCGTCAGTCGACTGTCAGAATCGAACATTAAGATTACCGTTCGTTTGTCGGAAGTAGCCATAGAACCAGATTGTTGCAAACTTGTTTATAAAATTTTATCAAGAGTGATACTACGTGATTAGTACAAAAGATGATACATGCCGGTTACTCAATCCGATGAAACGTACCCCAAGAACCATCAGTCTGGAGTACTTAATGTACTAAAGACAACTCTGGGAGGTAGAAGTACAACTAGATCTGACCCAGTTGTCAAGAAAGTCAGGAACGTTAGAAGTGATTCCGGTCATATTCCGGTGGAACGTGTTACGTCTCTGGTACATTCCGGTACTATTTCGGCATAGTCTGTCGAAGATATAGTAACCCCAGAACCTACCAAGACGCAGTCTGAAGATAGTTTAACAATCTTGGATAAAGATTCAAATTTGTTTACGACTAGAAATACTTTAGCCAAAGAAATCGGCGAAAGCAAAAAAACATCTTATTTTGGAAAAATTTCGGTACATTCCGATAATATTTTGGTAACAGAATCACAGTTTTTCGGTGACGGTTTACCATTTTTTGATGAATCTTCAACCGAGCCACCACTTTTTGAAGTAAGTTCCCCCACATTGGACATCAAGAAGGAAGGAAAGTTGTTCGAAACCGAGATTCGAAGCCTACTGAGCAAGATCATCGCACCGAAAAGTGCACCATCCGACGATACAGATTTCGATAGTTCAGATATTTAGCCCCGAGATACAGAATATAGTCACAATACACTCACCATGAACGGGCAACAACAACAGCAGCAGCAACAACAGTTATGCCCACCCAGGCCGCCTCCAACAGGAGTGACGTACACGAAATTTGGTGGATTCCCAGGAGATGATCCGGATGCTCACGTACGCACCTTCGAGATAAGCTACGCAGTTCTCAACCATCCACCGGATCAGGCGTATAAAGCTATTGTCTTCCAATCTACACTGGTCAATGAAGCAGCAAGATGGCTTACAGAATATGATATTAATCACTTCGGCACCTATGAAGCAGTACGAGATGCCTTTTTTGCAGTGATTCAGGCTAAAGAAGAATCTAGCCGAAATTTTTGACTATCTGTAAAACAACAGACAGAAGGTAAATCAAACAGTACAAGAATACGCTACTCTATTCAGGACGCACTTGAGGCAGTTACCACCAGCACATGCCAACCTACCAGATGATGTTATCACTCAGTGGTTCATCAATGGCTTGACTCCACAACTTAAACAGATTATGATCATACGCTGTGTAGGGGCAATGACACTAGATGCAGTGATCGCAATGGCTCTGCAGCTGGAAAACAAGGTTGGAGGATTTACAGAAGATCTGGAGTGGTTAAAAACAAATAGAAATATCACCAAAGATGTGACCAGACAAGTATACTCCATCACATGCAAGAATTCAGGCCATACGAGTGCCACTTGTGCACTTAATCAGTTATTCTGTGCTATCTGCAATACTGTCAGACACACCACCGAAAACTGTGCATACAATGCCAAAGTGCAGGGAACCACAACTGTCAATGCTATTATACAGGAACCAGGACAACCATCCAATCATTATGTCCGCAAATGAGGAACAATCAGCAACAAGGATATCGAAATTACAGAGGACAGAGAAATAACAACTATAATGCAAACCGCTGGCAGACCGGACCGCCACCGGAAAATCCCAATCTGCCACCACCACGCTGTCATTTCTATGGTGAATTTGGTCACATTAGAAGATTCTGTAAGGATGCAGCGGAGTATGATCAGAGAAAGAAGGAACGACAAAACCCAATGGCGAATATGGTACAAATTACACCAGTGGAAACACACGTTGCAGTAATTCAGACCTACTCAGGAAAACAACTGCAGCCTGCAGCAGAATCATTTGAACCAGGTATACGTGAACAACAAAGGATGTACCACAAAGCTAGTCAATGGACCACCGCAGAACCTCCAGTCTTCCCCGATCCTATTTCGGTAACCCAGACTCCGTTAACCGAAGTAGGAGCACAACAATAGGATTCCAATTCAGCAGCAGGCACATCATCAACAGCAGGTATATCATCAGCAACAAACACATCATCTTCAGCAGATGTATCATCTTCAGAAACTGTGGAAACCATCCAATCACAAAAGGCCTGGGAAATTTTATCTAATGCATCCATCACTCTTCCTTTGGGCCAATTACTTGCACTAGTACCAGGAGTTCGACAGCAATTTCAACAACAGTTCAGTCCTATGCCTTCCTGTATTCCGGCGACGGCAACAGTACAACCGGAACCCGATTCTACGGTCGATCATTCAGTTCCTTTAATTATGGTATGGTATAAGAATCATAAAATCTCACAGGTACTAATTGATGGAGGATCGGGAGTCAACATTGCTACTGCTACACTATGTAAAAGGTTAGGGTGGACCGAAATCGAACCAGTTCAGTTTTTTGTCAGAATGGCCGACCAATCAAGAGTCCATCCCATAGGACTTGTACGAAATGTACCAATCACTTTAGAAGGTACAACATTTAAAATGACCTTTGTCATACTAGATTTACCGGAATCCACTCTTGATTACAACCTCCTTTTCAGCCGACCTTGGCTAAAGCACGCTAAGGTGATACAGGATTGGTCTGCACAAGAGCTCACTTTCAAGGATAAAAATCGTAAATACATTGTAAAATTAGATGCTATACAACCTTGTGAGCTGCATGCTAGACCGTATTTGGCGGAACCAGTACATATGTTAGATGGATTGTCAGATGATGAAGAAGAAGAGTTTTTGAAAAACAACGTTGACTTAATCTCCTTAGGTACTGTTGATCTACAGTCTGTTGTAGATAATTGGAACCCTGCAGTTTGTACAGTAATGACTGTAACAGAAGAAGAAAAGAAGGAAGATACTGCTGCTATAGATGATGCTCAACTGCAACAACTTTTTAAGCCAGCTGACGATACAGAGAAGCCGCGACAATTTTATGTCCCAGAAGATCAGTTGATCACTTATAATTTAGGCGATGAAGATCATCCACGTCCTGTGAAGATAAAACAAAACCTACCGGAAACATTTCAAGCAGGCTTAATCCAGCTACTCCCAGCATTCTCCGACGTCTTTGCATGGGATTACAAAGATATGAAAGGATTGGACCCGCGCATCTATCAGCACAGAGTCATGCTGAAGCCGGAAGCCAAACCGAACAAACAACCCAGCTACCGGATGAATCCAAACTATGCATCACAGGTAAAGGCAGAACTTGATAGGCTACTTAAAGTCGGATTCATCGTACCAGTAGAGCATGCTGAATGGATCTCACCAATTGTTATTGTCCCTAAGAAGAATAAGCAATTACGAATATGTGTAGATTACCGGAAATTGAACGTAGCTACAGTACCTGATCCTTTTCCAATCCCTTTTCTGGACACCATGCTTGATAGAGTAGCAGGCCACGAAATGTATTCATTCTTAGACGGATACAGTGGATATAATCAAGTTAGAATGGCTGAATAGGATATACTGAAAACTGCATTCATTACCAACTGGGGTGTATTTGCTTGTAGTGTTATGTGGTTTGGATTAAGAAATGCCCCAAGTACATTTCAAAGATGTATGCAGGAAATATTTTCTCCTTATCTCACCTCTTTTATGCAAGTTTACCTGGAGGATTTTTCAATCTTCGGTAAGATGATAGCACACCTGTTCCATTTGCGGTGCTGCTTCTAGAAGTGCAGAGAATACAGACTCTGTTTGGACCCAAACAAATCCGTGTTTGCGGTTTCCTGTGGCAAATTACTCAGTCACATTGTATCTGCACGAGGCATACAGGTAGATCTAGATAAAATTACAGCTGTATTAGAAGCTCCGGTGCCCACTACACCAAAGGAAGTTATGCGCTTCTTGGGTCAAGTAAGATGGCACGAACGACACTTACGGTGGCTTGCTCATTTGGCAATACCACTGAACAAGCTAATCACCAAGACTCCCCGACAGTTTGAGTGGACTCAGGAATGTCAGACAGCATTTGATCGTCTGAAGAGTTTATTAACACAAGTTCCCATCTTACAGCCTCCGGACTGGGATCGCCCATTTCATGTATTTGTTGATGCTTCAGATATAGCAATAGGAAGCATTTTGATGCAACAAATTGATAAGTGGTTCAGACCAGTATACTATGCAAGTTGAAGATTAGCCCCTGCTGAGAAGAATTACTCTGTAACAGAAAGAGAATGTCTAGGTCTAGTGTATTCTGTCAAGAAATTCAGACATTACTTGTTGGGCCGTAAATTTACTTTTCATGTAGATCATGCTGCACTTGTCTATCTAGTTCGGCAACAGCATCTAGGTGGACGATTAGCACGATGGGTTCTACTTTTACAGGAGTTTGATTACGAAGTCATTCATCGGCCAGGTAGTTCACATGCCTTAGCAGATTTCCTCTCCCGCTTAGATTCTGGTGAAGCTCCGGTAGGCATAGATGACACAACTCCGGCAATTTATGTCTCTACACCAACGAATGATGAAATTACAGACCCACTTATGCCATCTACATATTATGATCAGATCCTGACCTTTCTCACTGATGGATGCTTTCCACCTCAGACTTCTACGGGAGTATGCAGGAAAATTGCAGTCTTTGGTCGCCGATTTCGGTTAATTGCTGGAGAATTATACTATGTGGATCATACTGGAATTTTACTTCAATGTATTCCACCGCATGAAGTTAACTCAGTTATTACTTTGGCTCACTCGATTCCTTCCGGTGGCCATTTTGCAGCAGACTTAACACACCGAAAAATTATGCAGAGTGGTCTCTGGTGGCCAACTATGTACAGAGATATATCACAGTTTGTCAAACAATGTGATACTTGTCAAAGATCTGGACAGCCGTTGCAACGTCATCTTTTTCCTCTACAACCCATCTTACCATTGGAACCTTTCCAGAAGTGGGGTCTAGATTTTATCGGTCTGATTACACCTCCAGCAGTCTTCAGTAACAACCGTTACATACTGACCTGTACAGACTATGCAACCATATGGGTAGAAGCTTGGGCTTTACGGTCTGCTACAGTTGTTGCAGTAGCAAAATGTCTGCTAACTGATGTCTTTCCACGTTTTGGGTTACCACCAGAACTTGTTTCAGATCAAGGCACTCATTTTGTAAACAATTTAATGAAGGCACTTACACAGTTGTTCTAGGTCACACATAAATTTAGTTCTCCTTATTATCCTCGTGCTAATGGTTTGGCCAAAAGTACCAACAAATCTCTACTGAATATGCTTCGAAAATTGATCATGGAAGCACTGGAAAGATGGGATCAACTGCTACCTGCAGTGTTATGGGCATACCGGACTACATACAAGGTCACAAGCTTTTCCGCAGAAAAAGAATAAGAATTAGCTCCTCTGAGAGTGAAGCACAGGGATCTGCCAGAGAAAACAAGGATGGCAACAAAGAAGAAAATGACAAATAGGATGAAGAAACATTCCACGACACCACAATGACAATGCAGAATGAGTCTTCCCAGGAGCAACAACAGGAAGCTGACACATCCTCTACCAAAGATGAATCGCAGCAACAGTCTCAAGGAGAACAACAAGCAGGTAAAGAACAAGTGGCTAAAGAAGCACTCGAAAGGCTTCTTAAGGCATTTGAGTCTGCAGCCGAAGAACTGCACAGCAAAACACAAATTAGGTAACCCAAACTCACATTGTCATTCCCACTCCACCACCGGAACCTCCACTAAACCCAAACCTTCCTATTCCACCTAACGCACCCGTTGAGCCCGCAAATTCTTCTGCCTCATCCCCCAATTACTCCCCTCCGACCTCGCAGCAACTTACTGCATCGTCTTCCCAGCCTCGCCTCCCTCTTCCACCACCCTCCCCACCAGTATTTGCTCAATTAGAATCAATGGGTCAGTTGCTAATCGAATTATCAAGACAATTGCCGCAACAACTAAAGCAAATTACAGAAAGTGTTCGTGAAGACTTCCAGCATAAATTGGAAGTAATGGAGGTAGACATCACACCCCTCCAAGAAGAACTACAAGCCATGAAGACCGAAAATCATGCGCTTCATGAACAAGTACAGCAGCTACAAGCCAGAATCCAAGAACAGGAACAAATAACAGCTCAGCGAGATGAAGCACAGGCAATAGCAGAAGAGAAGGAAGAGTTACTACTAGTTGCCGATGCAGAAATAACCAAACTGAAGCAAGATATACAGGACAAGGAAGATGCACGGATCGCCCTAGGCAACTTACTCGATGACACCAGGAAGCAATTACAAGAACTAGTGCAGCAGAATCAAGAACAGCAGAGACAGGCCAAAAGAACAGAAGAAGAGCTTCAGCGGACAAATGAAAATCTAGTAGATGTCAGCAATATGCTAAAACACTACTTAACCAAGGAACCGCAGACACAGAAAGTGATTGCAGATCTCAGACATGAAAGAGAGTCATATATAAGAACAGTAGATTTTCAAGTTCAGGAGATAGACACGCGCGAAAACCAGCTGGCAAACATTAAAGAGAGAGTACAAAAGATGGAGCAACAACTCGAAGAGATGAAGCCGTCCAGAGATGCGACATTAGCAAATGATTTTTATCTGCAGGAGGCCTTTTTGCAAACACAGGCCAAAATTTTGCTCACCGAAGCCATCGCTCTTAGCTCTGTTAGAGTAGACGCGCAATTACTAGAACCCGATACATTAAAACAGCTATTAGAAACCCTGAAGAAAAAGATCGCCCGTACATTCCGGTTAGCTAGAAATATGTATTTAGAAGGCATAGTAGACGAACAGTAATTTTGTAAGACCTGTGGGTTCGAGTCCCACCGTGCGTGCCAGTTTTAGTCAGCCGCCGGATTGGGACAGATGTAACGGAAATCTTTGTGAAACACGCGTGAAAGGTTGTTACGCGCATAATTGTAATTTCTATATAAAGCAATGAAAGTGAATGCGCAAGAGCGCGGGGAATTTTGGCCTAATTTTCATGTTATCACCAGACTGTTCGTCTAGTTGTCTGTTTGAACATTGCAGCAGTGTGTGTTGTTTAGTTTTGAGTACTCTGAGTCGTTGAGTGTAGCTGTGTTGTTCTTTCTTGATTGAGTTTATGTAGTGAATCTTAAGTGTTGCTGTAGTGCGTCTTGTCTAAGTTTTGCGTACTCTGTGGTGTTATGTGTGGTTATCTGTCAATCTCGGTTACCCGATGAATTTAGTCCATTCAGTAAGGCGTGAATCATTGTCTGAAAGAGTTACTGTAGAACGTTATGACGAATTGTTCTGCTAAGTTGTACGACGCAGTGTTCTTCTCCATGTTGGACTGCTAAGTCTGTGTGACTGTAGTATTCTTCGCTAGAGCATTATGCAGAAGTAGTGTTGATCTCGATCTGCACTTGGGCAGTGAGAATTACCTAGAGTTAAGGGTAAGTCCAGTGTGTGTTAGTCTTTACACTGTAAGTTGAATCCGTAGAAACCTTCTGTGATTCGGTTGCTTGATTGTGAGTGCTGTCTTGATGAAGGATGGGTTATTGTACTGTTACAATAGTATATTAGCTTGAAGTAATTCAGTACCAAGGTACCGATAAGTTTGGTACAGCCTAATTGCTACTGGTAATTGAGCTAAGACTGTGTCGGCACTGTTTATGGACAGTAGATATCAGTTATTTTGGGAACTAAGGACAGGGCCTCTGTCTAACAGACCCCTACCACTCCCAAGAACCCGATTGGAGGCTTCGACGCATTCTGATAGTTAGTGCGCGTTGTAAGCTGTTAACATTTAGTATTGTTTTGGAAATGATCTTCCAATGCACTCCATATGTCTTTCGCTTTCTCCACACCTCTAATGTGCGGTAGTAGATGATCTGTAATGGTATTGTAGATATACGCTCTTGCCGTTGCATCTTTCTTCTACCACAGCTTCAAGGCTTCTAACTCTTCTTTCTTTGGTTGACTGTTGTCTTCAAAATTTGGCTTCTTTTCTTCTCCTGTCACATATTTCATTAAGTCTTTACTCATAAGTAAAGCTTCCATTTGCATTACCCATGCGGGATATTTATCTCTGTCCAATTTGTCAATAGAAATGTGATCTGCCATAATCTTCTTGTTTCTGTTACTTCCGGTGAGTATAACGTTAAAGGATTTTACCTTTTGTAAACCTTTACCCTTGAGAATGACTTCGGAATGCTTCTCTGATTCCATTTGTTGTTGATCACCTCATCTTTCACCTTTCTTTATGAGAATTCTTCAAATTCTCTTGTATCTTTACTTCCATTTACTCTTTGAGAACCTTTCTGTTCTTCAGAACCTTTTTAGCTATGATACCACTTGTTGAGGTTATATGATGTCACGGCAAAAGCTTGTTCACTAACAAGACTGCAAAAAATTGCCACGCCTCAACTAGAACTAAGCTAGAGTGATATTAGAACACCTCTATGATCATCAGTAGCTTAGCAACCTTTTGAAACTAAAAACTTTATAACTGTATTTAGTGAAAACTGGAAATTCACTTTACAAAAAGCTTTGCGTTTCCTTCAAGCTTTAATTTTGAACTGATTTACTTCAACCTTTACACTACTGTGTTTGCTTACAATTAAATAATCTTTCTATCACTTAACTGTGTCAAAACTGTGTTTTGAACTCACCGTAATTTCACCAGAACTTCACCGGACTGTCATCGTAATCTTACCGGAATCTTACCAGAATCAACTGCAATTCTGTTTGTAATTACTTCAAATGTTTGTAATTGAAATAAGGAAGTAATACCTGAGCTTTCTTCAGTAAATGAACTCTATCGGAAGTTTGAGAAAAAACTTCACTAGTTCTGGATGTCTTTTACGGTCAGACTTTGTACTGTGTACATGTCCCGTTTTACAAAAATCTTTTGATCAGTTTGTAGTTCAGAATCCTAGCTTCAAGATGAGCTATCAGTCATAAAAATCTTTACACTGTGCTGTGAGATCTAACTCTCAGAAGTACCGAAAAATATTTACTGAGAAAATTTTAACTGTTAACTAACTTTCATAGTAACATGAAATCACTTAGATTTCTTCACATACAAAGAATGTGCTCAAAAACTTCCACATGAACATGTGTTTTCTATTAGAGAAGATGTGTACAAACTGGCTTGGCCTCACTTCGCTCATAGCCACGACAACTCTCCTATGCTGAGTAGTTTCTCCTTACCATCTCTCTTACAGATGAATACCCGACATTTTAGGTTCTATTATTCATCTCTACATATGCACACTTGCGTCTACTACAAGCGCTTCTACGACAGCTCTCCTACTCATATTCTCTTCTATATATTAAGCACTCTCTCAACTCTCTTATATACATTTTGATCCGAGATTCAAAACTCGTAATTCTGGAAGTTTCTACACTGTATATTACAAACATGAATTTGTCCCTTCACTAAGGCGTTGATTTTCTAAATGCGTTGTTTCTACTTCTCTTCATCTTTAAGTCGTTATTCCTAATTAGTGAGTGAATCTCCAACAAGCAGGAGCAGGCCGTCATTGTAGAATAGGAGAAAAGGTATATGGATGACACAGCAGAACTGAGAAAGAAGTGGAAAGTTGCAGAAAACAAATACTTTGAGCAATGCAATGAAGATGCAAATCAACTCGCGGTCATTGGCAAGGAGCTCCTAAAAAACAAAGAAACGATTCTGAAGGCCATAGAAAAGATTAAAAACAAAGATGAATTGATCAAGCAACTACAGGATCAACTAGCACAAAAGATAACAGAGGGGACACCAGTAGTTTCACACTCAACAACAGCTACTGAGGAGATTGAGGTACATCCTCTCTCTCCCCCCTTACATCACTCGCCGATAAGGGAGGAAACGAAGATCCACTCTGAAAGAACTCATCGGGATATTGAAGAACTGAGCCGGCATGAGAGGGTACTACTGGTGTCCCAACTTACAAAAGATTTTGAAGAACAAGTGGTAAAGGTCATGAAAGAAGCGAAGATCAAAAGCAAGAATTTGGAACAAATAATGAGACCATTCAATGTACCATATGGTTTACTGAAGGAGCAAATATGGCAATATATAATGAACACGACAAATAAAGAGCTAGATAGTAACCTCTAGTTTAGCATGCAAACATTCACCTACACTCAAGAGGAATTCGACAAAGCTGATCCCATATGGAGGAGGAAATTTTTAGAGAAAAATCCGACCCTAATTGTACATTGGGATACATCACTGTACCTACTTTAGGTAAATCCATCTTTTTGCCCAGTACTTAGAAGACGCTCCTGGATGCAATTTTGGGAAGGTCAGCGCCAAGGAAGCATCAATGATCAGTGGCTCAACTATCCACTACTACCAAGTACACCTCGTGATTATCTATCGACAGAGGAATACATGATCAAGACCATCGAATTTTGGATCGCTCGATATGCAATTGTACCTGATTTAGCTATCAAGATGAATAACAAAATTTTGAATATGTTACTTAGAGTAATCAGAGTCTTTCAGCACGCCCAATATACTTTTTTGAATTTCATTGACATTAGTCAAGGGTCAGACGCCCTCATTTTTGATTTGTCAACTATACCGAGCCGATTAACACTTATGGCTATATACTCAAGGCTTATGTTTTTGCCCAGTACCTACATGCAGACTTTTGAAGAAGCATTTTTCACTCCATTTTTTGAAATAGACTCTGAGATTTTTGTAAAAATGTCTTCAAATCTTAACGCCAGAATGGTGGCCTATGAATTGAGTTTCTTTGTTGATCATAGACAGGCACCAGAAGACGGGGTCAAGTTGAGCCAATGGAAAGACTTCATGCCATGTCATGCAAATCTGCTTAATCAACGAGAGCAGCAAGTCATCCAAACATACTCACGTCGCCACAAAAAGCCTATCGAGGACAACAGAGTTCAGGAGGAGGGACGTGTGGAAGGGGAATCAAGCAAAAAGAGAAGAAGAAGAAAATCAAAGAATAAAACTGCTCAGTAACAAATGAAGATTAAAAGCAAAAGAACAACTCTCTGCCCAAAGCCCCATAGGGGCATGCATCAGGCGACAACACCAAAGAACCAGGTCCTGAGGATTGGAATTAAAGAAAGATAACAACCATGACATTTCATGGGAGGTTGCACATAGCTTCCTCATCCACCAGGAGCAGGCGGTGAAACAAAACAAGTCGAGGAGAGAGACAACACACAAAGGACTCTTCATCGGATAAGATAACCAATTTTTTGAAGGTCCTATTTGCCTCCTCGTCGAGTGGATGCATGCGGTGGGAAGAAATGGAACAGGTCCTAGAGGATGACAAAGAAGATTCAAGAATAGGACCTTTAAAACGTAATGCTCTCTTAAAAGAGAGTAGGGGTCAGCAAATTAAAGCGTGCGGTGGAAGAAAGTAAACACGCTCCAAGCAATACAATAGGGTCAGATTTGTGAAGAGAAAGACATATCAGAAGACCAAAAGTTAGAAAGAGGCAGAGGCTGAAAAGTTCAAGAGAGTGACTAAGAACATCACATTCTTAGCCACTAATAGCATGTGTGATAGCCCGACTTAATACAACAACCCAAATTTGTGATATAAGGAATACCAAGGGGCAAACAGAAGCAAATGACATACCTCGGATAAAGTAACAAATTCTCTGACAGTCCTTATCGCTTCTTTGACCACTGGGTGCGTGTATTTAGGAGCCACAAGCAAGCTACAAATGAGAAGCTAAAGCCTGTCAAGGGACGACAGAGACAAAGAGGGGGAGAGTGTTGCAGAGCAAAGAGGCACAAAAGGGGAGCCCAAAATTTTCAAATTAATGGGCATATTTTTCTTCTTCAAGATCCTAGGAAATTCCCTCAAAGCTATGTAAATGCACTAGAGGAGTCCTCTAAATGCATAATCCCAAATCATTGTAATATATTTCTTGTAAAATAGTAGGAAATTAGAGATTAGCTAATAAAGTGACAGTCACTTGTGTGAAAGGACCATTTTTAGGGCACATGTATATAAGTCACTTTGTGACTCTTGGAAAAGACTTTTTGCCATTGTGAAGAAGGAGAGCTCCTGGATTTCGAACTTGCTTCTTTCCTACAGATTTTCATCTTCCCTATGATCTTTTGTGTGTGTGTGAAGCTTGGAGTGTGTGTGTAGGACTCTTGTCTACCCCTCCCCATCACTTTTGAACTACTGTAGTGTGTGTTAGCAAGTTTGAGTTGTGGAGTGAGTGTGTGTGTTTCCTACCATTCACTGTTTTGGTCATAACTCAAAGAGCAGTTAAAAATTTGAGTGAAAATACAAAGAATAGATGCGTCTCATTGAGAGCTTTGAAATGAACCCACTATTGGCCATATTTGGAGTTCAGAGCTAGGAGAAACATTCGAATTTGTAATTACTATTGTAAGTGGTATCATGGTAGACACTTTCAGAGGTTAAGTGAGTTGGAGAGGTGGTTTAGTCTTTTCTTATGCATATTGGCTGAACCACTTCATTACCCATCATGTGTGCACATGCCCTCATACACTTGGTCAGGTTGGTTCTTCGGATTGATAATTAAGCATGTGTCAATCCACCACTATACGTACTTGTGTGGAAAATGAGATTTAGTCTCTTTGACACAAGTCCCTAAGACTTCATGACTTAGGTACAGAGAAGGTCTCCTAAAATCCTTTTGTCTGGAAACTATCAATCGCCAACCTCTCATGGGTTGACTTTGGAAAGAGTGTGCTTATCCCAGGGATCTGGCCAAAAATCTTTCGGTCCTCCGTTGTCCGTAGTTCATATGGTCGAGGGTTACATACCTCAGGTGGAGTGCTGATAGGGAAGTCAAGTAGTATCACTCACTCCTGGTCTAAGGTTCCAATCTGCAAGGAGCCTTGTCTAAGATTTAGGTCCACTAAGTGATCGTATAGCCAATCTTGGCCAAGGATCAGGGTTCTATCAAGTCGTCATCATGGCACACTAGGAGCTTCACTGTCATGGTCACTTTGTGTATGTGGATAGGAAAGTCCACCTCACCCATGCAAGGGGTTTCCATGCCTCCTAGCCCTATGAGGTATGCCTCAATTGACTGCATTTCTATTCTTGAGTCCTTATAATGGGACCATCTTATCACACCAGTCGCAACACCTGAGTCAATTGAAGCCTTGAGCTCCTGGCAAGGGTTGCCATGCTCTAGCCTAACTGTTATGAATGGTCTCCTATCCACTATGCTAGGATGAGTGATCGAATTTGCTTGACACATGGCCATGGGGTATCTAGGTGTGGTTTCCAAATTTTTATAATGTTCTCTTCCTAGTCATTGTCTTCTTAGCTTAATGCGTTCTATAGCTTCTGCCTGAGCTTCTGCACGTATTCTCTTTTCTTCCTTCTTATGCTTCTCTACCAATGTGATTCATCTAAGAATATCCTAAGTAAGAGGTTCCTGATATAGCTTGACTCTACAGCCACTAATGTAATTAGGCATTATGTCTCCTTCTAGAGTGGCTAATTGTGCCACTCCACTTGTTGAGAGTCTGTTAATGATCATAGGTCCATAACCTCACTTTTCTAATTTCTCTACATGTTGTTTTAGCATATACACTAGGACTAAGTCACCTTCCTTTAAGCCTTTGTCTCTCACATGTGCATGGAAATAAGTTTTCTGTCGCGTCTTTGCTACATATATGCCTGCAACTGCTTTCAGCCTGGTTTCTCCTAATCGTTCCAAGTCCATTATTCTTGATGATAATTCATGGCCGTTCCAATGATGCTCTTGTGCAACGTTAAGGGTGGGTATCAAGAAGTCCAAAGGAAGCACAACATTCTAGCCAAAAACCATCTGAAAGGGAGTTGCATTGAGTACAGCCTTATAGGCCACTTGATATGCCCAAACAGCGTGGTGTAACTGTTTGTCCCAATCTGAACGTTTGTTGTTTAGGAGTTTCGTCAATATAGTGCAAAGGATCTTCTTAGTACTTTCTACTTGACCATTGGCCTGAGGATGATATGGTGCGGATTTCTTGTGAATCACCATAAAATCCTCTAACAAATATTCAATGAATTCGTTTAGAAAGTGATCTCCTTGATCGCTCACTAACTCTATAGGAAGTCCACATCTAGTAAAGACATTTTCAAATAAGAATTTTGCGGTCGTGTGTGCATCATTCTTTTTTGTGGCCTTGGCTTCTACCCATTTGGTAAGATAATCTGTCACAACTATGATGTATTCAACGTGAGTACCTTTTGCAGGGGGGTTAATGGGTCCTACAAAGTCTATACCCCAGTTGGAAAATGCACGTCCTCCCATCATGGGTTTCAATGGCATCATCTCTACGAGTAGGAAATTGAGTTCTTTGGCACACATCACATCTCTTAACATAGGTTTGTGCATCCATGTGAATAGTGGGCCACCATAATCCTACAAAGAGGATGGATTTGAAATGACCTCCTGCAACACCTTGGTGTGCAGTCTCTAGTACGCTCAAATAATCATTCTCATGAACACATTGTCTTAGGTATCCATCTCTTCCTCGTTTGTATAGATTGTCATCAATAAGTGAGTAATCTTGAATTTCCTACTCTAGACTGCATTGCCGTGCTAAGGTCATTCCTTGAGGGAATGTTTTTGTCCTCAAGTATGTCACTAAAGGTTCACTCCATTCTTGTGTGAGAGACATGTGATATAACGTGGCATGTTCTATCGGTGGTGTTTCACAACAATCAGGACATTCTCTACACAACTAGTAGACATCTGCTTCCATAAAAGGCCAATGTACTCCTAGTCTATGCAGAGTCTGCAATGTACGATGTTTTGAATGATGTTGCTTTAATGCACCTACATGTGCTAATTGCAACTAGTTTGCATGTTGTGATTCGTCTACACAACAAGCAAGAATTTATTGATTATCCTGTTTATATATACTACCTACTATGATTTGACATCTTTGTGACTTGGTAATATCCCCTTCTTTGATACTTATCCTAGGACTCTTGGGTCCATATGTGAGAATAGGGACAATAGGCTTAGCCCATTTTGGTACTATCTCAAGGTTAAACAAATATGCATCAGGTAATTCATCTGCTATTCCTTGAGGCGCTTCTCCTAAGGTTAATCTTGAGAGGTGGTCAGCTCGAAGATGTGTTTTTCCCTTCCTCACTACAACTTCAAAGTCATACTCCATCAGTAGTAGAAACCATCGTATTAGTCTTCCGGTATTATAGGGCTTATTGACTAAGTACAATAACTCTTGCTGATCTATGAAGAACTTGAACTTATTTTCCAATAATTAATGCCTTAATTTCTTAACGACATAGATCTGTTAAACCTTTACCAGTTTAATCTATTTTCAATCTTGGGTTCTTGGGATGGTTAGGGATCTGTAAACAGAGGCCCTGTTTATATTTTCCCAAACTACAAATTAAGATTACACGACTTCACTGAATCCACCGCTAAACATATCATCTTCCCGTACTACTCTGAATACGTTCGTTAACGCACTTTACGTTAGAAAGTTTACCGTGTAACTCCTCTACTTAAGTGTGCTAATCAAATTGCTTATTACTTCAGTAACTTCACTTAATGATTAAACTTAATCAACGAAACAGACTCAGTTACATAGAGTTCTGCAACAGCACTCGCTTCTGGCTTCTCGCCCAGACAAACAGTCCAGCGACTCACCTTTTGCATCACGCGACTTCTTCCATTAATCTTGTCAAAGAGTACAATGTTGTGCTACGCCTTTTCGTCATGCATGCGACTTTTCAGGATGTATTTTACAAGAATTATGAGTTCCTTTCTAGTGGCTTACACTGGCATGCACGGTGGACTCGAATCCAAAACTGGAAATTACAGTTAAGGCTCATCAATGATGCCCTGAATATACAGAGTTCTAGCTAATTTAAAGGTTCGGGTAATCTTCTACTTTAAGGAATCTAACATATCTTTCAAAATGGTAGGCTCGATAAGTTGTGCATCAGTCCTAACAGAACTGGCACCAACAACCTTACTTATTAATAAATCCTTCTATGTCTGCAAAAATGATTCTTGAAGGTAGAACTCATTGGCGATGGCAGCATCTCTTCTCAGCTTCATTTCAGCTACCTCTGCATCAATTCGAGACAACCTGTCTGCCTGAGCTCCTAACTGTTTTTCTCTTCTCTCGAGCTCTTGAACTTGAATTTGCATTGTCTTGAAAAAGTCTTCTCTTTCCTTTTGCACACCTACAAGTTCTTTCTTCAACTGTATGGACTTAGCGATCTCCTCAGTGAATTCTTGATCTCTCTAAAACAATCTCTCAGTGACATTATGCAACTCAGCTTCTTCTTTAAGAACATTGGCAGCAAGTGACTGGGAAGCTTCTTCTAAAACGCTGAGTGCATCCCTCATACTGTGGAGCTCATTACCTAATGCGGTCATTGCATCTAACTTGTCCGTAAGTTCTTGCTGCAAACCACTGATTTCAGTGTCCCGTGGAGTAATCAGCTTATTCTTTTCTGCTAATTGTTCTTGGAGTTGCTGGATTTGTGTCTGCAATGCATGATTTTCGGCTTTAACCACAAGTGCTTCTTCTTGGAGTGGGGCAATATCTTCTTCGAGCAGGTCAACCTTACTCTGCAACTCCTGGTGAATGGTCTGAGTTGCCAGCTTCATCTGGAGGGGCAATTGCTGGGAGAATTGGATGAGAAGTTGGCCCATGGATGCCAATTCCGTGAACATTACTGCTGGGGGGGAAGAGAAGGAGGAGGATGTGATGATGAGGCAGAGAGCAGATGAGGTGAGGAGGGTGGAGAGTAGTCGGGAGAGGAGAGGAGATGGGTTGATGCCTCACGAATATCAGTTGAAGGTGCAACGAGAAGAACAGCAGCAGTATGAGGAATGGTAGTTGGAGGAGGAAGAGGGATAAGGGCAGTCGAAACTAAAACAATTTCGGTCTCAGGTTGTTGAGGGGTCTTCATTGCAACTTCAGTAACTACTTCTTCAACATAGGTCTGATTGACTGCATCTGCTTGGGCACTAGCGGTTGGTGAAGAAGGAGGTTGGCAGTCCAGAATAGTGGTATCTGCCACTGGATCCTTCACAACCTCAGCATCTAGTTGAGGAGATTCTTCCCGCTGTGAGGCTGCAGCTACATCTTCCATGATAACATCTGTATCCGGTTGCTTGAGAGGAGAAGACGGAACAGACTCTACCTGTAAGGAGGTGGCAGTGTCATGGAATACTTCAACATCTTGTACTGCGGTTGAACCCTGCACCTCACTTTGCGATGGGCTAATGCGACGATGTTTTCATTGGAAGAAATGAAGTAGATCTTCATCATCATCGTCGTCAATCATCAGGGCAAATTCTTCATATAGTAGCATGGTAGTCACTGGAGGTGGTTGCGTGGCTTGTATCACCAGAAGGAGAAGGGCAAGGAGGTGGGGCAGACGCATACGAGGCATATCGTTCTTAGCAATTTGTTTAGTAACGGTTAAGCATTCATGATGAATGCGCCGAAAGAAAAAGGATGTAAAATTGACACCCTCTCGTGAGATAGTATCAATCATGGAGTAAAAAGGTATGGAAATGCCATATGTGTGTTTTTGCAGGTTTAACATGGCTACAAGAAATTGTAGAGTGGTACGCTCTGGTTCGGGTCGACAAAGAATGGAAAACGCATTAGATGAGTGTCGGGGAAACAATTCCTTCATGGTTGTGATTGGAAGGAGTGGGCCATCAACCAACCCTTCCTGAGGGAGACGGAATCCCTTAGCAACCGTGTTTAGAGTAACTATGACACAGGGGTTTAAACACATTAATGGCCAACACTGCTATGTAGCAGGCATGGCGATGATGGCAGAAACGATCTGCGCATGGAAGGGGTGAAACTCCACTCAATGCCAAGGCAATTCAGCGAAGGCTAACAGTCCCTGAGCACGCAAGTACTCACTTACATCCGGAGTGAGACCGGCACAGAAGGTTACTATGTTAGCAAGAGCTTCCATGGCACACACAGAGATAAACGTAGACACAAAGCACACACGGGTCGCAAACACACAAAAACAAACACAATAGCAACTAACAGCGAAAGGAACAAGCTTAAGTAGAACACTACAAAGAAGTAGGCGACAAGAACCCTAATCATAATGCAGTATTGGAAATATACCGATATAATGGCGACATGCATGTATTAAGAGACGCAACGACACAGAGGCGGCTATTAATCATGGTTAGATACGAAAATGGAAAGATTACGGTCAGTAGGTCAACCGAAACATGGAGAGCAGAAAAGAAAAGCAAGTGACAAGCGAAAAAGAGTAAAAAGACCAAAGACACCTCATGGATTGGTAAACGGCGGATGGTAGGGTCGAAGCTTTGAGCCATTAATCACTTTAGGGAGAAGGTGACAAGCTAAGGTAGATAATCAAAAAGTAGCAATTCCCACTTGTTCAACAATCTGGTATGGGCTGAACCACTGTAGCTTAAATTTTTTGGCACATCTATTAGACTTAGCGTTATAGAAGAGAACCAATTGGTTTACCATAAACACGGGAGTTTTTAGGAAATGATCGTGGGTTTTGGTTCGTCTTAGCTGCACTTCCTGCATCACCAGGAAACTCTCCAAACACTGCTCATCCAAGTACTGTAAAGCCTCCAATCGAAAGGGAAAAGATTCTTCCGGTAAGAGCTTGCGTTCAAGGGCAACACGTAGTTCCATCAGAGCAATTGCCTCCAATCCATACACCAACTTAAAAGGAGTTGTTTCGATCGCCACTTTGTATGTGGTACGATAAGCCCATAGTGCTTGCTCGTGGGTAATAAGGAGAACTGAATTTGTGCACAATGTAGAATGTCTTCGTCAGCACTTGCATTAATGTATTTGCAAAGTGCATACCTTGATCAGTAACGATTTCCAAGGGTAACCCGTAACGCGGAAAGATATCCTTCATTAAGCATTTAACAACCGCATCTGCTGTAGCGGATTGCAGAGCCCATGCCTCGGACCATCCGGTAGCATAATCTGTGCATGTCAGAATATATTTGTTATTGGTAACGGTTGTCGAAGGTGTAATTGGTCTTATGAAATCCAATCCCCATTTTTGAAAGGGTTCTAGAGGCACAACAGGTTGGAGAGGGAAGTAGTATCCCCGTAAAGGCTGACTAGACTGCTGGCACTCATCGCACTGTTGTACATATTGGGTCACATCACAATACATCGTTGGCCACCACAATCCACTCTGTAGAATCTTCCGGTGAGTCAAATCAGCCGCAAAATGTCCTCCAGTTGGGACAGTATGGGCCATGTTAATGACTGAAACATATTCATGTGGGGGAACACATCTGAGTAGTACTCTCGAGTGATCCATGTAATATAACTGTCCGACAATCAACCAAAAGCGTCGACTGTATGTGGCTAATCTTCGTCTAGCCGCTGAAGAAATCATACCAGGCGGACATCCACTAGTCAAGAACATAAGTAAGGTGTCATAGTAAGAAGAAGGTACCGGTAATTCCTGTGGAGCATCCTGGATTGTCTCAGTTGCATAGATGGCTGGTGTTGTATCATCAATTCCCTCCGGAGGCTCACTGGAATCCAACCGAGAGAGAAAGTCAGCAAGCACATGTGCTGACCCTGGTCGGTGTACGATGTAGTAATCAAATTCTTGAAGCAGCAAGACCCATCGTGCTAGCCATCCTCCCAAATGCTGTTGGCGCACTAGATACACCAATGCTGCATGATCGACGTGGAAGGTGAAGCATCTGCCCAATAGATAATGTCAAAATTTTTTCACAGAATATACTAAACCAAGACACTCTCGTGAATAGTTACGCTCTGTTGGGGCCAATCTTCGACTCACATAATATACCGGACGAAACCATTTATCCGTCTGCTGCATCAATACGCTACTAATGGCACTGTCGAATGCATCCACAAAAACATGAAATGGCAATTCCCAATTTGGTGCTTGTAAAATGGGAGCCTGAGTCCACAGTTTTTTCAGTCAGTCAAAAGAAATTTGACTCTTCGGTCCATTCGAATTGATGCGGGCTACTGGTTATCAAACGATTAAGTGGCATGGCCAGATGAGCAAGCCAATGTAGATGCCGCCCATGCCACAGAATTTGGCCTAAAAGCCGCATCACGTCTTTAGGTGTCTTAGGAGCAAGAGCCTCCAAGAAGGCCTTCATTTTTTCTGGATCCACCTGAATGCCTTGTTTGGAAATAACATGACCGATCAGCTTACCACAGGAAATAGAGAACACCAATTTATTCGGGTTCAGACACAAGCGATATTCTTGACACTTTGAAAAGCAACACCGTAAATGATACAGGTGTGTCAAAGTATCACCCGATAGCGAAAAATAATCCACTCTCATAAAGGTGGTAAGATAAGGGGAAAAAATTTCCTGCATGCAACATTGAAATGTACTAGGAGCATTGCACAGCCCAAACCACATTACGGTACACGCATAGACACCCCAGTTGGTAATAAATGAGGTCTTGGGTATATCCTGCTCGGCCATTTGGACCTTGATTGTAACCACTGTAGCCATCTAGAAAGGAATACATCTCCCAACCGACCACGTCGTCTAACATGGTGTCCAAGAACGGCAACGGAAATGGATCAGGTACAGTTGCAGCATTGAGTTTTCAGTAGTCTACGCATATCCGTAACTGCTTGTTTTTCTTCGGAACTATAACAATAGGAGAGATCCATTCTCCATGCTCCATAGGCACAATAAATCCCACCTTCAACAAGCGATCCAGTTCGGCTTTAACCTGTGCCGCATAGTTAGGATTCATCCTGTAACTAGGTTGTTTGATGGGTCTTGCATCTGATTTCAGCACCACTCTGTGTTGATAAATTCGCGGGTCCAACCCTTTCATATCCCTGTAGTCCCATGCAAACACATCAGCGAACTCTCGTAGCAGCTTCAATAAATGCTCCTGGAAAGTCTCGGATAGTCCTTCTTTTATTTTTACTGGTCATGGGTTGGTTTGGTCACCTAAATTACAAGTGATCAACTGATCTTCCGGTACATATAGCTGCCAGGGTTTCTCCAAATCGTCTCCTGACTGAGGTAATTGTTGGAGCATCATATCATCCAAGGTCTGTTCCTGACTTCACTCATGCGCTCTGGTCAGTGGTACCACCGTACAGGCAGCCAGACTCCAGTTATCAGTCACCGTTTGTAAATCTATAGTGCCAAGTGCCATCAAGTCTTTATTGGCTCAAAGGAAAGTCTTCTCTTCATCATCAGAGAGACCATCCACCATGTGTATAGGCTCCGCTAAATATGGTCGTGCCTGTAAGTCACAGGGTTTCATGTCATCGAGCGGGACAACATACTTCCGATGATTATTTTTAAAGACTAATTCATGCGCTGACCAGTCTTGAACTACCTTAGCTTGTTTTAGCCAAGGACGTCCAAAAAGTAGATTGTAGTCCAAGCTCGATTTTGGTAATCTAGCACAACAAAGGTCATTTTGAAAACAAAACCCTGTAGAGTGATCCGAATATCATGCACCAAGTCCACCGGATGGACTTGAGATTAATCAGCCATACGTACAAAGAATTGAATCGGTTCAATTTGCGTCTAGGCAAGCCTTTTGCAAAGGGCTGCTGTGGTAATATTGACACCAGATCCGCCATCAATTAAGACGTGTGATTTTGTGATTTTTGTACCATACCGTAATCAGTGGTACCGTATGGTCCACCATTGGGTCAAATTCCGGTTGGATTGTAGCTGTTGCAGGAGCACTCGAAGAGCTTGGACTAACCTACTGTTAGAACTGTTATCGAACTCCAGGGGCCAAGCCAATAATTGACCCAAGGGCAATGTAATTGATGCCTTGGACAGAACATCCCAGACCGAATCAGTTTTGGTTGTTTTCGGTACGGTCTCCGGTATGGACTCTGGTATCGGATGAGTCAAATTTTGCTTCTCTGGTGCCTCCAACAGGATACTTTGCTGCATCACCGGAACTAGATCAAGGAAAATAGCTTGTTCCTGCGTAGCTCACTTGCTTGCCCTTGTGAATGCCTGCTGCTATTCACAAATTCTTGGTTCAAAGATCTCTACAGCTGGCTGTAATTGCTTGTCGGATCGTGTTTGTACCGCTGCTGCTTGCGTGTCTATTGGTGAGATATACACCATATTTTCCATCGGATGTTGTCGTTCTTTTTTCTTTTTGTCATACTCCGCTACATCTTTGCAGAACCTCCGGATATGCCTTATTTCCCCACAAAAATGAAATTTAGGAGTTGTATAAGATGTACCTTCTCCTGACGAGCCTACATTCCACCGAGTTTGACCAAAGTTATTTGTTCGCCCTCCTCGATAATTCATGTATCCCTAGTACGAGGTGTTCCTCATGTATGGTGGTACATAATGGCTAGCCGGTTGTCCCTACTTCTGAATGATGGCATTAACCGCTACTCTGTTCTGTACCTTGGCATTATACAGACAAGTCTCCATGGTATGATCTATTATGTGGCAGATAGCACAATACATTTGGTTCAGTGCGCATGTTGAACTGCTGTGCCCTAGGTTTTTCCATTTGGCACAGTAGACTTGTTTCAAAGGGTCCTCGTTAGATTGCCTAGATGCTTTCAGCCACTCCAAGTCTTCGGTAAATCTTCCCACTTTGTTCTCTAACTGTAACGCCATAGCAATTACGGCATCTAAAGTCATTCGACCCACACTCCTTATGATCATAATCTGCTTCAATTGGGGCTTTAATCCATTGATGAACTATTGAGTGATAACTTCATCTGGTAGATTAGCATGCGTGGGTGGCAGCTGCCTTAGATGTGTCCGAAGTAGCGTGGCATAATCCTATATAGTTTCATGCGGTTTCTGCCTATTGTTCTGCAAGTAGTCAAAAATTTCGGCAGGATTCTTCTTCAATCAAAACCGTTGTAGAAAGGCATCCTTTACATCATCATACTGTTGAAAGTGGTTCAAATTGTATTCCGTTAGCGATCCTGTAGCTTCATTAACAAGGGTTGCCTGGAATACAATAGCTTTGTAGGCAAGGTCTGTTGGATAGTTGAGAACTACATAATTAATCTTGTCCATACATGCACATCCGGATCATCCCCCGGAAATCCTCCAAGTTTTGTATACGTGACCCCTGCTGGTACCGGACACGATGGGATAACCTATTGCTGCCGTTGTTGCTGTTGTTGTTGTTGTTGCTACTGTTGTTGTTGTTGTTGATGCTGTTGTTGTTGTCACTGTGAGCCACACATAGTGTTGTTGTTGGTGGTGTTGTTAATATTACCCAAATTTTGGGGAGGTATCTCTTGATCTTCCTGGACTGTATGGTCAACCTGCTCACTTTCCGGTCCTAAGATGTCGTTGAACTGATTGCTTAACTCCAAGTCTATCAGCCCTTCCTCAACTTTGGTGCCAAAATTAGTTAAACTCGCACCGAAAAATGGTGAACACAGTATCGTAGTTTCACCAAAAAGCTTCGAATTGCCACCAGGCAATACAGAACTCTCATCGAAAATCATCGAAGTCTCACCAGACCCGACTGCATTGCCACCGGAAACGTTCTCACCGGATGACGCGGACCTGTCACTGAAAATGATCAAATTCTGACCAGCTAGTGCGGAACTATCTCCACACTGCGTCTCTATACAACCCGAAATCACCGTACTTCCTTCAAAAGGGATCAGACTCGCACCGGACTTCACCAAAATCTCGTCATGTACTATCGAACTACCACCGAAATTGCTGTTGGCTGGCTGTACCGAACCTTCTGCAACTGGACTTAACTGTCCTGTACTTCTACCACCAGGGGGTGTTCCTAATAGATTCGAAACTGCCCTGGGATGTTGATCTCTGCGGTACTTGGGGTATGATTCGCCGGAATGTGTTACAAGCACATATCAAAGAATTCTTCCTCAATCTTTAATCCTCATTGCAAACGGCTACTCCATTTCCCACAGACGGCGCCAGTGTTAAACCTTTACTAGTTTAATCTATTTTCAATCTTGGGCTCTTGGGATGGTTAGGGGTCTGTAAACAGAGGCCCTGTTTATATTTTCCCAAACTATAGAATAAGATTACACGACTTCACTAAACTCAGCGCTAAACATATCATCTTTCCGTACTACTCTGAATACATTCGTTAACGCACTTTACATTAGAAAGTTTACCATGTAACTCCTCTACTTAGCGTGTTAATCAAATTTCTTATTACTTCAGTAACTTCACTTAATGATTAAACTTAATCAACGAAACAGACTCAGTTACACAAAGTTCTGCAACAGTGCTCGCTTCCGGCTTCTCGCCCAGACGAACAGTCCGATGACTCACCTTCTGCATCACGCGACTTCTTCCATTAATCTTGTCAAAGAGTACAACGTTGCGCTATGCATTTTCATCATGCGTGCGACTTTTCAAGATATATTTTACAAGAATTATGAGTTCCTTTCCGGTGGCTTACAGATCATTCCTAATCCTTCACGTTATGTAGTGGTGTAATTTCTTTCTGCTGCATTCAACTGTCTGCTCGTGTAAGCTATGGGGAGATCTAGAGTACCTTCATTTGTATGTTGTGCCAACACACATCCTATGCCATAGTTGGATGCATCCACATGTACATGGAATGGCTTGCTCCAATCTGGGGTTGTCAATATTGGTGCTGAGCACAAGCATTTTTTAAGTTCGTTGAATGAATTTTCACATTCATCAGTCCATTCAAACTTGGTCAAAAGAGAGTACAGAGGCTTGGCTATGATTGCATACATGTGTATCAATCGTTTGTAATAACCACAATGACCCATGAAGGCTTGTACCTCTTTTACATTATTTGGTCTAGGTAGGTCTGCAATTACTTTCACCTTTTCTTCATCCATCGAAATTCCGTTCTTTGACACAATGTGTCCTAGACTTTTTCCTTGTTTGACCATGAAAATGCACTTTTTTGGGTTCATACAAACTTGATATTCTCAACATTTGTCAAACACTTGCCTTAGTTTTGGGATATGAGTCTGCCTCATATTCAAATGAGTACATATATCATCGACATAAACTTCCAACTTCTTGCGTAATAATTCCTTAAAAACATGACACATAAGTCATTGGAAAGTGGCGGGTGCATTTGTCAACCCAAATGGCATCACACGAAATGAAAATATGCCCCGTTTTGTGGCAAAAGTTTTCTTACATTGACCTTCTGGAGCAATGGTTACTTGATATTAGCCTCAAAATCCATCAAGGAAGTTGTAAAATTCCTTGCTCGCAACTGTTTCCAATAAATGTTTCGTGATAGGAAGAGGATAACTATCTCTAATAGTGGCGGCATTCACTTTTTTAAGGTTAATACACACATGCAGTTTTCCATTCTTCTTGGGCATGACCACAATGGGGGATACCCATTCACTATGCTCAATTTCGTAAATGAATCCTACTTCTATCAACTGATCTATTTCTTCTTTAATCTTAGCAGCATAGTTATCATTGTAGGCTTTGCCTCTGGACTCATAAGAATTCTATGGGAGCAAATATATGAGTCTACTCCTTTCAAATTTTTGTAACTCCAAGCGAATACATCTCGATATTCTCATAATAGGGTAATTAACTCTTCTTCTTCTTCACTAGTCAAATCATGCCCTATGTAAGTACATTTTGCTTCTTCTCCTTCTATGGTGACTATGATTTTTTTTGGTTTTCTCGCGATTATCATATAATTCTCCAACGTCGGGTTTCCTTTTAGGCATTCGTACCATAATTTTTCTATCTTCTATTTCATACTTCTTGAAGTTCTCGGGGACTTCCATGAGTGGTTCTTCTTCTTCATCTGTCTTAGGTGCTTTCTTTCTCTTCTTTTGTTTGCTCTCTGTATCTTGTAGGGATGGCTCAAGTTGTTCCATTTGACTTTCCTTTTCTTCTTCAGGGGTTTTGAGATATTCCTCTTCTGTGGAATAGAAGGGTTCCATGATGATGGATTCTAAGTCCTTATCACTCGATTCCTCTAGTTCTTGGGTCACTTCCATGCATTCTTCTAGAATAAAGTCTTCCTCAACGTGTTCAATCATAAAAAGAGAAATGTCATTCTTCATTCACTGCTATGTCCATCGTAGCTAAGATTTCTACCCAACCATGAGGCTCGAATTCCTCATCTCGAAATACTATAGGTGCATAAGCTGGGTCTTAAAGAGTTCATGGATGTAGTTCTAAACCTAAGGTCCTAGCTTCTAACCTTTCTTCCTCTTGTTTTGCTACTTTACACATCCATAGATGAGTGTCCTCATGCAACCATGAGAGGTCTAACTCCAATGAGTGTATTGATTCTGTTTCTTCTTGTGTCTTATGGATGGTGTTCCATTGTATTGGGGGTACATCTTGATGGGAATAGTCTTTGAGATTTAATTTAGTAATCACTCCTAAATGTTGCAAGTACAAAGAATTAGTTTCGAATCTTGTACGATTTGCAATTGATGCATGAATGGTCGTCCTAAAATCATCTCGTAAGCATGATTTTTCCCGAAATCATAAATGGCGAAAGTATGCTCAAACTCCACACCACATGTGGTGAGAGATATGCCTTCTAGTAAGCCCAAGGGCTTCTCGATATGTCCGTCAGCCATTTGTAGCTTCATCCTAGCGGGTCATAATGCTGGCTTACCCCAACGTTTCCATAAAGCAGTAGTAGCGATGACTACTCCGGCTCCTCTCCCTCACTCACATCTCCAATTCATTCTATCCGTATCTCTCGTACCTTCTTTTGTGATCCTATGTAGGAGTGACTACTAGCAAGCCCAGGGAATTGGTTTGCTACGTGCTTCCACAATTCTGGTTTAATCTTTAACAACTCTTCCAGAGTGAGATGGCACTGTACTTTGGTGTTCTTGATTACTTTCATATTTCTAGGGATTACTGATTCTTCATTCCTCACTATTATCGTGGGTGCTCTCATGCTAATAGACTTGGCTTCTGAAGTTCCTGTAAACTGAGGTAATTCTTGCAAAGAATTGGATTCAAAACCCCTTTGTTCACTCAATTGTTCTTCCTCTACATCATCATAAATGGAGGGGATATCTTCAGGGAATTGCTCCTACAAATCATCTATTTCGTGAATAGGAGGGTGGGTTTCTTGCTCCTTTCTCCACTTCTCTTCTTGGATTTCTCTTAGAAATTCATGTGAATACTTATGTATGGAAGACGGATTGTCTTAAACCTCTGTATTTAGTACTTGAGATAGGGATGGTGCATTCCTTTCATGTGTCTTAGAAACATTAGGGTTCCTTTGCAGATTCTTTTTCTCGTTGCTATTGACCAAGTATTCATACCTCTCCAGTAATCCTTGAAAGTGTAATTCATGTTTTGCCATATTATTCCAATTAACATAACGAGAGGCTTCAAACATAGTTTGTGCTAATTCTACCATCTTCATGCAAAGTTTAGTCCTCTCAATTTCTAATTCTGCTCTCAGATAGTTCTTACTCATTTCAGCTATGTGGGTCTAGATTCTCCTAATTAGATTCTTGAGAAGTCAACTCTAGGATTTTAGTTCTAGATTCCTTGAGACTTCCTTCCTACTCAGTTATCTTTTTTACTCCATTTTCTCTTAATTCTTTCTCTGGAATCTTTCCAAGATTTCATCTTTTTGCTACTAGACTCTCCAACTTCGCTAGTTCCGGCTATTTTTTTAGGATTAAGCTGTTGATTCTGTAAGAGCGCCTGGGCTCTTGTTATAGCTTGGATAGGAACATATGTAGGGTTGGATCCATCTACATTATGCACAATGCCTATCACGTTGATGGGTGTTACTTTTGAAGCATTTGTAGGGTTTTTTGGATAATCTCTGATGACATGCTCTTTACCACACTCGGGACAAAAACCTTGTATGTTATAGTATTCTGACTGTCCTGCTATCAAAGGATGTGGACAATTCCTTTATGAAATGATCTCCTTGGCACCTAAAGCATGGCCTCTAGGGCCCTATGGTCTTTTTTGTCTTAACTGGGTTCATGGATTAGGGTTTGCATACATTACATTAGCATAATCGGGCTCCCAACTCGCTTCCTAAGGTGGACTATCATATTGATATGTTTCCACATGTTCTGGTGACTCCGTGTAATATCCGGGTGGACTATCTACATGGGTTGAGTCAAAACTGTTGGAATTGGGATCACTTTCTATGATCAGGGGTGAAGAAGGCATTATAGCCCTATTGAGGTTCTCTTCTGCAGCAACATGTTTGATTGGGACGACATTAGCTCGTGGGGGTGGCTGCTGAGCTAAAACAAGTTGAGGTCTCTATTGAGCTTGATAAGAATAGTTATGTGGAGGCCTATAGTAATGAGGCTGAGCATTATATTGACCTTGATACCTACCTGGTTGGGGGTATGCTTGCGGGTAGTTCTGTTGTACTACTTGTTTGTTGTACAGGCAGTCCTGAGTAGTGTGATTCGTGTATCGTCTCTCAGTCGTACAATATTGGCCACTATGGTTGGCTTGCAGTTGTGTTACATGGGGACACACATTTGCCATATGATCACCACCACAAGTGTAACAACGCTTGTTTGTTGTTAACCTAGGCATCTGTTTGCTAGAAACTCCTAGTTTGTGGGCCACTTTTTCTGCTAGGTCTTGTATTGAGCTAGAAAGTTTTGAGGATGCTAGAGATGAACAATCTGAGTCCTTATAGACTTTTGAGAGTTCCAACTCATCTCCTAAGTTGTCCTCAATGTCTATACAAATTCTCACACATTGCTCTAGCGTTCTGGGTTCCTTCTAGTATACATAGGAGCGTAGTTTAGAGCTCAAGAGGCCATCTAAAAACAATGACACTTGCTTGGCCTGTGACGGTAATTCTTGCATCGGACATCTCTCAACATATTGTCTACACCTACATCTTGCCAATCTGGTTGTTTCTTGAGGGGTCGATTTGAAGCTGTGAATCAATGAAGAAGTATCATGCCTAATTCCACTTTTAGAGAATTCCGTGATGAATGACTCTAACATGTGATGAATATCTCTAAATTTCCTTTGTTGCAATGGTTGGAACCAAGTTAAAGCCATATTCTTTAACGCTAGTCCAAAAGAATTGTATTGCGTGAACATGTCCTCTACTTGCTCTGCTCCTAGCACTTGCTTGAATTCTACAACATGGTCATAGGGATCTCCTGTCCCATCAAAGTAGTTTTTCATTGACTTTACTAATTGAGTGGGTCTTAATATCCTTGGGTGTTCACGTGGTCTAGGTAGAGGAAAATCATCTCTACCACCTAGTATCCTAGGTTCCCTTTGTCTTTCCAATCTATCCATGTCCATGGTTGGTCTTTCTCTCCCTATGGGATGAGTGAAACTTACTTCTGGTCTCTCTTTGTTCTTCTCTCTTTGAGTACCATGGGCTGAGGATGTCCCAACACCCTGATGGCTAATGTTTACATTTGTTCGTGATGGGGGGAAGACTAACTCACCTTTCCATGTGTAGGTATTTCTCGCATGGTCTAGTACTACACATACTCGTTCTAAAGTATCATCGAGGTATACAACCTTTCTAGGCGTATCTGGGCCCTTGAACTCGTAGAACATGATGGAGCCACTGGGTTGTTCCATTCTGTACCTCCAAAATGCTTCATCACTTTCATTATTTAGAAACAATTCTATGCTTCTATTGTCTTGAGGGATCTAATCTAGGATTAGTACTCTTGTCAGTACAGATTTCCCTTTGGGTGTCCTAGGTTCTTCTCCTCCTGGTTCTTTTCATTGGGATCTTGCTTCTATATCTAGCTGAACTACACCAAACTCATTGGTATGATTAGGTTGAGTAGTGATGATGTACATTGTTCCTTCTTTGTCTATGTATGCATTTCTCTCGAATTTCACCACTGGGTGATCCAATCCAATGGGTTGGTCAAGGTTGTGCAATTGCACCACTTCTGATCTTCGCAAACCATCCTTGTAGATGTGAGCACCTAAGTGGTCGGTTCATACATATTCTAATTGGGTACTGTAGGGTCCTTCGGGTCTTTCTAAGTATGCTATATTTAACCCTCCTTTTGGTATTTCTGTGCTGAAAGCCATTTTCAATTCATTGGTATCTAAGCCCAACTTGTAAGCGTAGCTATTCAATTGTTGAGCCCACAAACGTGTAGTAGTTCTAATGGCATCTGATAATTCAACAAATATCCAAGAACAATCCAAAGTTGTGACTTATACACAGCCAAGGGACAATCACAAGAGAAGTAGGGAATATGGATTCAATCCCCAAGTAGGGTGGTTACACAAACCTAACCAGGCCATACCTCCATGTTGCACATTTGCAAAGTTTTCCATAAGAGCAAGTATGATTGCACCCCATTAGAGGACATAACTGAGAGTTCTGAGAACATGTTGTCAAGACTATGGGATAAATGGTAGCTCATCAACAACACCCTATCAGGAGCAAGATCCTTAAAACACACTAAAAAATTCCTTAGCAGATCTTCACCCCAGGGTCCTCAAGAAGTCCTTGGCTCAAAAATATTTCTAAGCCTGTTATATGTTTGCACCCAAACAAGATGCCTCAGATTCCTCAAGGAGGATCACCCAGGTGATTGATTGCCTATATATAGCCAAAAAAAATATTGCTTCGCTAGCTAGATCTAAATTCTACAAGGTCTTGAAATCATGAGACTAATGAATTCAAAAAGGCAAGGAGTCAAGCAACTTTTAATTATCCTAAAATTTGTAAAACCAATCCAAAAAACCCTTCAAAGAGGAGGATTCTTAGTCATGAAGTGAAAACTTGTTAGTTTCTCCTTTTGGTGAAAGAAATAAAGACCTCAACACACCAATTAGAATGTGTATTAATTGCAATGAGGTGTGGTTCTTCTAGTGTAGATATTTACTTTTTGAGTAGTGAGCACCTATTCTTGATGACACCTAAGTGAGCTTGGAGAAGGGTCTTCCCATGTGACTACTTTAAGAGAGAGTGACTAAGAAGATTCACAAGCATGGTAAACGTGACATAAGCTCATTCTTGCACAAGTTACACAATATTCAAGAACAACATGAAGAGTGAATCCTCCAATTTTTTTGTCTCCATCTTTTGAAGAGTCTGCTTTGCCTCCTTTGGCATTTGCTGTGAATGCAACATCTCCTTTGCTACCACCACTCCTTGCCTTGAGCCGCAACTCCTCCTCCATGAGTAAGGCACTAAATTCTTCAAAAGTTAGTGGTTGAGGTCTGATTTGAGTGTTAAGAGCAGTTACCAAACCATCAAACTTAGGTGGATAGATTCGAAGACAACGACGAGCTAGCTCCTCACTTGACTTTTGAACACTTGCTCCTACCATTTGATCTTGTGGATTCTTTATGCGAGTGATAAACACCTCTACAATCTCCCCATCAGCAAACCATTATGTTGCAAGTTGATTCTCCAAGTTCTGAATCCGTGTCTCATTAGGAGTTTCATATTGATTTGTCAATACGTTCCATGCTTCACATGCCTTCGTAGTATGCTGAATGAGAGTCAGAACACTATCAGAAGTACTTGTAACTAAAGCACAAAGTGCATCTGCATTTCTACATTTCCAAGCACGTAGAAGATCAACATCAGGAGGAATCATTCAACCATGATTATTTGGATTAGGTCTTTCTTGGGGCTCATGATCATTCGCAAGAACAGTCTCCAAAAGCTCATATGAATCAAGAATAGAATTGATTTTGAACTTCCACAGGGTGTAGTTCGTACCATCAAGTTTACCTTCTATGAAGGCTGGTGGGCGTATCCACAACGTTGGGATGACCGGCATCATTGCTGCTCCTGCTTGTGCACCACCTAGTCCTGTTGATGAACCACCTTGGCCCCCAGTCGTAGATGATGACACACTGCTTGACATCTTCTCTCTTTTGTTTTTCAGACCTCTGCAACCTCTGCGTTTTTGCTTCTACACCACTCAGAGCCTCCTAAGCTCTGATACCATGTAAGAAAATAACAGCACAGCAGAATAGACTTGTAGACAGAGTTGAGAGAAAAACGTAGACAGATAGATGCAGACTGAGAGATAGAGAACCCAAATTCTCAGATTGCCAAGCGTAATGTAGTTACAATGATGGTGCTTTCCACCCATGCGCTCCCGCTGTGGAGCTTAGATGGTGATCTAGACAGACTCTAGATGAAGGGCTTATTAGTGTGCAATGCAATGTAAAGCTCAACTTGGGCCGTGCTTATATAGCTTTTTTTACAAGGCGGTTCCGTATCGATAAACGTAGTCGGGAGATACAAGATAGTCGATAAAATATATGATCCGACAATATCTCCACGACGAGAAGTCCTATCGTCTCAGCCCTACGACTCGGGGGGATAGGCCCTCCGGACCCCGCAGAAGGGGGCAAGCCCCCCTCTGCACTCCCTCCATTAAGGTTCTATGGGGAAACCGTGCGACGCCACAGGGCCTTTATTTTCACCTTAAATGGCAACCCAATGGCCTGGAAGTTTATGCCCTACCTAACCTAACGTCTAGGCTCACAAAAATCATCTACAACCATCAACGGTCACACATAGACCTCATCTAACTTGGAAGTTAGGGTTCCACAAATGTCTGGGCTCTCATAATGGCTTCTCCTCATAATGGGGCCTTACAACTTAGAGCACCATGGATCATTTGTGGTCACATGAGGGTGGAGTATTGAGCATATCTAACAGGCTTCACCAATGTCAAGAAGTGTAGATGCTCGGTTGGTGGATCAAGCCAACCGCCAAATCGATCGGCACATCTGGGTGCTTGGAGCAAGTTCACGTGGTTTAATCTTACTTGAAGGATAAGGTAATAGGATATGCCAACAACTTTACTTAATTATTTTATGTATAAGCTAATAACTAAGATCAGCTTATGTGAAATGCTTAACAGCCTATGCATCTATTGTCCATAAGGTTGCGCAGCTTTATACCTAGCAAGAGCAAATTGATACGATTGCAAGATTAATGATTCATCAGTGATATGATCTTTAATATTTTTTTCCATTTTGTGTTCAGTTTGCTTAGATTGAGAATTTCTTTTTAGAGGTGGAGGGAACAAATTCTCACTACTCTTAGGTTCAGGTGACACAATTGAAAACAAAGCTAAGAACCTAGATAAACAGTGGTCATATGATGGCGAGATTAAAGACTCCTTAGTAAGACGGTCTTTATTTAATTCTTCTACTTCTACTTCTTTAGACTCATTCCTAGACTCAATATTGTCAGACACATGCAAAGGCTTAATGGACATCTGAAAAATAGACTAATGAAAATTTATCAATTCGATTAATGAATGTGTAATGAATAGAAATAAATTGTATTAATGCTAATGCAAAAGCCTTTCTGAGGGATAATTTGCTAAAGTAATGTAGAATTATAATGAACCCTATACAAATATAATGTTGCAAATAGCTAATACAAATGTGAGCTTTAAATTGGATTTGGAAAGGTGGGAGAAGCTGTGAATGAGCAGCTCTAATGCTCTGATCATGTAATGGCTTGATACTCTTCTTCAATCTTTATTCACGTTCTTTCAATACGCTTTTCTTCAATGTTTGCAAGAAAACATTAGCCCACATAAGTATATCAAATAAAACATAAAATCATGCTATCTCACATCACCCATATGCATACATTCACACTTAGATACACTCATGTACATATACATGTATGCTAACATATGCTCATGCACATGTTAACACATAATGTTATACATACTATCATACTTTCATAAACATGCTAACTCACATTTATACATGCATACTAACATACTTTCAGAAACGCTCACACACTAACTCATACATTCATCAATCATGCTCATACACAACTCATGTATTATGCTAATGCACTTTACATGCATGCTTACCATACAATTATGCACATTAAGCACATGCTCATCATACCATTCATGCCCATGCATACTAATCATGCACACATTAATACACATGTTCATATATGCTAATATTCATATTCTCTAATATGCGCATGCATTCATTCTCATGCTCATGCATCACACATTTAGATGCACTTATATGCACACACATTACACATTCCATTCACATGTTCTAATGCACTTGCACACTCATGCATTACACATTCCATTCACATTTTCTAATGCACTTGCACACTCATGCATCACACATTCCATTCACATTTTCTAATGCACTTGTACACTCATGCACATGTATTAATATCACATACACATGCACTTATGCTTATGCACACATTCATAAGCTCATGCATGTTAATGCATCTAAACTCATTGTGATGCACACATACATTAATTCTCATATGCATACCCATGCATTATCACTTGCATCAATCATGCATATGCATTTACTTTCATTCTTATGTGTAAAGGCATCTCTACACTCATGCACACTTGCAGCACTACTTAATCCCATGCACCCATGCATTATGCATATGCTCCCTTACCTAACATTCATAAGCTTTCATGCATCTTCATGCTCACATATATGCATGTATACATCTTGATCATGCATGCACATTCATCTACATATGCACTTGCATATTTATGCATGCATTCATATACTATAAGTTTATGCATAGATTTTAATTAACTACAAATACATTAATTATATATAAAATCAATTAATTAGTGACATAACCATAAATAAATTACACACTTATTTTAAAAAACTAATTAATTCCCTCTTGATCTCTCACTCTCTCTCTCTTTTGTTTCTATCTCTCCCTCTCTCTCTCTCTCTCTCTCTCTCTCTCCTTCTCTCTACATTGTTTTCAGCTTTGCCATCGCACAACTTGGAAATCACTTCTCTCTCTCTCTCTCTCTCTCTCTCTCTCTCTCTCTCTCCCCTTCTCTATGCATCATTTTTAGTTCTGCCATCACACAACTTGGATATCACCTCTCTCTCTCTCTCATACACACACACACACATCACGCGCTGCATGTCTCTTAGACTGTCGCTAGGACTATCTCTTATCTCTCTCTCTCTAGCGTGTGACAATTGCCATCTGTCAGAACTTGCCAGCATAGCTAAGTCTCTCTCTCTCTCTCCCTCCCTCTCTCAATGCTCTAGCAATGTTCAGTTGCAGTAGTTTGGAGAATGAGTTCTCCTATGCGCAACGGAAATGTGTAGTGAACCACCCTTGTATGTGCAGCACTTGGACAAATAGTTGCACCTTAGATAGCTTGCTGCTCTTAATACAAAACTCAAATGGACTTGAGCCTTTAGTCAATCAAAGTAGAAAAGAAGATCTTTCTAACAAGCTTTAAATAACTTAATTTCGACAAGTTTGATTAGGAAACACAACTGACAAAGGTGAACTACCTGTCCACACAGGTATGCTGAAGAACTGAGCTTCACTCTCGGACAGATAACTCTTTGAATATATATCCTTTGAGAAAGATATTTGGTACAGAGAAAGTAAACAAAAATAGCTTTCCAAAAAGCTAAAAAAAAAGTAATTTGGATGTGTTTTGGTAAGGGAACCCAACTGACCAAAATAGACCACCTACACACATAAGTACACTATAAAACTAGACTTTACTCTCTCGTAGATATCTCATGGAATATACACGATCTCAATGAGAGATTTGAGATAGCGAAAGTATATGGCAAGATCTTTCGAACAAGATAAAAATCACACAATTTGGATATGTTTTGGTTGGGAAACTTAGCCAACCAAAATAGACTACCTATCTACACAGGTATACTGAAAAACTAGACTTCACTCTTTCCTTGATATCTCACAAACTACATATGATTTCAAAGAGATATTTTATAGGCAAAAGTCACACGAGATAAGCGTTTCAATGAATGCTTAAATGCAAGAAATGGTTACATATGCACTGAGATATGAGCTCTGCAACAGAGCTATGTACAAACTAACGTGCAATTGGAAGGAGTCTAAGGGAAGATAAAATTACAAAATGGCCAGATCCGACTACTTGCAGCTCTTGCCTCTTTCTCTCCTTGTTTTGAATGTGCTCCCACTTCACTTTTAGAACCAATGAGCATGTGAAGAAGTTTGTGCCTTCTTCTTAACTCACCACTTTCTCCACAACATGCTACTAACTACAAGGCAAGATATTATATCTCTTACTCATCATGAAATTTTGACTAGACTTTTTCTTTTATTATTTTTTCCTTTTTTCCTCTAATTTTCCTTTATCTTTATATTTGGTAAATTTATCCAGGCATGGCTCATATGAAACTAAGCTTGTACATTTATCTTCAACACTCCCCCTCAAGCTCATTTGGGAGTTATCTTTATCCATGTCTTGCAAATTTATCACATCCTTGAAGCCTTTGAGTTTAGAAGCATCCAAGAACTTTGTAAACATATTTGCAACTTGCTCTTTGGTTATGATGAACTTTATCTCCACATCTTTGCTCAACACCTTCTCCCTTACATAATGGTAGTGGACCTCTATGTGCTTGCTCCTTGCATGAAACATAGGATTGCTTGCGAAGTAAATGCTTGACATGTTATGCTAATCCTCTATATTCAGCCTCCATAGATGAAAGTGCAATAGTAGGTTGCTTCTTTGAGCTCCATGTGATAGGTTTGCTTCCTATCATGAACACATAACTTTAAGTTGATCTTCTATCTTCCTTTGAACTTGCCCAATCAACATCACTAAAGCCTTTGACCTGCTATTCTTCATCAAACTTATAAAACAAAGCATGATTAACTGTATGCTTTATGTATCTCAACACTCTCTTGGCTGAATTTAAGTGTTCACTTGTCGGGGCTTGCATAAACTGAGAAAGTACACCAACAACATAAGACAAATCAGGTCTTGTAATGTTTGCATAGATCAATGATCCTACAATGCTTCTGTATGTGGTTACATCTTCCAATGGTTCTCCATCATTTGAATAAATCTTTGTATTTGTGTCCATGGGTTGAGTGAGTGGTTTGCATTCACTCATTCCAAATCTGAAAAGAACATCCAACAAGTACTTCCTTTGAATCAAGTAGATGCCACTCTTTCCATAAAGAACTTCAATTCCTAAAGAATATTTCAGCTCTCCAAGATCTAAAACTTTAAACTCCTTACCAAGCTTCCTTTTGATATCTTTAATCCCTGTAACATCATTTCCTGTTATGATGAGGTCATCAATGTATATGAAAATATATACCTCTCTATTTTCGTCCTTCTTCATGTACAACGAAGGATCTGCACTACTTGGGTTGTATCCACACTTAGTTAGATACTCTACCAATCTCTGATTCCACGCTCTTGGTGCTTGCTTCAAGCCATAAAGTAGTATCACCCTAGGGTGGTGTGTCGATGATGGGTATCACCCTAGGGTGGTGTTTCTACAATAATCCTTGCTGCCTGGTGACTAGAGGATGGGGTTTTAACAGGTACATGAATGTATTCTCTGAGATTGGACATTAATCTGACTCTGCAAGGGTCTAATTGTCATAGGGGCTTTTGTTTTAGGAAGTAAAGTGCTTCAACTCTGCCCACTGCCTGAACTAGTTCCTCAAAAACATTGAGAAAAGAAGTCTCAAATCCACTATTTTCAAATTCTTGTTGCAAAATCTCCTTACTTTGTTGTTCTATTATTTGGATCCTCATCCAAACTGCTTTCATGTTCCTGTACAACCTTTGGATCGCAACAGTATATGAACTTGCCTCGGAGGTGTCCTTCTCTCTGGTACTTGTGTCACCTTGAGTCTCGATCTACTGCTCGTGTTGCTCTTGTTGATCTTCCACTTGTGATTCTTGACTTTTTTGACTTGTGTCTTCTTCATCGTCATCCTCTGTTCAGGCATTCATACTCTTGTGAGAAGAATTGAGCTTCTGAAAATTGAAACTCACTTGAAAGATCGTCATGCATTTTGAAGTCAAATGTTGTATTAAGTGGCTCTGCCTCTAAGTTGGGTATAGAGAAAGAAAATGCCTTGACACCAGCAATAGTTGTGGCTTCTCTTGCTTTTGTAATTGTAGCTTCTCTTGCTTCTATTGTTGTGGTGGTAGGGGTGGTCATGGTAGTGGCTTGAGAGGTTACAGTTGCACTAGAGGTTCCTTTTGATGTAATCAGACGTGAAAAATGGATTTTGGTAGGGGTACTACCAGTAGAGGTTCTATGGGTGATTGATGGGGTGATGGTTGAGGGGATGGTGAAATAGGTACTTGTAAACATGGGATTGTTCCCCTCATTCACTTTCTAGTTCTTGAATTCAATGTTTTATGGTACTTGCTAGATCCTTTAAATCTTTTTAATTCCTCACTAAAGTGGGCTCACTCGAGAGTAAGTTCATAAGCCAAACACATATATACCATCCGTGTAATTGCAGAGCAACCATGGATGATTCTCTTTCTAATCCATCTTTGGTTTGCCGAAAATAGATGTTCTTGGATCCAACTAGCTAGGTCAATGGTCTGTGGCCTAGTGTTTGCTAAATATAGTCCATACCATATATTCTTTTGTGGCAATGTAAAATGATCTTGTGCAAGGAAGGCAAAATGCTACATGCATACTAGCAGCGGCTTTGATAATTCAGGTGTAATGGCTGAGATATCAACCCACTTTAAAACATCTCCTTTTTCCATGGGTTTGGGTATGAGGCTTTCCCTTTCTATTGGTGCCACAAATTTTCAGGCCATTCCTAATGAGATTTGTTGAGAGATAAAACTTCTTGAAGGGTGGGTCTGCAACTAAGGATGGTAGTATGAATATACCTAAAAGCTTCTTCCTTACTAGTGGTTGCAAAGTGGTGATCAGATAGTAGTTGCGATAAAAATCAGGTTTGGAAAGGGGTGCACTGAAATATTCTATGAAACCTACCCTTGCCCAATTGATCTCAGTTCCTTTGAATTTTGACAAGCTTCAAAGTCCCTAGATAAAAATTCGTATCTTCCCCACGTGTCACTGCTAAAGCACAGAGTTGCATCGTAAATGTGCTCGATGTCTGCTAAAGGTCCTACAAATCCCTAGAACCAATGAGACTTACTGTGTACCTTCTTTGTCCTTCCAATAGGAGGATCATCAATCGGCATAGGCCCCATAAAATCTTGAAATGCAGGAGGTTTCATTGACAAGTAGGTCTCTATTAGTAGATTGTCAAAATCCATAGTTAGCACACTGGTGCCGGCACCTGAGGATTCTTTCGCTTGCATTTTTGTCTTGAGTGTTTGTGTAAAAGATCTACTACAAAAGGATAACACATTAACATTGAAATTAATCATGATCCCAAAAAGGTGAGAGAACAATTCCTTTCTATAACTAATGTGTAGCTACTGTAGCTTTGTGTGGTGAGGTGATTGTGTAATGATGTCTTAGTAACCATTGCATGTCTCTAGACTGCCTACATGCTCTGAATATTGCATATTTCATAAGAGATATCAATATCGATGATAATGAGTTAGTAATGGTCGATTTGTACAAGGATTAGGTGCCAATGAGTTATTACAAGGATAAAGGCTAGCATTAAGAGGTTTCATATCATACAATGGGGTGGATGTAGGAGTGTGGGGGCCTTTTGGCACCCATTTCTTAGTGAGTGGTGAATGGAAATATTTCGCTTGTGTGAATATAAAGGATGGATTGGGAGGTGATATGGTTGGTGGGTGGTGTGATTTTGGGGAAGTTGAAATTACATGGCCGGGTTTCTGAGCTATAAGATAGGCCGGGTTTCTGAGCTATAAGATAGGCCTTGGGCACCTAGATTTGCATGACATCAGGGGTGGCCATTAGAGAATTCTTAGGCACCCAGATTTGTCAAATTCTCATCGATAGAGAATTTCTATGTGATCTAGAGCATCAAGGTTGATTCTCATTTGTCTTAAATTCTTGTCTTGCACTAGAGGAGATGGTCATTGATGGCTGGCCTTTGGGCACCCATATTTGCTTCATGCATGTTGCTTTGGTATACTTGCACTGCGTCCAAGGGCTAAACTAGAGTCGTTCTCGGTGGGGATGCCCAAATTATGGTTGACTTTCCCATGGTTGCGGTCTAGAGGTTTGGTTAACACTCTACTTCGGAAAAGAAGCGAGTTCCAACACTTGCATCACTTGCTGTTGGGTTGTAGGGTATGCACACATCTTCATTGTGCATGGGAACCCTCCCTTGATCATGAGAATAACCCTCTTTGTATATACTTAGAGTTTCACATAAGAACACCCTCTTAGGACACTTTTTAATATTTCTCCAATACTATGGTAGAGAAGCCTTGTAAAATAGCCCACCTTTTTGCAAGAATAGAGAAATACACATGTAAAAATCTCACGCCTATATTTCTTGGGATTTGGTTGTTAGAAAAGGAATATTTTCCAAGATATGGTAGTTAGAAACATGATCCCTTTTTGACTAGTCAAAGGAGCCATGGGGAAGGCTATAAATATAGAATCTAACTTTTGGGAAAGGGGAGCTCTTGGTCCGATGTGAGCTTCATGTATATATCCTTTTATGAATGGAAGAACACTCGTTTACTCTTATACTTTGTGCAATTATTGTATTTTGTCTTGGAGTGTGAGAGTGAGGTGTGTGTATGTGTGTGTGCATGCTTATCTCTCCTTTGTTTTGTGAGTAGAAGATTGCATTTCTTGTATTTTCCACCTGTGACAAGGATCCTTGACAAGCCTTCTCTCCATGTTCTCAAGGGTAGGTGACATAGCTTGGAGCTAATGGACAATGGTTTGAGCATGTTAGAGGTTGGGTTGGATGAAGGGAGAGTCTCCCTTGAGACCTCTTCTTGCTTCCATGCAAGCTGGTGTGGGTCTTGGATTCCCTTGGGAATACTACAACAACACATTTTGGCACAGCTACTAAGGAGAACAACCTTTCATCACTTGGAGAGCTCAAGAATGTGTAGTAAAGTATTGTGTTGCAATTTTTTTCTTCTCATTTGCATAGGATTGAGTTCTTGCATGGCATTAACCCCCTTCCTTTGGACCATTAGCTCCTCATTTCTTGTTTTTAGTAGTGTACTTTTAGTTAAATTTTTGCTATGGTACAAGAACACCCCTTAACCCCCTTCTCTCTCTCACTCCCACACATATGTACTCTCCCACACACTCATTGTGGCACCCCCCCATATTTTTCATTTCTTGAAGTGGTTGTTTGTCTTGGGGGGGAGGGAGGGGTAGATTTTCTCTTCATTGTCCCTCCTTCCTCTCATTTTTCAAGAAAATCCTCAAAAATAGCATCCTTGTGTTTTGCATTTGAATTCTATCTCAAACAATAGTGTATATGACTCTTCGGAATCTTTATGATCAATGAGGCTTTGGAGGTATGAATCCCCATGAAATTAATACTCAAGAGTGTATCTATGAAAACACTAAATGAGAGAAGAGCATTATCATCTTTAATGCACCTGATATGGAGGTTGTGGGGAAGATATGCCCTCTCCTTTTTCTCTCTCCTATAATCAAGATCCTTGTTGGGCAACATGTGGTGGGTGGGAAAGGTATCTGCCCTTCCCTGCCATTCACTTTCCAGAGACCATTCGGTGAAGTTGAGCTTCTTTGGGCTTCTTCTACCCGACAGACATGTTTGATAGGGGTAAGCTATGGCTTCCCTTCATTCTTGCACTTGCAACCTATGACTCTTGAATGGATCAATGCTCCCCATACCCTTCTCCCTCTCTTTCTCTCACCTCCTGACTGAGTGTGGCTTATGAGCTTCACTATTTGCAACAGTTTTCACCATGGACTACCCCTAACCGACATTGTGGCACCTTTCCATCATTACATCATGCAGTAAGAGCTTCTTTACATGCAAAGATCTTCATTGGGGGCCTGTCATTTCTACATTTGCATGGCAAAGGTGTATGCAAGGTCATGGACCTTCTTGTGGCAACCTCCTCATGCAGGAAGAATCGAGGCCTTGCTACTCAGAAATAAAGGCCCTTGTGTCCTCCCTAGTTTCTCTCACTATGGCAACAAAGGTTGAGTCATGCTCCTACTATCAGGTTTGGAGCTGAAGGATGTCAAGTTGGACAGACTCTTCCTTTTCTTCATTCTCGACCACATCCCTTTCTCAACATCTGTGTTCACCTCTTTAGGTGGTTTGGAGCTTTGCACTCCCCTATGCATACGCAAGTTAGACCTTGGCTTCCCCTCCATGGACCAAGCAAAGAAGCTGCTCCTATCACACTCCACCTATTGATGTCAAGCTTCCTATTGGTGTCAAGCTTCCTAGAATGAGCCATTGTGCTCTCTCAGATTTGTTAGGAGGCATTGTCTTTCCTTACATCTGAATTGAGCTTGTCCCCTCTAATTTGTGCCCTACCATGGCTTCCCACCTTACTCAATTCAAAAAGCAGTGTCTGTTTCATTTTCTCTTGTGATCGAGCTCATATATCCCGCATCTAGCTCCTCTTGCAACATCTCTACCCTTGTTCTTTCATGGCCCGAATTTGCTGATGGGGATGAATGGTCGTGTGTGTGACCTAGGTGTTTTTTTTGCCCTCACATTCAGGGGAAAAGTTGTGGAGGCACCATTGTTGTCTGTCACTTATCAGGCACTGGTTGTGTTATCTCTACTGTACTTTTTCACTCATGTCTTTTTGCTCCAAGCTTGTGGAGGATGTTTGCATGATGGGGCCCCTCGATTTAGATAGTAGGGTATCTCTATGGCTAGGTAGGGCCCTGATAACCTCCAAAGGAGCTTTTGATTATGGGCTCTCCATTGCCTTACCTTCTCGACACCGCGTAAAGGTGAAATCTACTTGGTTGCTACCAATGGGCTGTTGTTTTTTGCTTCAAGATATGCATCCATTGGCTTGGCTATTGCAAGTGCTTTAGAATCGGCTAATCCTTTTAAGGAATCAATGTTTTAATCAAGAACATTTTGTAGCATGTTGAATTCATGGTTCCCAATGTAGTAAGATATAATCCTGACACAATAACCAAATTATTCTGTTTCGATGTACTAACTCTTTATATTTCAGCTCTATCTATGACCTACCATATGTCGACTTGCCTATTATTTGTGATAGATGATGGTATTGTTGGAATGCTTATTGTCCTATTCTTTAGTTGTTTTATTTTTGTATAGACGGATAATGATTGAGTTATGCATCAGCACTTGCTGATCTGCATGATATTCTCTACATCTATTCTCCATGGAGGCAATGTTTTGCAAAATGCATTCATGATGCTATCATGTGTTCATGGCATGTGCCTACTTGATCAGTTGTGTGATTTTGCTTTTGATGCATTGGGGCAAGGCCTATCCTTTTTAAATTGTTGACAAAGCTTTATGGATAGAACGTTTGTCACATGTCCTCCAGAGGTTCTTTGCATGGATTTTCCCCAAAATGACTCTATTTGAAATGCTAGTAAGTCGCTTGGTAGCCGGATAATGCATGATCATTGTGGGACATGCCTTTTAGGAATGTTTTGAATGATTGAATCAACAGACACGAAAATGTTCAATATGATGCTTATTGCTCTTTGCCTCAGTGATTGAGTTGTCCGAGCTAGTGACTGTATTGTAATTCATTCTTTCCTTTATTCTGAATTCACCAGGTACACAAAAAAGGTTAAGTTGGTGATCATTTGAGTTGTGTATAGTTAAGGCTTTATCTTGACTATGTGCTATTATTACAAGCCTGGCCATTTTAGGTGGCTTCATCAAAAAATCAAGGTCTCAATGACTTAATGGCCACATGTTCCAAACAAGGATGCTGTTTTGTGGAATTATGTGTACAACAATACTTTCAAGGATAGAGCATGTTCTGTACACTATTGAAGCATGAAAACACAGATGTTGATGATTTAGGAAGTTGATGTGACTCTATCAAACAACAAGACACCAATCTTGTTTTCATTTCTGATTTGGGTATTTGAGTTTGTGTCTCTGTAGTAGTTGGCTTGGAGGGAGCCCTACACATTGAGGGGCTAGCTGTTGGGATGATTAATAAAGCTGATAGTTCTTTCTCATCTCTAATAGAATGCATGAAGCAACATATTTTTGTTAAACACTTTGTTTGGAGTAACTAAAACTTCTTGACTTTTCCATTGTATGACAACCCCAAGATTTGTGGTGTGATCATCTATTCTATGATGTAGGTTTATGTCGTTTGCTCTTGTTGTCATCCAAATGGGATTGGTGGGAATCAAAGACTAGCTCTCCTAAACACAATAAGTGATATCTAGTACCATTGAAAGCGTTTGCCTTCCTTTCATAAAGATCTCAATTGATAAATGCGCTTTTTTTTGTTTCTTGATTTCACTGTGTATCTTTGGGGGGAGCTCATTGTGATTGTCCCATATGAGGTTGGTGCCTAAATCTCCATCCAAAACAAAAAGAAGAATGAAAAAAAGAAGTTCAAGGGAGAGTGTTTCCACTACAAGAAGAAAGGACACAGAATCCAAGACTATCGCATCAAGAAGGCAGAAGAGAAGAGTGGCTCTTCAAAAGGTGGCAAGGGCAAGGAGTTTGCCAACATAGTAGAAACAAAGCTTGAGGTATTTGTTACGATAGAGGAGGTGTGCTCCTCGACTGAAGATTCAGGTACAGATGACTCATGGGTAGTGGAGAGTGGTGCATCTCATCACATGACGAGTAGAAAAGACCTTTACAGTTCCTTACAGCCTCTAAAGGAACCCATCACAGTAAAGGTAGGGAACAATGCAAGATGTGTTAGTTGGCCACCGGATTGGCAAATGTAAAACAAAAACGTGTAATCACAGGCGCGAAAAGCGGTTACGCTTCATTTGTAAAATTCCTATTTAAAGCAATGAAAAGATACGCAAAGGGCGCAGAGCGCGAGTGCGATTTTCAAAATCACCAGGCTGTTCGTCTGGGTGTGCCTGATCTCACTTCGGTTGTTGTTCTTTGATACGTGAGTAGTTATTACTGTGTTACTGTTGTTTCTCTAGTATTTGAGTAAGTTATCTGAGTAGTTATTTCGGTGTCCAATATCGAAGTAGGATCTTGCGTTCTGTATCCATTCATGTGTGTTGTGCGCATTCGTAGTCACGTTAACGTGGTGATTCATCTGTGTGACAGTCCTGCGTAGTTACTGTATACGATCGAAGTAACTGATTCGCTCTGTGGTTTGCTCTTGATACTGATGTGATTTGTTTGTTCACACGGTTTAGTGTCCAGTGCAGAGTACTTGGTGAAAGGCTACAGGCCTGGAAATGCTAGTAATGTGTTGAGTTGTCATGTGTGAAATTTGGTCAATAAATCTGTGTAGCTGTATAGTGTACTGAGATTGAATCATGTTTGGATTGTCGCAATACTGTGGATTAGGAGTATATACATATATTTGATGAAGTTGAAATATTCTATTGTTCTGAGCAGTACCACAAGGTAGTGTGTAACAGTAGAATACTTGAGTGTGTGCGGTACTTGCGTAATTGAGCTAAGACGAGATATTACGTGTCTTTTGGGAACTAAGTACAGGGCCTCTGTCTAACAGACCCCTACCACTCCCAAGAACCCACTGAGACTGGTTAAACGCCATTCTGATAGTTAGAACCAGGCGTTTAACATTTGAACATTTCAACTCCGCTAAGTTAACACTGGCGCCGTCTGTGGGAAAGTGGCCTTCAGATTGTTGATTACCTATAGAAAAGTTGAATCAAAAATGTTTGTTGATTACCCGTAAGTAAAGATCCCATAATTTTTTGAACGATCGTAGAGAAGAATAGTACGCGCAGTATATGCCGGTTACTCGATCCAGTGAAACGTATCCTAAGAATAGACAAACGTTGGTATCTAACCTGCTAAGGACGCCTCTAGGAGGCAGAAGCGCGGGAAGTACCAAACCAGTGGATAAGACAGCAAAGAACGATTTTAGTAATTCCGGTCAGATTCTGGTAGAACATTCCGCATTTCTGGAGATTCCGGTACTATTTCGGTGCAGTCTGTCGAAAATATAGTAACTCCAGAATCCACTAGAACGCAGCCAGAAGTTAATTTGACAACATTGAGTAAAGATTCAAATTTGTTGACGAATAGGAACGCCTTAGTCAAAGACAGCAGTAAAGACGACAGAGTACTTTGCTCTACTGAACAGTCAATATCCTCCGGTGACATTTCGGTACAAGTAATTAAGAATTTACGGTTCTCGGATAATGAGTTGCCATTTCTGGGTGAATCTTTAGTCCAGTCCCCACTATTTGGAGTGAGCCGCCCTTCACTTGACATTAAGAAGGAAGGGAAATTGTTCGAAACCGAGATTCGAAGCTTACTAAACAAGATCATCGCACCGGAAAGTGCAGAGTCCGACGATACAGATTCTGATAGTTCAGCAATTCAGCCCCGAGATACAGAAGATAGTCGCAACACACTCACCATGAACGGGCAGCAGCAACAACAGTTATGTCCACCTAGGCTACCTCCGACAGGAGTGACGTACACTAAATTTGGTGGATTCCCAGGAGATGATCCGGATGCTCATGTACACACATTCGAGATAAGTTACGCAGTTCTCAACCATCCACCGGATCCGGCGTACAAAGCTATTGTCTTTCAATCTACATTGGTTAATGAAGCAGCTAGATGGCTTACAGAATATGATATTAATCACTTCGGCACCTATGAAGCGGTACGAGATGCCTTTTTGCAGCGATTCAGTCTAAAGAAGAATCCAGTCGAAATCTTTGATTATCTGCAAAACAACAGACAGAAGGTAAATCAAACTGTACAGGAGTACGCTACCCTATTCAGAACACATCTACGTCAGTTACCGCCAGCACATGCCAACCTACCGGACGACGTCATTACTCAGTGGTTTATCAATGGCTTGACTCCACAACTTAAAGAGATTATGATCATACGCTGTGTAGGGGCTATGACGCTAGATGCAGTAATCGCAATGGCTCTGCAGCTGGAAAACAAGGTTGGAGGATTTACAGAAGATCTGGAGTGGTTAAAAATAAACCGAAATGTAGTCGAAGATATGACTAGACAAGTATATTGCATCACATGCAAAAATTCAGGCCATACTAGTGCCACTTGTGCACTTAATCAGATATTCTGTGCTATCTACAACACTACCGGACACACCACCGAAAACTGCGCATACAACGCTAAAGTACAGGGAACAGCGACTGTCAACGCAATTATACAGGAACCAGGGCAGCCAGCCAATCACTATGTGCCCCCGCAAATGAGAAACAATGAGCAACAAGGATATCAAAATTACAAAGGACAGAGAAATACCAACTATAATGCAAATCGCTGGCAGACCGGACCACCACCGGAAAATCACAATCTACCACCACCGCGCTGTCATTTTTGTGAATTTGGTCATATTAGGAGATTTTGTAAGGATGCAGCTGAGTATGATCAGAGGAAGAAGGAACGTCAGAATCCAATGGCTAACATGGTACAAATCACACCTGTGGAAACACAAGCCGCTGCAGTTCAGACCCGTTCCGGCAAACAGCTGCAGCCAACAATAGAAATATGTGAACTTGGAATACGCGAACAACAAAGAATGTACAACAAGGCTAGTCAATGGACCACAGCAGAACCACCAGTCTTCCCAGTTCCTATTTCGATAACTCAGACCTCGGGAACCAAAGAAGGAACAACATCATCAGTCACAGGCACATTACCAACAGTAGATGCTTCATCTTCAAGAAAAGCATCGACTTCAACACCAGTGGAGCATGTCAACCAATCTCAACAAGCCTGGGAAATTTTATCAAAGGCATCTATCACCCTGCCTCTGGGCCAATTACTCGCATTGGTACCCGGAATTCGACAACAATTCCAAGAGCAGTTCAGCCTGGTGCCTTCTTGTATTTCGACGACAGCAACAGTACAACCGGAACCCGATTCTACAGCCGATCATTCAGTTCCCTTAATTACGGTATGGTATAAGAATCATAAAATCACACAGGTACGAATTAATGGAGGATCTGGAGTCAACATTGCTACTACTGCACTATGTAAAAGGTTAGGGTGGACCGAAATTGAGCTAGTTTAGTTTTCTGTGAGAATGGCCGATCAATCAAGAGTCCATCCCATAGGACTCGTACGAAATGTACCAATCACTTTACAAGGTACGACATTCAAGATGACCTTTGTCATACTAGACTTACCGGAATCCACTCTTGATTACAACCTTCTTTTTGGCCGACCTTGGCTGAAGCATGCGAAGGTAATAGAGGACTGGTCTGCACAAGAGCTCACTTTTAAGGATGCAAATCGTAAATATGTAGTAAAACTGGATGCTATACAACCTTCCAAGTTACACACTAGACCGTATTTTGCTGAACCAGTCCATATGCTAGATGGATTATCAGATGATGAGGAAGAAGAATTTCTGAAAAGTAACGCTGATTTAATCTCATTAGGAACTGTTGATCTACAATCTGTTGTAGATAATTGGAATGCTTCAGTCTGTACAGTAATGCCTATAACGGAAGAGGATAAGATAGAAGACACTGTTGTTATACATGACGAAGAACTACAACAACTCTTCAAGCCAATGAACAATATGGAGAAGCCCCAACAATTGTATGTTCCAGAAGATCAGTTGATCACTTATAATCTAGGCGATGAGAATCATCCGCGTCTTGTCAAGATAAAGCAAAACTTACCGGAAACATTTCAGGCAGGCTTAATCCAGCTACTCCGAGAATTCTCCAACGTCTTTGCATGGGATTACAAAGATATGAAAGGATTGGACCCGCGCATCTATCAACACAGAGTCATGCTGAAACTAGAAGCGAAACCGATCAAGCAATCCAGCTACCGGATGAATCCAAATTATGCATCACAAGTAAAAGCAGAACTTGATAGGCTACTTAAAGTCAGATTCATCGTACCAGTAGAGCATGCTGAATGGATCTCACCAATTGTTATTGTCCCTAAGAAGAATAAGCAATTACGAATATGTGTAGATTACCGGAAACTTAACGCAGCAACAGTGCCCGATCCTTTTCCGATTCCTTTTCTCGACACAATGCTTGATAGAGTAGCAGGACATGAAATGTATTCATTCCTAGATGGGTACAACGGATACAATCAAGTAAGAATGGCTGAAGAAGATATACCAAAAACTGCATTCATTACCAACTGGGGTGTATTTGCTTGTACGGTAATGTGGTTTGGATTGAGAAACGCACCAAGTACATTTCAAAGATGTATGCAGGAGATATTTCTCCTTATCTCACTTCGTTTATGCAAGTGTATCTTGACGATTTTTCAATTTTTGTTAAAATGATGGCACATTTGTTACATTTTAGAAGTGCTGAGAATACAGACTCTGCTTAAACCCAAACAAATCCGTGTTTGCGGTTTCATGTGGCAAGTTACTTGGCCACATCGTATCTGCACAAGGTATTCGAGTAGATCCAGACAAAATCACGGTAGTATTAGAAGCTCCAGTACCCACGACCCCGAAAGAAGTAATGCGCTTTATGGGTCAAGTAAGATGGCATGGACGACACTTATGGTGGCTTGCTCATTTGGCAATACTACTAAACAAGCTAATCACCAAAACCCCTCGACAATTTGAATGGACCCAAGAATGCCAGATAGCATTTGATCGTTTAAAGAAATTATTAACACAAGTTCCCATCTTACAACCTCCGGACTCGGATAACCCGTTTCATGTTTTCATCGACGCTTCAGATATTGCCATTGGCAGTATACTGATGCAACAAACAGAAAAGTGGTTCTGACCTGTTTATTATGCTAGGAGGAGACTTGCGCCTGTAGAGAAAAATTACTATGTGACTCAAAGAGAATGTCTAGGGCTAGTATATTCTGTCAAGAAATTCAAACATTATTTGCTGGGCCGTAAATTCACATTTCATGTAGATCATGTTGCACTTGTCTATCTGGTTCGGCAACAACATCTAGGTGGTCGATTAGCACGATGGGTTCTACTTTTACAGGAATTTGACTATGAAGTCATTCATCGGCCAGGTAGTTCACATGCCTTAGCAGATTTCCTATCTCGCTTAGATTCCGGTGAAGCTCCGATAGGTATAGATGACACGACTCCAGCGATTTATAACTCTGAGCCAACGAAGGATGAAATTATAGACCCACCTGCACCATCTACCTATTACGATCAGATCCTGACTTTTCTCACTGATGGTTGCCTTCCATCTCAGACTTCTACGGCAGTACGCAAGAAAATTGCAGTTTTCAGCCGCCGATTTTGGTTAATTGCTGGAGAATTATACTATGTGGATCATATCAGAATTTTACTTCGATGTATTCCACCGCATGAAGTTAACTCAATTATTACTTTGGCTCACTCAATTCCTTCCGGTGGTCATTTTGCAGCAGACTTAACATACCGGAAAATCTTGCAAAGTGGTCTCTGGTGGTCAACTATGTACAGAGATGTGTCACAATTTGTCAAACACTGTGATAATTGTCAAAGATCTGGACAACCGCTGCAACGTCACCTTTTTCCCCTACAACCAGTTATGCCACTTGAACCATTTCAAAAATGGGGTTTAGATTTTATTGGCCCAATTACACCTCCAGCAGTCTTCAGTAACAACCATTTCATATTGACTTTCACAGACTATGCAACCAGATGGGCAAAAGCCTGGGCTTTACGGTCTGCTACAGCAGTTGCGGTAGCAAAATGTCTGCTAACTGATGTCTTTCCACGATTTGGTTTACCACTGGAAATTGTTTCAGACCAAGGCACCCATTTTATGAACAACTTGATTAAAGCACTGACACAGTCGTTCCAGATCACCCATAAATTTAGTTCACCATATTACCCTCCTGCAAATGGACTAGCGGAAAGTACAAACAAATCTCTGCTGAATATGCTTCGGAAATTGACCATGGAAACATCGGAAAGATGGGATCAAATGTTACCTGTAGTGTTATGGGCATACCGTACCACACACAAGGTTGCAACAGGCTTAACCCCTTTCAAATTAGCTTATGGTATAGAAGCAATCGCACCTATGGAAGTAGTCATACCAAGTTTACGTGTAGCCATCACTCAGAAACTGCTATCGGAAGACTCTCTGTCGTTTCAGTTGGATTCACTCAGGGAATTGGACGAATAGAGATGGCAAAGTTTTTTAACTATGCAGGAAATACAGTTAAGACAGACTCGTACGCATGATCGACACTTGAAAACTCTAGTTTTTTCAGTGGGACAGCTTGTCCTGTTTTATAATGCAAAGTCGAATAGGTGTGCAGGAAAATTCAAATTACGCTGGTTCGGCCCTTACAGGATTTCAGAACAAATTGGTCCAGCAACTTTTCGGTTGACTACATTGACCGGAAAGCCACTTCCAAAAGTAATCAACGGTTCGAAGCTACGACCATAACAACACGTAGCTAACCCGCACTGAAACGTTTTTACGGTGGGCTGCGTTTTTTGGGTTTCACTTTACTTTTCTTTACTTTTCTTTTCTTTTTAGATTTACAAGTATTGTAAAGATCCGCGTTTTTAAAACCTATTTATGAATAAAGCCGCCCTGCCCCTTCGAGCTCTTCATTATTGCATTTCGAAGTTAAGAATTATCACTCCCCCTGCCGCATGATTATTACTGCTTTTGATTACTCTCGACTACAACACCACTACATAACCTTCTCCAGTTCGCCGAAAAAACGCTATTGTGTTTTTGTGAGTGTACTTTGTGTTTTCACTATGTTCTGTGTATTTGTGTTCTGTGCTCTCTCTTCGTGCGCGCCATGGAAGCATTAGCGAACTATGCTGCTTTCCGTGACGGACTCCCTACTGACATAGGAGAGTTCTTGCGCATCTGTGGGCTTGCCAACTTCGCTGAATTGCCTTCGCATTCAGTGGAAGCCCACCCCTTCTTCGCACAGATTATACCTGCCATAGCTCAATCACCAACCACCGAGCAAAGATGGGTCTTCCTATCATTGCCCTCTCGAACCGTAATTACATTCCAAACCTTTGCTGAGTCGTTCCGACTCACACCGCAAGGCCGCGAAAATGGCCCAAGCATACCCTTAGCCCCCATGATAGAACTTTTTCCCCGAAAACTCATCCAACGAGTATGCCATTCTATGCCGCCCTGAACCCGAAAGAACCGCACTCCTATTCTTAGTCGCCATCCTAAACCTGCAAAAACGCACTTACAGCATATCCTGCCCCTTTTACTCCGCCATCGATCTAGCCGCCCATGAACCCGTAAACTTTGCCTCTTACTTCTTCCACCGAATTCACAAAGAATGCGTAGCCATAGTCAAACAGGTAATTTATAAGGGAACCACGCCTAGGTCCAGATTGCCGCATATCATCTCCTTTCTCTTTCCGGCAATTCTGGCAGCGCAACCACCACTTAGAGGTCCCATTCTGCAACACGAAGAATCCGTACAACCATTAGAAGACGACGAAGAAGAAGACGAAGAGGAAATCAACCAGCTTTTCAGAAGAAAACAAATCAAAATCAGCTCTTCCGAAAGTGAAGCACAGAAGTCAGCCGGATAAGATAAAGAAACCGAAGGGCAAGAAGAGGACACTTTCCACGACACTGCCACATCCATACAACATGATTCAGCAGCGCAACCTTCCTCATCTAAGCAAAAGGAACAGGAGAAACAAACGAAAACAGAACCCATTTCTACCGAAGAAGTTTCTCACCAACAAACCGAGCAACAAGCCGACGAACAAGAAGCTTTTGAAAGGCTGCTTAAGGCAGTGGAATCCGCAGCTGACAAAGCTGAAACACAACAAAATAAGGTAACCAAAACTCTCTCTACCAGTCCCACTCCACCACCAGAACCTCCACTAAACCCAATCCCACCCATCATACCCGTCGAGCCCACAAACTCTTCCGCCTCATCACCTAATTACTCTCCACCGACCTCCCAACAACTCCACACCACATTCTCTTCACAACCTCAACCCTCTCTTCTACTCCCCTCAATTCCAGTCTTCTCTAAGCTAGCTTCAATGGGACAACTGCTCATCAAGTTATCACAACAACTGCGAGTCCAAATAAGAGAGGTCACGGATAACATCAAAAACGAGTTGCAACATAAAGTAGACGTATTAGAGGCTGACATTAGCTCTCTACAAGAGGAATTGCTCATAGCCAAAGCCGAAAACCAATCCCTGAAAGAACAATTGCAAGAACTACAGGCAAGACTTACCGAACAGGAAATGGTTACAAGCTAGAGAGATGCGGAAATGATGGAACTAACTAAGACGAAAGAATTACTAGTTAATGCAACTACCAAAAACCGTCAACTGAAAATTGAACTGCAGGATAAAGAGGATGCCAATGTCGCACTAGGAAATCTACTGGAAGAAACCAGAAGGCAGTTAGATGAAGAGGTAAAGAAAAGCCAAGAACAGTAGAGAGAAGCTAAATTGACAAAAGAAGAACTCCGTAGAACAAATGAAGCTTTAACAGATGTCAACAGGATGCTGAAACATTATTTGTCAAAAGAAGCTCAAGCACAGAAATTAATAACAGATCTCCGAAGAGAAAGGGATGCATACTCCCAAACAATACAGTTCCAGAACCAACAATTCGAAAGAATAGATAATCAATTCCGCAATCAGAAAGATCGAGTAATTGATATGCAGAAGCAAGTGGCTGAAATGAAGACATCCAGAGATGCAGCATTAGCGAATGATTTTTATCTGCAGGAGGCCTTTTTGCAAACACAGGCCGAAATTTTGCTCACCGAAGCCATCGATCTTAGCTCTGTTAGAATAGATGCGCAACTAGTAGAGCCAGAAACCCTTAAAAAAATTTTAGAAACACTAAAGAAAAAGATCGCCCGAACTTTTAGACTAGCCCGGAATATGTACTTAGAAGGTATTTTAGAAGAACCATAATTTTGTGTAAACATGCGGGTTCGATTCCACCGTGCGTGCCAGTGTTAGTTGGCCGCCGGATTGGCAAATGTAAAACGAAAACGTGTAATCACAGGTGCAAAAAGAGATTACGCTTGATTTGTAAAATTCCTATTTAAAGCAATGAAAAGATACGCAAAGGGCGCAGAGCGCGAGTGCGATTTTCAAAATCACCTGGCTGTTCGTCTGGGTGTGCCTGATCTCACTGCGGTTGTTGTTCTTTGATACCTGAGTAGTTATTACTGTGTTACTGTTGTTTCTCCAGTATTTGAGTAAGTTATCTGAGTATTTATTTCGGTGTCCAATATCGAAGTAGGATCTTGCGTTCTATATCCATTCATGCGTGCTGTGCGCATTCGTAGTCACGTTAACGTGGTGATTCATCTGTGTGACAGTCCTGCGTAGTTACTGTATACAATCGGAGTAACTGATTCGCTCTGTGGTTCGCTCTTGATACTGATGTGATTTGTTCATTCACACGGTTCAGTGTCCAGTGCAGAGTACTTGGTGAAAGGCTACATGCCTGGAATTGCTAGTAATGTGTCGAGTTGTCATGTGTGAAATTTGGTGAATAAATCTGTGTAGTTGTATAGTGTACTGAGATTGAATCATGTTTGGATTGTCGCAATACTGTGGATTAGGAGTATATACATATATTCGGTGAAGTTGAAATATTCTATTGTTCTGAGCAGTACCACAAGGTAGTGTGTAACAGTAGAATACCTGAGTGTGTGCGGTACCTGAGTAATTGAGCTAAGACGAGATATTACGTGTCTTTTGGGAACTAAGTACAGGGCCTCTGTCTAACAGACCCCTACCACTCCCAAGAACCCACTGAGATTGGTTAAACGCCATTCTGATAGTTAGAACCAGGCGTTTAACATTTGAACATTTCAACTCCGCTAAGTTAACAGATGTCATGCAGAGGGTGAAGGTACAAAAGGAAATCTACTTTTAGTAGTTCTATAACTGATCAAGGTCATTAAGTATCTTTTAGTAAGACAAGAGCTAAGATTATGGACGGTAACAACAACATTGTTGGGACTGGCATAAGGGGGAACAACTTGTATGAGTTGTGTGCTCTTATAGCCACTACAAACATGGGCACAAGTAAGCTATGGCATGAGAGATTCGGCCACATTGGATACCCTGTACTGAAGGAGATGCATCGTAGAGGTATGGTTGCACACCTACCATCGATTGCAGAAATGAAGGAACCATGTGAAGCTTGCATGATGGGCAAGCAATAGACGAAGGCATTTCCACAAGAAAGCAAGAACAGGTCAAGCTATCCTCTAGAGTTGGTGCATGCTGACTTGTGCGGAAAAATGCCTACACAAGCCTTGGGCAGATCTTCCTACTTCATGTTACTTGTCAATGACTATAGCAGGAAGATATGGGTGTACTTCCTTTGCGATAAGGCTCAAGCTTTTGGTAAGTTTAAAGAATGGCTTCAGCTTGTTGAAACTGAAACAGGGAAGAAGATGAAGAAATTCAGGACAGATGGTGGTGGTGAGTTCACATCAACAGAGTTTGAAGAATTTTGCAAGAGTAAGGGAATTAAACATCAAGTCACAGTGGCATATAGTCCTCAACAGATGGGTGTTGCAGAACGTTGGAATCAAACCATCATGGAGATGGCAAGGTTCATGTTGAAAGGAAAGGGTTTGCCTAATCAATTCTAGGCAGAGGCTGTCAACACTGTTGTCTACATCTTGAATCAAAGCTACACCAAGGCACTTGATGGAAAGACTCCACAAGAAGCCTTCACTGGTAAAAAGCCTTCTGTTTCCCATTTCAAAGTATTTGGAAGTGAATGTTATGTACATGTTCCTGATAGGGAGAGAAACAAGCTTCAACCAAAAAGCATCAAATGTATCTTCCTAGGGTAGAGTGAAGATAAGAAGGCTTATAAGCTTTATGACGGTGAGGCTAAGAAGATCATTGCGAGTCATGATTGTGGTGTTTAAGGAGGAGCAGCCACATGCACTGGAGGAGGAAAAGAGAGCTTCCACTTTATCATCAGGCAAAGGGGCAATCCACTATGAACCTGGCCCAAGAGCTATCCCTTCTACACAAGAGAAGGAAGCAACATCTTCAGATGATGAGTCTGAAAGTCACTAGCCTGCCGACACCCAAGTGGAAAAGCCATTGCCATGTTGGGTGAAGCAGCTCTATGATTCTACAAACCCCATCTCGGAGTCACTAGAACAGGTTGCAGATGGACCGAGGCGATCACAGAGAATAGAGGAATAGAAACGGGCAAGCGCCCATATTGTAAACATAGCCTTGATGGCTAATGTCATTCAAGAAGAAGCGAAGGAACCAACCAATGTGGAAGAGGCACTCCATGATCCAAATTGCAGGGCTGTCATGCAAACAGAATACAACAACATCATGAAGAATGGAACTTGGGAGCTAGTGGATCGACCCCCTAAGCGTAAAGTCATTGGCACCAAGTGGGTTTGGAAGCTAAAGTACAAGGCTGATGGTACTCTAGAAAAATATAAAGCAAGACTTGTTGCACAGGGATACTCACAAGTTGAAGGCATTGACTTTTGTGAATCATTTGCCCCAACTGCAAGAATTACTACTATCCGAGTAGTACTAGCTGTGGCTGCACATAAGCGTTGACCAGTCTATCACATGGATGTTAAATCAGCATTCCTGAATGGAGAGCTCAAGGAGGAGGTATATGTGTCCCAGCCACCAGGGTTTGAGGCTCCCCATTCAGAGAACAAGGTATGTAAGCTGAAGAAGGCATTATATGGGCTAAAACAAGCCCCTAGAGCATGGTACCAATGGATAGATAAGTATCTCTTGGATCTAGGGTTCAAAGATGTGCTTCTGATGCTAACTTGTATGTTCTAAAGAAAGGAGGGAAGACAATTGTGCTTGTACTCTATGTAGATGACCTTGTGATTACAGGAAATGATGATGCTCTTCTTCAACAAACAAAAGATGCCGTGAGTTTAGAATTTGAAACGACAAACTTGGGCTTAATGCATTATTGCTTAGGTCTTGAAGTTTGGCAGGAACCAGGGAAGATTTTCATCTCTCAACAAAAGTATGCAAGGGAGATATTGAAGGCATTCGACATGGAGGATTGCAAGGAAATTTCTACACCTATGGAGGTCAACGCAAAATTATCTATTGAAGATACTTCACCTCTAGTGGGTATTGGAAGATACAGGAAATTAGTTGGAAGTCTCATCTACTTGTGCAATAGCAGACCAGAGATCTCTTATGTTGTTGGAGTAGTAAGCAGGTTCTCTAATAGGCCTTGCCAAACTCATTGGAAGGCAAGCATGCGGATACTCAGGTATGTGAAAGGAACCACTGATTATGGTATTCTTTATGAAGAAGGATCATCTCTAGTCAAATACTGTGACTCAGATTGGGCAGGAGATATTGATACCAGAAAATAAGTTTTTGGATATTGCTTTTCTTTAGGATCAGGGATTTTCTCTTGGATCAGTAAGAAGCAACCGACTGTAGCATTATCATCTACTGAAGCTGAGTACAAAGCTGCATGCATTGCAGCATGTGAAGTAGTATGGTTGATGAAGATCTTATGGCACATAGGAATACAAGGATAGGAGGCTATAGAGTTGAAGTGTGACAACCAAAGTTGCATGATCGCCAAAAATCTTGTTTTCCATGCACCTACTAAGCACATAGAAATCCAGTATCACTATGTGCATGAGTGGATTGAGGACGGGGTCCTCGAGATAACCTGTTGCCCTACTGAAGAAAATGGAGCACACATCTTCACCAAGGCTCTTGGGAGAGAGCAACTTCTTCGACACTTTCCAAAGCTTGGGATTGGACGAAGGAGGTAGTTCACCATCGGGTGGACATTGAGGGGGGTTGTTAGATATGCTCAATAATCCACCCTCATGTGACCACAAATGATCCATGGTGCTCTAAGTTGTAAGGCCCCCATTATGAGGAGAAGCCATTATGAGAGCCCGGACATTTGTGGAACCCTAACTTCCAAGTTAGATGAGGTCTATGTGTGACCATTGATGGTTGTAGATGATCTTTTTGAGCCTAGCCGTAAGGTTAGATAGGGCATAAACTTCCAGGCCATTGGATTGCCATTTAAGGTGAAAATAAAGGCCCTATGGCGTCGCGCAGTTTCCCCATAGAATTTTAATGGGGGGAGTGCAGAGGGGGGCTTGCCCCCTTCTGCGGGGTCCGGGGGGCCTATCGCCCCGGCCCGTAGGGCCGAGACGGTGGGACTTCTGGTCATGAAGGTATTGTCGGATCATATATTTTACTGACTATCTTGTATCTCCCAACTACGTTTATCTATACGGAACCGCCTTGTAAAAGCTATATAAGCATGGCCCAGGTTGAGCTTTACATTGCATTGCACACTAGTAAGCCCTTCATCTAGATTCTGTCTAGATCGCCATCTAAGCTCCACAGTGGGAGCGCACGGATGGATAGCACCATCATTGTAACTGCATTACGCTCGGCAATCTGCGAATTTGAGTTCTCTATCTCTCAGTCTGCATCTATCTTTGTCTCTGTTTTTCTCTCAACTCTGTCTACAGGTCTATTCCGCTGTGCTATTATTTTCTTACAAAGCCAACATGAACACTCGGCATTGCAGCTCTAGACTACAGTTCAATTTTTTCTTTGCATATGCACGATTCAACAAGTGTTGCAATATCGTTTACATCCTTGGGAGTTGTGGCTATTTCGTGAAATCTTGCAATCTTCTAGGTGTGGAGGGCTGATCTGTTGTTCTGCGTGCCTCCACAAAGATTGTCAAGTAGGTGATCCTCATCTCGCCACCCCTCTCATCGACAAATGAAGAGCTGAATGTTTGCACTCATATTAGCAAAAGATGTATTTAGCATTTGATTAAATGACAAAAAATGTATTTAAATTCACATAAGCACTATTTTTTAACCTCTTCTTCAAGCCCCCATTGGTATGGTTTCGTTTACTTTCAAATTCTTTGGTTAAAGTGCAAATCTTTGGTTACATTACAATTCTCTTGTTTAACTAAAAATCATTAGTTTAATTACAAAACATTGGCACATTTTAAAAACATCAAAATTGGACTCTAACGGGATTTTAGAACTGGTAGTTGAACATAAGGAAAGGGTTAAGAAAGAAGTTCAAGACATTGTTAGGATTGTTCAAGCTAAATCAAATCAAAATATAAAAATGGATGAGTTATTTAAGAACATGATGCAAGAGACTCAAGGTCAAAAAGTTGTTGAAACTCTACTAAAGGATAAAGAAAAATTCACGAGAGTGAATATAACGAATTACTTAGATACATTTGAGGAATTAGCCAAGCTTCATGGCTTACCTGAGTCAAAATGGAAAAAATATCTAGGTAGACTTGCCATTGGGATAACTAGGACTATTATGGAACTACATGATAAACATGAATGGGATGAGTTCACAAAGGAGTTACATAAAGAATTTTATCTAGAGGATTATAGTCAACATAGTAGCGAGGGATTCATGAAATGGATTAGTTCTCCTAAACCTCAAGTTTCTTTAACTCAACTCTATAGTGAATTTATGAAACGATTTTCCCAATTACTAGAAGAGGATAGGGTAGCCCTTACCCTTGACATAGTGTTATATTTCCTTAAAATTTTGACCCTAGATATAAGGGTAGAGGTTGAATGAAGACTTGAAAAACCAGGTAAAAAATATGGACTTATAGATGACTAGGCCGTTGTGAAGATAATGACTGAGGCAGTTGCTCACATGAAGCAAAGCAAATCACTTCTTTATGATTCAATACCTTATCCAACTTCTAGTATTCCCCTTACTCATGAAGCTAGAAATACACATATAGCCTTGAAGGTTGAGCCAATTGCATCTACATCGAAAGTTCCAACTGAGTTACAATTTGAAATTTTATTTAATAAGTTGGATAACATGATGCACATGCATGAAAACATGTCTAAAGAGGTATCAGCTTTACAAAATGTAGTGAATGCATTGAATTTACAAGATAAACCCTCAGTCCTAACTCAATCAACTATATATCCTCGACCTATTTAAACTCCTAATCCTCCATTAGTATCTCCTAATCCTACAATTGTAGCTCAACCAATTCCTCAATCGACGAACCAAAGGAATTTCAATGAGTGAAGAAATCCCAATATTAGGAGATGTATCTGGTGTGATGCCACAGATCATCTTACCTATACATGTGAAGCCTTAAAGGAAGCAAAAGAAGAACAACTTGTTATTGACATTGACAAGAGATTGTGCGATTATCGAACACATCTTCCTTTAGCTGCAAACTGGGGAAAGGGAGGACTGCACAAGATCTACGAAAATCTTTCTGAATCTAAGAAAGCATCTTCTACTGTCAAATTAGAATGTAGATAGTGACTCTAAATCCGAGCAATCTAGAGAAACAAGGAACTACTCAATTGAAGCTTTAATTAAGGTTAGAGATGACATTATGCAGAAAACTGCTCGAAACTCACCCGTAGATCAATTGTCGATATATTCGCATATTGCAAATGTTGAAGAAAAGAGAAAGCAGGATGATGAGCAAGATATAAATGATGTAGGAAGAAAAGTTACTAGGAGCAAAATGAGAGATGAACCTAAACCTAAGAAAGTACAATTTGAACAAGGCGAAATTTCCAAGTCAAATGAACAGAGAAGGAAAGAAATTAGGGAGGGAAAACAACCTATGAACAATGAACCAAAAAAAACTTCAAAGAAATCCAAGGAAACTCGGAAAAAAGAAAAACCAACTAGTGAAAAGCAGGAAAAGGAAACAAAAATAACACCAAAAGCTATTCTCATATCGGAACTAGAACAAAAGATTAATGCAAAGGAAATATTATATGATATCTTAATGAAAAAATCTATAACTATGACACTCGAACAAATATTTTCAATTGCAAAAATTGAGTTTAAAGAAGTTTTTATCAAATTAATAAAAAGAAAGAGATTCCTTCTTTCACGAGAGGTAGAGATGTAGGATGTTGCTGATCGTACTCAATTAATGCATGAGTCTCTTTCTTCTGACCTAGATAATGAAGAGGAAAATACTTGTAGAGTCAACAAAAACTTTTTAGGTCCAATTATTGTTGGTGCAAGTAATCCAAGCCTTCACATTTGGGTAAACATTGAAGAAGATAGGTACAAGCATGTGATGAGGTCACGTGAACCATTGGTTGTAAAGCTAGATCATTTACTTCTTGTAAAAAATAAATTCTTGAGAGAATATTGTAATCCCATTCATTTTGTGGAGTTTGGAGAACTAAAAGCTGTGAATCTCATTTAGTAGAACCACTCCTAACTTAGAGGAGTACTTTTAGGTGAAGATCTATTTGAATTTCGAATTCAAACTTGAAGAAAGTCATTATATAAGAGACTTGTAATCTCGGGGCTTTACGTGGCCCCCTCTTAAGCTCATTATTGATCAATTGTAGAGGTTGAGTGACTTACACCATAGCCTACTCTTCTCACTATCACTGAGCATTGTCTCTATGCCAATGATCATGTACAACATTGTTCTATAATACATTACATCATTGATTATCTCTAATCATCTCTCTACTGTCTCTACTCAGAATAGTGTACTTATGATGACCATATCTCAGTGATCTCTCCACTCTTGTTCATGTTATATAGCTTGTTGGAACCAGCTCAAATTTTACAATAAGCTTGAAATTTTGAAGGCATTTGGTTCAGACAATTTGGAGAAATCTGCGTGGAAGTTCTCTCTGGTCATTCTCTGTGTAGTTCCTAAAAGAATGGGGGTAAGCATCTACTTGCTAAAGTGATTGCTCAGTGTATGGTTTATCATTTTATATGATTCCACTTGAAATCAGTAGCTTTCTAAGATAATTAGATACCATCAAAAGGAATTTTCCTAATTGCTATTGTAGTGTGAGCACTGAGCAAAATATCCAACAGGTGTCAAGACCAAAATAGCAAGTTTTTTATCACTAGCTATTTGCAGAATTATCTGTTTTGATCTAATTGTTTGACGCATCATCTCCAAAGTACGTAGGTACCTATCTTGTGTAATTTGCTAGCTAAGAGGGCCTATTACATAACCTTGAAGTAAAATAGGGCAGGTACAAAGCAGGTTTTGGCAATACCACCTCACTTCCTTGAGATATCCATCCATCTCTTCCAAAAGTGGTATCAGAGCAATTTGAGGTAAAATGGGAGATGGTTTCCCTTCTTTTATTGACAAATTGGATAGGAAAAATTATCGAGCATGGTCCTTGAGGATGAAGACATATTTATAAGGAAGGAGTCTCTATGGATACATATCAGGAGATGAGGAGATGCCCATTTTTAGAAGCAAAGGACAACCTACAAGAGATGACCTTGAAAGACTCAACTCAAGGTGTGCCAAAGATGCTCTACCAAGGTCATACTTACTTAACTCTATCTCTCGCTTCCTTCTTCCACATATTAGGAATTGAAAAAAATCCCAAGAGACTTGGGATACATTATTTTCATACTTTTCTTCCAATACAAGAGCTAGAAAAAATCAATTGTGGATTGAGTTTACCACTCAAAGGAAGCAACCCAAGCAAAATGTTTTAGAGTTTGTGACAAAAGTCATCAAGGCACATGACAAATGGGAAGCCTTCACAACTGCTATGGACTTATATATGGACATGCAGATTCCAGATCTTACCACACTCATGGGGCAAATCTTTACCCATGAAGCCAACCTCAACAAAAATGGAGAACCATCAAGAGGTAACAACTCTTCTGCCCTATACACAGATAAAGGAAAGACTAAAGAGAAAGGGAAAAGCAAGAAAGTAGAGGATGAAGTTACTACTTCTCAAGCTAACTATGCATGGAGAGGTAGGAACTCAAAAGGAAGGGGTAGGGGAGGTAAAAGGCAGGGGGAGATCTTTCAACTCTTCCCCATGCAACATATGTGGACTGTCTAATCACACTCCAGATGAGTGCTATAGGAACTTCAAGAATCAGAGAGGAAGAGGACCTCAAAGAGGTGACTACTCACAATCAAGAGGAAGATTCAACCATAATCAAAGCTACAATCATGGCTACAACAACAATTATCAAGGAGGATACAAATCAAGGAAAGACTTCATCAATTATATAGAGGATGAAGAGGATTCTCTTCTCATTATGAATATGACTTCAAAACAAGGTATGAATGATGAGCACCTCTTTTATATTGACTCAGGTTGTTCAAACCATGTAGCAAGCAATGTAGCTCTTCTCTTTGACCTTGAAGAACCTAAGGAAAAGCACCAAGTGCAAACAAGCGATGACACCAAGCATTCAGTGGTCAAGGTAGGGAATGTCAAAACTTCTGATGGAAATAGAAATGTGTTGAGCAGGGTTCTTTATGTACCTATAATCCCCAAGAATCTAATGACTGTTGGACATATAGTGGAAAATTTTTTGTAGGTTAGGTTTTTTGGGGTTCGAATTCAACACATCAACTACTTGACTCTGTTAAACCAAGTTCTCAGCACTAGTCTGCTACACACAGAGAATTGACTTCTAGCAAATTTCAGATCTATTACTGCTCTACTGAGACAGAGTATAATTTTAAAGATTATGACCCGCAATAGATAGAGTTTTACACTTGTGCTGAATAGATTTAGGCAAAAAACATCATTACGAGTCTTCTAAAACAGGCCTTACAAGATAGAAAGAGTTCATGAGAACATTCGGGTAATACAAATAGTAATTCATTACATGATTGACCTAGACTGACTCAGACATGTATGTGCGCTATTACAAGAATGAAGAATCTCTCTTCTGTTTCTTCTACGTCTTCTTTTTTCATTTGCTCCTACTTTCTTCTTCTCCCTTTCTTTTTCTCGCACGAACCAAAACATAACTACTCACTTCTCATGAAGTCGGTGCTCAATTAAAATATAACTGCCTGTTAAAAATCCTAATAAGCAACATCCGAGTTAGAAGAAATCTGATTCAGCAACAATCTGATTGAGTATTCTCCAAATTAGTAGAGTTTCAAAATTCAAATTAACTATATATCTTCAGGATTCCTCTACCCTCAACACCTGGCACTGCCCGGTGGGGGATTTCGAACAAAAATCTAACTCGAATTTACAATCCCTTGATCAAATAATATTATCTGCATTGACTGGTTAAGTTCTTCAACTTCCACTTCTCCAATCTTTCGACTCTGCAGCATATTGAAATCCTCCTCAAAAAAATCGTGCTTTTCTTGAAAGTCCCTATCAATAATGAATTGTTGCTTTTCAATTATCATATCCACCTTTTCTTCTAGATTCTTTTGTAACAACTGCTCTTGTAACTCTTTAATTATTTGTGCATGTTCTTCAATTTGCTTCTCTTGTTTTTCAATAATATGGAGTAAATCTTTTTCATACTTTGACACAAAGCATGCCCGCACTTGCTCATTTTGAATCCTGAACATACTTTGCCAACGACTCTTAAACACAGTCCAAATATCTTGAATATACTTATGCAGCTGCTGCTTTAATAATCCAATATCTGACCCTGTCATTAATACTGCATCCAGCTCCACATCTTCATTTTTTAACATCTGCTTCTCTAGCACCTGTAATACCTGCATCCTATAGTGAAGAATCACTTGTTCGTTCTGTAGAGTAGCATTAAGTGCTGAAAAATCCATCATCTCTTTTTGAATTTGTTCTTGTATAGACCTCTGCCATTCTTCAAATTCCTGCATGGACAGCTTTATTCTGGACAACTCTATTACTTGTTGCATCTTGCTCTATTGAATATATTTCTCTCATGTTTGTGCCTTCGTATTCAATTCTTCCTCAAGTGTTTCAACCTGCCCCTGTAAAGACTGATAATCCTCCATGTTAATAGATACGTTTGTCTGTTCGTACCTAGTTAATTTCTCCTCTTGCAAGACTAAAAAATTGGAAATTTCCTGCAACTTTTCCTTCATTCCTATTACATCATACCCTATATTCCTTATTGATTGGTTCATAACATCCTCTAGCAACTTTTCCCCTACTGCTTGCAGCTGTTCTTCCAATCTGCTCTTTTTAGACAACTTAAAAACCTTTCCTAGTACTTCTGGGTGCTCATCCTCATCTACCACCTGCAGGAGATTATCCTCCTTTATCAGTGCTTTTCCTAAATCAGTTTGAATTATCTGCATAACCGGCTCCAATTCTTGTAGAGTATAACCTGCTTTCAGAAGATCCTTACACGTCTCTAAAGGTCTATCCACCTCTCTCATAGCTAGTTGTTCCTGATTTTTACCCATCAACTCGTCACTATGAATGTTTATCTCCTTTGGCCATGATAACTTCTGACTGTCCACCAGCTGCACAAACTCGAACAATGCCACCAAATATGCTGACATCCTACTATTCGATTGCGTTTTACGTCTATCCCCTACAAATATCTCACTATGCATGTGATCATGCAACCAATGAGCCCAACTGACTTGTCCACTTGCCTCTGCATAAGCCAAAGGTGCAAAATTTTCTTTGGACATGTAATCATATTTGATGATGAAACAAAACCTCTCCAAGTACCATTTTAACTACTCTCGTCGAACATAACCTGCATTCTTCATCATGTAATACTATCGTCCCCCTTCCCTCGACCCAAAGTCTTTCTTCAAGACATCCTCAGAACACTTCGGAATGACCACATCGTGGTAAATAGGTAACTTAAATATTTCTGCAACTAGTTCAGGTGAAAATTTTACCTGTAATGCTAGCTGACCTTTCCTTTTTCGGACGATCTCTAGCTGAATCTTTGCATAGTATTTGCATCGCCATCTCGGCCATGGCAAAGTAGCAAATTGAAATAAATCGATCTTACAGAGCCAATTCTCATTTGTGGTGGATTGTGTATCAATTTCCACCTTGAAGTCTGTAAATGGTTCCATGAGAGTTTGCACAAATTTGGTAGTCCCTGATGGTGTCGATATCTCCTCCTTGTCATCCTGAAGCAAGCTATTACTTTCCTTAGTTGTGGTTTCTTCTTTGCGCAACACAACTTCTCTCTTTCTCATACGTCCCCGCATGACTTCTGGTTCAGGCACCAACACAGTAGATACAGGAAGAGACGTTACTTTTGGGGCCATAAAATAGGACTGAGAACACAAGTTCCGCGAGTGCGAATGTTCTACTTGCCACTAACGGAAATGTTTGATGTACTTACTCACGTACCACCTCATGCCATTCAATAATATTTTAGTATGGGTCACTTTCAAAATCATTAGTAGCCTGTTTCCCCGCATTACCATAACACGCCTAAAAGATCTTTTACGCGTGCCTTGATAATCATTAAAACTAATGCGCACCTCAAGAATACCAAACTGATATTTAAATTCATTAACACTCCCTTTTCTGGTGCACGACCTTCCCACCACAACATTTCAACTAACCTTACTTTGCAAGATAACATCTGGTTGAGCACTATCTTTCTGTTCATGTTCCTCCTGATACACCTGTTCGTCATATCTCTGACCACTTGCAACCCTTGTTGTACCTGTCTCTGGAACTTCATTACTTACTGCCTCGAAATATCCCTTTGAATCTGCAATCGGATCCGGTAATACCTCCTTCTCAATTTTTGGCTATGGAATAACCCTTAGCAAAATGTTATACTGCAGCTTTGGACATGGAACCCATTGTAATCGTAAGAAAGTACTTAATGTAATTTTGGACCAACAAGAATCAAGAAAACATTTCACCACGAATGAAAATGCAGAGAAATAAGCCTTCTTACTACGATGATCACAAACGTTGTTGATTTGATTTTCAGGATGATGGATCACTTGCACAACATTAGAAGATAACCAATCCAAATGTGGCGGCTTTCCCTGAAATAGTTTCAGCCTAAATCCATTGATTGGTTTGTCCATCCTTGTGCAAAACACATCTGCCACTCGAAAAGTTGCTTGTCCTAAATCCTGCACAATCTAATATGGGCCTTTGTATCTCAATGTAAGCTTTCCTGGATGAGGTCTAAGCTTAGAATTATACACCATCACCCAATCCTCTTCTTTAAATAACTTAAACTTCACATTTTGATTCACCCAAGCTTGTCTCCACCTTTGAGTTACCTCGGTAATGTATGCACTTACCAAACGATCCTCCTCCATCTGAAGAAGATATTTGCTCCTGTGTTTAACTGATAGCTCAAGAGACATCTTTTCTGCTGTGATTCACAAACTTGGAACTACAAATTCCATAGGTACTACTGCCTCCAAACCATATACCAATCGGAATGGTGTCATTCCTGTTGTCACTTTAAATGTTATTCTGAATGACCACAAAGCTGAGTCAAGTAACAAATCCCAATTTTTTTGATTGTCATGCACTAGCTTTTTAAGAATACGCATTAAGGTTTTATTCGTACTTTCTGCTTGACCATTTGCTTGTGGATGATATGATGTAGTCTTTTTATGCATGATTAAATGAATTCTTGTTAACTCTGAAATCACCTCATTAAGGAAATGAGTACCTCTATCACTTACCAACTCAATCAGACACCCAAACCTGGTCATAATATTATGATAAAGAAATTTTGCCACACTTGTTGCCTTTTGTCACCGGGTAGTTCCTTTCAGTCGCACACAATACTCTACTAGCATAATAGACGGGTCTATACCATCCTTTCTCTTTCTGCTGCATCAAAATTGCTCCTACAGCCACATCCGATGCATCAACAAATATGTGAAATGGCAATGACCAATCAGGTGGTTGCAACATTGGTGCTACCGACACCATCTTCTTTAACAATTGAAATGCTTTCTCTTGAGCGTCTTCCCATAAAAATGGAACATACTTTTTGGTCAAGTGCATAAGTGGTAGAGAGATATTTGCTAAATACCATAAATATCTAGCATGGCACTTAATCTGACCAACAAACCGCATTACTTCTTTCACGTTGGTTGGTGCTTTAGCTGTGCTAATAGCTTTAATCTTATTAACATCAATAGCCATCCCTTCTTGCAAAATGACATGGCCCAATAAAATACCACTTCTGACTGCAATAACACTTTTAAATGGATTCAACACCATCCTAAACTGCCAACATCTGTCAAAACATGATTTTAGGTGCAGCAGATGCTGTACCTTCTTACCAAAGACCGAGAAATCATCTACAAACACCTGCATAAAATCCTGTAGATAAGGTTCAAACACTTTGTGCGCCACGTAATTGAATGATGGCGGTCCATTCTTCAATACAAAACTCATGAATGTAAACACATAAGCACCAAATTCAGTAATAGATGTTGTTCTATGCTGATCCTCCTCAGCCACACTAATCTGATTATATCCTGAAAATCCATCCAAGAAACTATACATTTCATGCCCTGCTACTACATCCAACACTGCATCACAAAACGGCATAGGAAACGGATCTATAACCGTTGCTGCATTTAACTTTCTATAATCAACACAAATTTTGAGCTTCCCATTCTTTTCGGGACCACTATAATAGGAGATAACCAAGTCACCTGATTCACAGGTTTGATAAATCGGACTGCCAATAGTTTATCAATTTCTTCCTTCACCTGTTTAGCAAAGTTAGGATTCATTCTATATCTTTTTTGTGCTAGAGGTACTGCATCCGTCTTCAAATTAATCCGATGTTGATGCAAATCAAAGTCTATACCTTTCACTTGAGAGTAATCCCAAGCAAACACATCTACATACTCTTTTAGTAAGCAAATGAGATCCTCCCTAAACTTTCCTTCCAATGTTTTACCAATCTGCACCATCTTTGGTTCAACTTCTATCCCTAAATTAACCTCTTGAAGCTCCTCCTCCTTTACCCATGTAGAACCTGCATACTTCTGATCATAGATCCGTTCAGCCAGGGTTATCACTTCTTTCTCTTGATGTTCCAACCGCTGCTGTACTGGAGTTTCCGTACTTTGTTCGAACATTTTTGTATTTGTGCACCTTCAACCTGTTCACCCTGAACTGGCCCATCTATGTTCTGCACAATCAGATTATCCTTACTTAATACCCCTGCCACATCAACTTCTAATACCGGTACTACCGTTGGATTTGCTTGCAAAAATTTTTCCTCTTCATCATCTTCTATCTCGTCCACTAAGTTAATTGTCTGAGCCATGAGTGGTTTCTCTTGTACTGACATATTTCTTCTTCCTCGCATAGGAATTGTCACTTGCTTTTTACCCTTTGTGATCATTACCACATTTAGACCCCAATCCTACTTGACTTTAGCAATCCTAAACCAAGGTCTCCCTAACAACATTTCATATGGATATGACTCAAACATCCTAATGACAACACCATACATGCATCCTAATGACAACAAAATTTACCATACATGATATTCCTGAAATGATAATATGTTGCTGCTTCAGAATGCCAACTGGCTGAACTCGAGTTTGATTCGCCATTTTGACTTGAAAAGGTGCTGGAGCCAATGCCCCTCTTCCCATTTGTATAAAAATATGCTCAAGTAATATATTCACCCCTGATCCCCCATCCAGCAACACTTTGTCAAATCGCCTCTGGTCATACTGTACTTGAATTACTGGCACTACAAAGTCAACATCTACTAGATCAATATTATTGGCTCAAGTTGAAGGTATTGACCAAATTTCTAGCTCTAAACACTGCCCAAGTAACCTTGTTAGTTGGCCGCCGGATTGGCAAATGTAAAACGAAAACGTGTAATCACAGGCGCAAAAAGCGGTTACGCTTCATTTGTAAAATTCCTATTTAAAGCAATGCAAAGATACGCAAAGGGCGTAGAGCGCGAGTGCGATTTCCAAAATCACCTGGCTGTTCGTCTGGGTGTGCCTGATCTCACTGCGGTTGTTGTTCTTTGATACCTGAGTAGTTATTACTGTGTTACTGTTGTTTCTCCAGTATTTGAGTAAGTTATCTGAGTAGTTATTTCGGTGTCCAATATCGAAGTAGGATCTTGCGTTCTGTATCCATTCGTGCGTGTTGTGCACATTCCTAGTCACGTTAACGTGGTGATTCATCTATGTGCCAGTCCTGCGTAGTTACTGTATACGATCGGAGTAACTGATTTGCTCTGTGGTTCGCTCTTGATACTGATGTTATTTGTTCGTTCACACGGTTCAGTGTCCAGTGCAGAGTACTTGGTGAAAGGCTATAGGCCTGGAATTGCTAGTAATGTGTCGAGTTGTCATGTGTGAAATTTGGTGAATAAATCTGTGTAGTTGTATAGTGTACTGAGATTGAATCATGTTTGGATTTTCGCAATACTGTGGATTAGGAGTATATACATATATTCGGTGAAGTTGAAATATTCTATTGTTCTGAGCAGTACCACAAGGTAGTGTGTAACAGTAGAATACCTGAGTGTGTGCGGTACCTGAGTAATTGAGCTAAGACGAGATATTACGTGTCTTTTGGGAACTAAGTACAGGGCCTCTGTCTAACAGACCCCTACCACTCCCAAGAACCCACTGAGACTGGTTAAACGCCATTCTGATAGTTAGAACCAGGCGTCTAACATTTGAACATTTCAACTCCGCTAAGTTAACACTGGCGCCGTCTGTGGGAAAGTGGCCTTAAGATTGTCGATTACCTATAGAAAAGTTGCATAAAAAATGTTCGTTGATTACCCGTAAGTAAAGATCCCAGAATTTTTTGAACGATCGTAGAGAAAAATAGTACGCGTAGTATATGCCGGTTACTCAATCTGGCAAAACGTATCCTAAGAATAGACAAACGTGGGTATCTAACCTGCTAAGGACGCCTCCAGGAGGCAGAAGCACGGGAAGTACCAAACCAGTGGATAAGACAGCAAAGAACGTTTTTAGTAATTTCGGTCAGATTCCGGTAGAACATTCCGCATTTCTGGCAGATTCCGATACTATTTCAGCACAGTCTGTCGAAAATATGGTAACTCCAGAATCCACTAGAACGCAGCCAGAAGTTAATTTGACAACATTGAGTAAAGATTCAAATTTTTTGATGAATAGGAACGCCTTAGTGAAAGACAGCAGTAAAGACGACGGAGTACTTTGCTCTGGTGAACAGTCAATATCCTCCGGTGACATTTCGGTACAAGTCACTGAGAATTTACGGTTCTCTGATAAGGAGTTACCATTTCTGGGTGAATCTTCAACCCAGTCCCCACTATTTGGAGTGAGCCGCCCTTCACTGGACATTAAGAAGGAAGGGAAATTGTTCAAAACCAAGATTCGAAGCACACTAAACAAGATCATCGCACCGGAAAGTGCAGAGTCCAACGATACAGATTCTGATAGTTCAGCAATTCAGCCCCGAGATACAGAAGATAGTCGCAACACACTCACCATGAACGGGCAGCAGCAACAACAGTTATGTCCACCTAGGCTGCCTCCGACAGGAGTGACGTACACTAAATTTGGTGGATTCCCAGGAGATGATCCGGATGCTCATGTACGCACGTTCGAGATAAGTTACGCAGTTCTCAACCATCCACCGGATCCGGCGTATAAAGCTGTTGTCTTTCAATCTACATTGGTTAATGAAGCAGCTAGATGGCTTACAGAATATGATATTAATCACTTCGGCACCTATGAAGCGGTACGAGATGCCTTTTTGCAGCGATTCAGGCTAAAGAAGAATCCAACCGAAATCTTTGATTATCTGCAAAACAATAGACAGAAGGTAAATCAAACTGTACAGGAGTACGCTACCCTATTCAGAACGCATCTACGGCAGTTACCGCCAGCACATGCCAACCTACCGGACGACGTCATTACTCAGTGGTTTATCAATGGCTTGACTCCACACCTTAAACAGATTATGATCATACGCCGTGTAGGGGCTATGACGCTAGATGCAGTAATCGCAATGGCTCTGCAGTTGGAAAACAAGGTTGGAGGATTTACAGAAGATCTGGAGTGGTTAAAAACAAACCAAAATGTAGCTGAAGATATGACTGTCAACGCAATTATACAGGAACCACGGCAGCCAGCCAATCACTATGTGCCCCCGCAAATGAGAAACAACCAGCAACAAGGATATCGAAATTACAGAGGACAGAGAAATAACAACTATAATGCAAATCGCTGGCACACCGGACCACCACCGGAAAATCACAATCTACCACCACCGCGCTGTCATTTTTGTGGTGAATTTGGTCATATTAGGAGATTCTGTAAGGATGCAGCTGAGTATGATCAGAGGAAGAAGGAACGTCAGAATCCAATGGCTAACATGGTACAAATCACACTTGTGGAAACACAAGCCGCTGCAGTTCAGACCCGTTCCGGCAAACAGCTGCAGCCAGCAGCAGAAATATGTGAACCAGGAATACGCGAACAACAAAGAATGTACAACAAGGCTAGTCAATGGACCACAGCAGAACCACCAGTCTTCCCAGTTCCTATTCCGATAACTCAGACCTCGGAACCAAAGAAGGAACACAACAACAGGTTTCACCAGTAGGAACATCATCAGTCACAAGCACATTACCAACAGTAGACGCTTCATCATCAAGAGAAGAATCAACTTCAACACCAGTGGAGCATGTCAACCAATCTCAATAAGCCTGGGAAATTTTATCGAAGGCATCTATCACCCTGCCTTTGGGCCAATTACTCGCATTGGTACCCGGAATTCGACAACAATTCCAACAACAGTTCAGCCTAGTGCCTTCTTGTATTCCGGCGACACCAAGAGTACAGCCGGAACCCGACTCTACGGTCGATCATTCAGTTGCTTTAATTACGGTATGGTATAAGAATCATAAAATCACACAGGTACTAATTGATGGAGGATGTGGAGTCAACATTGTTACTGCTGCACTATGTAAAAGGTTAGGGTGGACCGAAATCGAAACAGTTCAGTTTTTTGTCAGAATGGCCGATCAATCAAGAGTCCATCCCATAGGACTCGTACAAAATGTACCAATCACTTTACAAGGTACGACATTCAAGATGACCTTTGTCATACTAGATTTATCAGAATCCACTCCTGATTACAACCTTCTTTTCGGCCGACCTTGGCTAAAGCATGCGAAGGTAATACAGGACTCGTCTGCACAAGAGCTCACTTTTAAGGATGCAAATCGTAAATATGTAGTAAAACTGGATGCTATACAACCTTGCGAGTTACACGCTAGACCATATTTCGCTGAACCAGTCCATATGCTAGATGGATTATCAGATGATGAGGAAGAAGAATTTTTGAAAAGTAACGTTGATTTAATCTCATTAGGAACTGTTGATCTACAATCTGTTGTAGATAATTGGAATGCTTCAGTCTGTACAGTAATGCCTATAACGGAAGAGGATAAGATGGAAGACACTGTTGCTATACATGACGACGAACTACAACAACTCTTCAAGCCAACGAACAATATGGAGAAGCCCCAACAATTGTATGTTCCAGAAGATCAGTTGATCACTTATAATCTAGGCAATGAGAATCATCCGCATCTTGTCAAGATAAAGCAAAACTTACCGAAAACATTTCAGGCAGGCTTAATCCAGCTACTCCGAGAATTCTCCGACGTCTTTGCATGGGATTGCAAAGATATGAAAGGATTGGACCCGCGCATCTATCAACACAGAGTCATGCTGAAACCAGAAGCGAAACCGATCAAGCAATCCAGCTACCGGATGAATCCAAATTATGCATCACAGGTAAAAGCAGAACTTGATAGGCTACTCAAAGTCGGATTCATCGTACCAGTAGAGCATGCTGAATGGATCTCACCAATTGTTATTGTCCCTAAGAAGAATAAGCAATTACGAATATGTGTAGATTATCGAAAACTTAACGCAGCTACAGTGCCCGATCCTTTTGTGATTCCTTTTCTCGACACAATGCTTGATAGAGTAGCTGGACATGAAATGTATTCATTCCTAGATGGGTACAGTGGATACAATCAAGTTAGAATGGCTGAAGAAGATATACCAAAAACTACATTCATTACCAACTGGGGTGTATTTGCTTGTACGGTAATGTGGTTTGGATTGGAAACGCACCAAGTACATTTCAAAGATGTATGCAGGAGATATTTTCTCCTTATCTCACTTCGTTTATGCAAGTGTATCTTGACGATTTTTCAATTTTTGGTAATATGATGGCACATTTGTTACATTTACGGTGTTGTTTTCAGAAGTGCAGAGAATACAGACTCTGCTTAAACCCAAACAAATCCGTGTTTGCGATTTCATGTGGCAAGTTACTTGGCCACATCGTATCTGCACAAGGTATTCGAGTAGATCCAGACAAAATCACGGCAGTATTAGAAGCTCCAGTACCCACGACCCCGAAAGAAGTAATGTGCTTTATAATTCAAGTAAGACGGCATGGACGACACTTACGGTGGCTTGCTCATTTGGCAATACCACTAAACAAGCTAATCACCAAAACCCCTCGACAATTGGAATGGACCGAGGAATGCGAGATAGCATTTGATTCGTTTAAAGAATTTATTAACACAAGTTCCCATCTTACAACCTCCGGACTGGGATAACCCGTTTCATGTTTTCGTCGACACTTCAGATATTGCCATTGGCAGTATACTGATGCAACAAACAGAAAAGTTGTTCCGACCTGTTTATTATGCTAGCATGAGACTTGCGCCTGCAGCGAAAAATTACTCTCTGACTGAAAGAGAATGTCTAGGGCTAGTATATTCTGTCAAGAAATTCAGACATTATTTGTTGGGCCGTAAATTCGCATTTCATGTAGATCATGCTGCACTTGTCTATCTGGTTCGGCAACAACATCTAGGTGGTCGATTGGCACGATGGGTTCTACTTTTACAAGAATTCCACTATGAAGTCATTCATCGGCCAGGTAGTTCACATGCCTTAGCAGATTTCCTATCTCGCTTAGATTCCGGTGAAGCTCCGATAGGTATAGATGACACGACTCCAGCGATTTATAACTCTGAGCCAACGAATGATGAAATTATAGACCCACCTGCACCATCTACCTATTATGATCAAATCTTGACTTTTCTCACTGATGGTTGCCTTCCATCTCAAACTTCTACGGGAGTACGCAGGAAAATTGCAGTTTTCAGCCGCCGATTTTGGTTAATTGCTGGAGAATTATACTATGTGGATCATACCGGAATTTTACTTCGATGTATTCCACCGCATGAAGTTAACTCAGTTATTACTTTGGCTCACTCACTTCCTTTCGGTGGTCATTTTGCAGCAGACTTAACACACCGGAAAATCCTGCAAAGTGGTCTCTGGTGGTCAACTATGTACAGAGATGTGTCATAATTTGTCAAACACTATGATAATTGTCAAAGATCTGGACAACCGCTGCAATGTCACCTTTTTCCCCTGCAACTAGTTATGCCACTTGAACCATTTCAGAAATGGGGTTTAGATTTTATTGGCCCAATTACACCTCCAGCAGTCTTCAGTAACAACCGTTACATACTAACTTGCACAGACTATGCAACCAGATGGGCAGAAGCCTGGGCTTTACGGTCTGCTACAGCAGTTGCGGTAGCAAAATGTCTGCTAACTGATGTCTTTCCACGATTTGGTTTACCACTGGAAATTGTTTCAGACCTAGGCACCCATTTTATGAACAACTTGATTAAAGCACTGACACAGTGGAACCAGATCACCCATAAATTTAGTTCACCATATTACCCTCGTGCAAATGGACTGGCGGAAAGTACAAACAAATCTCTGCTGAATATGCTTTGGAAATTGACCATGGAAACACCGGAAAGATGGGATCAAATGTTACTTGCAGTGTTATGGGCATACCGTACCACATACAAGGTTGCAACAGGCTTAACCCCTTTCAAATTAGCTTATGGTATAGAAGCAATCGCACCTATGGAAGTAGTCATACCAAGTTTACGTGTAGCCATCACTCAGAAACTGCTACCGGAAGACTCACTGTTGTTTCGATTGGATTTACTCAGGGAATTGGACGAACAGAGATGGCAAAGTTTTTTAACTATGCAGAAAATACAGTTAAGACAGACTCATACGCATGATTGACACTTGAAAACTCCAGTTTTTTCAGTGGGACAACTTGTCCTGTTTTATAATGCAAAGTCGAATAGGTCTGCAGGAAAATTCAAATTACGCTGGTTCGGCCCTTATAGGATTTCAGAACAAATTGGTCCAGCAACTTTTCGGTTGACTATATTGACCGGAAAGCCACTTCCAAAAGTAATCAACGGTTCGAAGTTGCGACCATACCAACACGCAGCTAACCCGCACTAAAATGTTTTTACGGTGGGCCGTGTTTTTTGGGTTTCACTTTACGTTTCTTTACTTTTCTTTTCTTTTTAGATTTACAAGTATTGTAAAGATCCGCATTTTTAAAACCTATTTATGAATAAAGCCGCCCTGCCCCTTCGAGCTCTTCATTATTGCATTTCGAAGTTAAGAATTATCACTCCCCCTGCCGCGTGATTATTACTGCTTTTGATTACTCTCTACTACAGCACCACTACATAACCTTCTCCAGTTCGCCAAAAAAACGCTATTGTGTTTTTGTGAGTGTACTTTGTGTTTTCACTGTGTTTTGTGTATCTGTGTTCTGTGCTCTCTCTTCGTGCGCGCCATGGAAGCATTAGCGAACTATGCTGCTTTCCGTGACGGACTCCCTACTGACGTAGGAGAGTTCTTGCGCATCCGTGGGCTTGCCAACTTTGCTGAATTGCCTTGGCATTCAGTGGAAGCCCACCCCTTCTTTGTGCAGATTATACCTGCGATAGCTCAATCACCAACCACCGAGCGAAGATGGGTCTTCCCATCGTTGCCCTCTCGAACCGTAATTACATTCCAAACCTTTGCTGAGTCGTTTTGACTCACACCGCAAGGCCACGAAAACGGCCCAAGCATACCCTTAGCCCGCATGATAGAACTTTTTCCCCAATACTCATCCAACGAGTATGCCATTCTATGCCGCCCTGAACCCAAAAGAACCGCACTCCAGTTCTTAGTCACCATCCTAAACCTTCAAAAACGCACTTACGGCATATCCTGCCCCTTTTACTCTGCCATCGATCTAGCCGCCGGTGAACTCGTAAACTTCGCCTCTTACTTCTTCCACCGAATCCACAAAGAATGCGTAGCCATAGTCAAACAGGTAAATAAGGGAACCACTCCTAGCTCCAGATTGCCGCATATCATCTCCTTTCTCTTTCGGGCAATTCTGGCAGCGCAACCACCACTTAGAGGTCCCATTCTGCAACACGAAGAATCCGTACAACCATTAGAAGACGACGAAGAAGAAGACGAAGAGGAAATCAACCAGCTTTTCAGAAGAAAACGAATCAGAATCAGCTCTTCCGAAAGTGAAGCACAGAAGTCAGTCGGACAAGATAAAGTAATCGAAGGGCAAGAAGAGGACACCTTCCACGACACCGCCACATCCATACAACATGATTCAGCAGCGCAACCTTCCTTATCTGAGCAAAAGGGATAGGAGAAACAGACGGAAACAGAACCCATTTCTACCGAAGAAGTTTCTCACCAACAAACCCAGCAACAAGCCAACGAACAAGAAGCTTTTGAAAGGCTGCTTAAGGCAGTGGAATCCGCAGCTGACAACGCTGAAACACAACAAAATAAGGTAACCAAAACTCTCTCTACCACTCCCACTCCACCACCGGAACCTCCACTAAACCCAATCCCTCCGATCCCACCCATCGCACCCGTCGAGCCCACAGCCTCTTCCGCCTCATCACCTAATTACTCTCCACTGACCTCCCAACAACTCCACACCACATCCTCTTCACAACCTCGACCCTCTCTTCTACTCCCCTCAATTCCAGTCTTCTCTGAGCTAGCTTCAATGGGACAACTGCTCATCAAGTTATCACAACAACTGCCAGTCCAAATAAGAGAGGTCACGGATAACATCAGAAACGAGTTGCAACATAAAGTAGACGTATTAGAGGCTGACATTAGCCCTCTACAAGAGGAATTGCTCATAGCCAAAGCCGAAAACCAATCCTTGCAAGAACAATTGAAGGAACTACAGGCAAGACTTACCGAACAGGAAATGGTTACAAGCCAGAGAGATGCGGAAATGATGGAACTAACTAAGACGAAAGAATTACTAGTTAATGCAACTACCGAAAACCGTCAGTTGAAAATTGAACTGCAGGATAAAGAGGATGCCAATGTCGCACTAGGAAATCTACTGGAAGAAACCAGAAGGCAGTTAGATGAAGAGGTAAAGAAAAGCCAAGAACAGTAGAGAGAAGCTAAATTGACAGAAGAAGAACTCCGTAGAACAAATGAAGCTTTAACAGATGTCAACAGGATGCTGAAACATTATTGGTCAAAAGAAGCTTAAGCACAGAAATTAATAACAGATCTCCGAAGAGAAAGGGATGCATACTCCCAAACAATACAGTTCCAAAACCAACAATTCGAAAGAATAGATAATCAATTGCGCAATCAGAAAGATCGAGTAATTGATATGCAAAAGCAAGTGGTTGAAATGAAGACATCCAGAGATGCGGCATTAGCGAATGATTTTTATCTACAGGAGGCCTTTTTGCAAACATAGGCCGAAATTTTGCTCACCGAAGCCATCGCTCTTAGCTCTGTTAGAATAGATGCGCAACTAGTAGAGCCAGAAACCCTTAAAAAAATTTTAGAAACACTAAAGAAAAAGATCGCCCAAACTTTTAGACTAGCCCGGAATATGCACTTAGAAGGTATTTTAGAAGAACCATAATTTTGTGTAAACATGCGAGTTCGAGTCCACCGTGCGTGCCAGTGTTAGTTGGCCATCGGATTGGCAAATGTAAAACAAAAACGTGTAATCACAGGCACGAAAAGCGGTTACGCTTGATTTGTAAAATTCCTATTTAAAGCAATGAAAAGATATGCAAAGGGCGCAGAGCGCGAGTGCGATTTTCAAAATCACCTGGCTGTTCGTCTGGGTGTGCCTGATCTCACTACGGTTGTTGTTCTTTGATACCTGAGTAGTTATTACTGTGTTACTGTTGTTTCTCCAGTATTTGAGTAAGTTATCTGAGTAGTTATTTCGGTGTCCAATATCGAAGTAGGATCTTGTGTTTTGTATCCATTCCTGCGTGTTGTGCGCATTCGTAGTCACGTTAACGTGGTGATTCATCTATGTGACAGTCCTGCATAGTTACTGTATATGATCGGAGTAACTGATTCGCTCTCGGGTTCGCTCTTGATACTGATGTGATTTGTTCGTTCACACGGTTCAGTGTCCAGTGCAGAGTACTTGGTGAAAGGCTACAGGCCTAGAATTGCTAGTAATGTGTCGAGTTGTCATGTGTGAAATTTGGATAATAAATCTGTGTAGCTGTATAGTGTACTAAGATTGAATCATGTTTGGATTGTCGCAATACTGTGGATTAGGAGTATATACATATATTCGGTGAAGTTGAAATATTCTATTGTTCTGAGCAGTACCACAAGGTAGTGTGTAACAGTAGAATACCTGAGTGTGTGCGGTACCTGAGTAATTGAGCTAAGACGAGATATTACGTGTCTTTTGGGAACTAAGTACAGGGCCTCTGTCTAACAGACCCCTACCACTCCCAAGAACCCACTGAGATTGGTTAAACGCCATTCTGATAGTTAGAACCAGGCATTTAAGATTTGAACATTTCAACTCCGCTAAGTTAACAACCTCTTCAACAACTTTTCTCGAAACGCTAGTACCAAAGATAAAATTTGATCCAAAGACAATTGTAACAGTGAAATGATTACATCAAACCAATCTTTTTCCGGATCTTGCTTGCTCTGACTCTTGTTCCCCTCTGTTATTGAAGGTATCAAATCTACTTCTTGTTGTTGCTCTGTCTGACTTACAAACCTTACCTGTTTATGTTGCTCGTCCTGAACTTGCTTCAAGACCTTGTCTCTGATATGTCTCTGTTCTTTCCAATTAATAGGTCCTTTATTTTTTGACCTTGTAACTGCCAACACTTCCACTTCTTTGCCTTTCCCACATTGTTTGCAATCACACTGCCATTGGTTATCACTCTTAACGTGTATTCTCTCGGATGTACTTGGTGCATCAGTCCCCCTATCCTCTTGATCTGGCCATTCTATAAGCATGGCATTTGCTTGAGCCACCTGCTGCCCCTGTTGTTGATGTTGTCCCTGTTGATTATTGTGATTGTACCTGAGAACGGGTATACCGGAGTCTTTTCTTTTCTAAATCGTTGCAAAAATGCTATTTTTAATGCATCATATGTAGCAAAATGAGCAATACCATATTGATTGAACCAACTCATAGCTCGTCCTTCCAATGTGGTAGCAAATTGCTGGAGCTTAATGTCATCCCCTTAGATAGCTAGGTATCCATTAGCTGTCCATTTTATCTCAAATTGAGCCACACGGCAATCAGCATCTTCTTAAGAGCTTCCTCTGAAATGAGCTGCTTTGACTTTGGGATTGGGAGGTGATTGCACCATTGGCTGTGGTTGAGGTGTACGCCTAGTTCTTTGACCGGTCGCCCCTGCAAGTGGGTCAAACTGGAGTCGTCTTCTTACTCCTATAGTTGCTTCTGTTAGGAATAGCGCTCCAAGTATACCGCCCACTAACCTTACCTCTGCTACACCTGTTTCTCCCTGTTCCTCTTCAGTTTCCAGATTTGCTTCCTCCTCAGCTTCGTACCAATCCTAAAATTTTGAGGATGAATCCACGTTCACTGCTCTTGCCTGCGCTCTTGTAAAATACACTTTACCAAATCGTTTCCATCTTTCCTTCATTCATTTCTTGCTTCTTCAGCAGTACAGTAGGATCGCCAAATGTGTTGTGGTTTGAATTCAACACATCAACTACTTGACTCTGGTAAACCAAGTTCTCAGCAGTAGTCTGCTACACACAAAGAATTGACTTCTAGCAAATTTCAGATCTATCACTGCTCTATTGAGACAGAGTATAATTTTAAAGATTATGACCCGCAATAGACCGAGTTTTATGCTTGTGCTGAACAGATTTAGGCAAAAATCATCATTACGAGTCTTCTAGAACAGACCTTACAAGATAGAAAGAGTTCATGAGAACATTTGGGTAAGAATTCATTACATGATTGACCCAGACTGACTCAGACATGTATCTGCGCTATTACAAGAATGAAGAATCTCTCTTCTGTTTCTTCTACGTCTTCTTTTTTCATCTGCTCCTGCTTTCTTCTTCTCCCTTTCTTTTTCTCGCGCGAACCAAAACATAACTACTCACTTCTCACAAAGTCGGTGCTCAATTAAAATATAACTTTCTGTTAAAAATCCTAATAAGCAACATCCGAGTTAGAATAAATCTGATTCAGCAACAATCTGATTGAGTATTACCAGGACCAAACATTATCTGAGCTTGAGATATAGCATAAAAGATTAGGGCATATTGGTGAGAGAACCTTGAAGCAAATATGTAGACATCAATGTGTGCTTGGGACACCTAATGCATCCAAGCAACACATGATCTATAAATGTGGTGCTTGTCATTTTGGTAAATCACACAGGTTACCCTTTACAAAGAAAGTCTATATGCATGAGGATTATTTGGAACTTGTCCACCAACATGTGTGGGGACCAAGAGAGGAGCCTTCAATTTCAGGCTCAAGATTATGTGTCATTCATTGATGATTTCAGTAGGTGGAGTATCTTGTACTTTATGAAACATAAAGATGAAGTGTTCAGTTGCTTTAAGAGGTATCTTGCACTTGTGGAAAATCCAACAGGAAGAAGTCTAAAGAGGTTAAGGTCAGATGGAGGAGGTGAGTATGTCTCTAATGAATTTGATGCATTCTTGTAAGATAAAGGTATCAAAAGGGATATTACAACAAGGTACACCCCTAAGCAAAATGGGGTAGTAGAGAGGAGAAATAGGTTGATTGTGGAAACAACTAGATCAATGCTTAATGAAAAAAGGTTACCAAATTATTTGTGGCAGAAAGTGTATCTACTGCCACTTATCTTATTAATAGGTTGCCATCCAAATCACTTGATGGGATGACCCCATATGAAGCATGGCATGGTAGAAGGCCATCACTTGATCATTGTAGAATATTTGGATGTGTTGCTTATGTGCATGTTCCATCTCAAATTAGAGGTAAGCTATACCCAAAGGCAGAGAAGTGCATATTCATAGGGTATGTTCTAAATCAGAAGGTCAAATTGCCATATGACTTAGAAGAGGAATTTCCAAGCCTCACCAAGGAGGAGCCAACACAAATTGAAGACATCAAATCAGATGATGAAGACACCATCAACTTAGAAGAATTCAAAGCATGGAAATCAAAGGGCAAAGCCCCAGCTAGCAACCCAATGGAGGTAAATCATAAATTAAATGCTCATGAAGGTGATTTGCTTGAAGACATTGCAGGATATCAAAGCATAGTTGGAAGTTTAAACTATGCAACCTCGACAAGGATTGATATAGCTTATGGAGTAAGTGTTTTAAGTCAATTCATGCATAAACCAAGAGCACCTCACTTGGAAGGTGCCAAAAGGATTTTGAAGTATCTCAAGGGTACTCAAAATCAAGGTTTATACTTTCCACACACATCAGATTTGGACATCAAACTATACTCAGATGCAGATTGGGCAGGATGTAAGGATGAGAGGAGTACCTCTAGATATTTGTCTTTTGTAGTGATAAGCCCATTTCATGGTCTTCCAACAAGCAACCAACTATTGCTCTATCTTCAAGAGATGTTGAATACAGGGGACAAGCCAATGCTACTCAAGAAGCAATTTGGATTAGATTGCTATATTCAGATTTGGGACTTCACACTCACTCACCTATGATCTTTGGTTACAATACAAGTTCCTTGCATCTTGCAGCAAATCCTATCTATCATGCAAGAACCAAGCATATAGAAGTACACTATCACTATGTTAGAGAGAAGTTATTAAGCAAGGAGATTCAACTTGCATATGTGTCCACAAATATGCAATGTGCAGATTTATTGACCAAAGCACTTGATCATTAGGGTGAAAAACGGCCCAAAAAGGTCCAAAGTATTTCAATCAGTTGTGCTCAATCTGGATTAAAGTTGTCAAATCATTTAAAAAATTCCATGTAAGCTCATTTAAAATGTATCTTATGCAAATTTTGAAGAGAGAGAAACTCGTGTGATAATCATGAAAAGTTTGTGTGATATCTTATGCCTCAAAGTTTGTGCTCATTAAGCGTTCATCAAAATTTGAATTTTCCTCTTGTTCACGGACCTAATTAATGTGTGCTTATGACGTTTCACACTTTTTTACTCTACTTTCCATAGTAGGCATGTTTCTCTCTTTCACGTTGAGAGGGGCACTAAAGAAATGGCCTCTAACACTCCTTTAGCACTCAGGCTCATAAGCAAGGATGGATATGATGGAAAGGAAGGGTTCTTAGCTCCTTACACATTCACTTCACACATATGCACGCAACACAAAGAGCACTCTTAGGGTACGGGTGGTCCACACTTGTAGCTCAATGATGAGTAGCACCTCCTTTAATGTCAATCCGGGAAGACGTGAGGATGGTATGAAGACCTCGAGCAAGTGGCGGCACAAGTGCGTGGGTGAGAAGCACACTAGCATGCACACACATACACACACACGCGCACACACGGCAAGACAAAGAGTGAGAATCAATGGAGTTTTTAGATTACTTTCAAAATGCTCTTACAAGTTCATTTCAATTACAATCTAACCTCAAAAATGAGCTCTCTAGCTCTTTTTATAGTTTTTGGCTAGGTTTTGGCCCTGTCCAGACCTAGTGTCCGGCCTAGTTAAAAATTAGGTTCCAGGGCTTATTTGAGGGCTCAAACGATATCTAAAAAATATGAAAATTGGCAGGTAGATACTTCTAAAGCTCCTCAAGCTCAAGGACTCCTTGGCTTGCACAAAATGGAGCTACAAAAAGATGAATTGGTATTTACAATGGTGTTTAGTGATGAAAATCACTTTAAATGGGTGTAAAGGATTTGAAAATTTAAAGGTTGCCTTAGTGCTAGATCTGCGTTGAGTGCTCGTACTTTCTTCTTCATGAGGAAAATTACTGGCCTATTTGCCAGATCTTCGTTGACTCCCTTGTCTGCTGCTAACACCCCCCCTCTCTCGCGTCTGTCGTCCCTGACAGACCCTTGTTGAGAGGGTTTTTGGATGTAGTACTCGACGACGTCCTGCACTAAATGATGTTCAGCAATTCGCAACCCTTGGGCCAAATCTGTCAGAAGAGCATCCCAGTCTACCGGCCCAGGAACCTCTGGATGTGGCATACGTAGCTTTTCGGAGTGGAGAGCTTGTTCCACTGCAAACAACTGCAAGAGATGGGATGGTCTGGGAATGAATATCTCGGAGTGATATTCCCAGAATCCCGTGACAAACATCTCTTCAAACGTTTGTTTGAAGCAGGCCGGTAGATATTTGATGCGAGCGTGCCATGCATACACAACATTGATCGATGGGGTTGTGCTCATGTCGTATACAAGGTCCTGGTTCCCTTCATTAAATCCTAGTGCTGAGAGATGCGGTTCCTTGACATTTTTGAAGGTCCTGAAGGTGACCAGCATAAGTTCGAAAATTTTCAGGCACATCTGAGTCATGATATCAGGTATATTCTTGAAACGGACCCCCCAATGTCGAATCGTTGAAATCATATATCCAATTGTAGGTGCACCCTTAGGGGGTGCGAAGGACACGTAATTTAGCCACTTCTCACATCCTTTAATCGTCAGCACTGTTTGTGTGTACTCCGGCCATGATCTCCTTCGAAATACAGGGCAATAACATGGATTATATTTGATGTACAATGGCATGTTGTTCCATGTTCTTACCATTTCCGGGTAGGTTTCGAGCAGCCGAATTCTCCACGTTGGTTGGCGAATATGTCCTTGCTTGGCACTCTCTGGGATGTCATCAGGGGCAAATTGGGTGGCAGAGGTGGGTTCCCTTGAGGTGTGGCGCTTGATCTCCGCATTATAATCCGCCATTAGCACGCAAAAAGGCACATACAGATCATCCGATGGGCCGATCCACCTATGGTGTGAGAGATTCTGAAAATAATCGGGTTTTATTACCACCTCTTCCAATTTTGACATCAATGTGATTTGGACTGCCACCCTGTCATCATGCGTCGTGGCTACTTTCTCTAACTTTTGCATCCATTCAGGTGCCTCAATTTCAATTGTGTCCATGCCCTGTTCTGTGCGCTTACCTCCGGGTGTTGGCATCGGGACATAGGGATCCTCGAATGTTTCTTCTACTTCAATTGGCACCAGATCGTCAGGCTCGGGCTCTACCAGAGGGGAGGGCTGACGCTCATATTGCATGACCTTGCTGCATAATTCCTCAAGTTCGGCCCGGAGTTTAGTGACCTCTTCAGCTGTTTCTTCTGCGGTTATGCTCTGGCTGGGTTCTGTCTGCCGGGTGGCCAACTGTCTTCGTAACTCGTCTCTCTCTTTTTCTAAAGCGGCATGGGCCTCCATTAAATCTGCATGATTTTCTAACACCAACTTCATATTCTCAGAGGGAATGGCCTTAAATTGCTCTGGGTCAATTTCCTGTGGGGAACCCTCCATGGCCGCCTCCAGATTTTCTTCGTTCTGTTTCTGTAATCTTTTATTCTCCTCTAGCGTTGTAGACATATGCTTGCATAGGAGGCCCAAGTTCCGTCGAAGTTTCAGGTTTTCCGTGATCTGAGAATGTAGCAGCTCGTCCATGTGTCGTCGTTCTTCATCATCTGCTTGGGGTGGGTTGGCTTCTAATTGTGCGTATTGCTCCTGTAATGTCACGTGCTGCTGTTCTAGTAGCTGCTTCTGCTCTTCAAGATCCCTACATCGTGCTTGGAGATCTTCGTGGCTTCGGAAGAGCCTTGTATGTTGGTTGTCCAGGTGTTGGTAGTGTTGCTGAAGTTGGGCCATGCATTGATGCATATTATTAAATAAGTTACTGAGAGGAATGGTGTTGAATGCAGAGGGGAAGGGAAAGGGAAAGGGGATTGTGGATGCAGTACTGGGGACGGGTGAGGGGGGAGGTGGGGGAATGGGAGATTGTGGGTAAATGGGGGGTGGGAGAGGTGCAGAGGTGGGTGACACCTCCATGAAAGTGGGGGTCGTGGTGGGAGTGACTGTGAACATGGGGATTGTGGTAGCGGTGAGGGTTGTGAATGTGTATAGAGGTGTGTGTAATTGTGAACTCCTAGGAAGTGTACTCGGGGTAGTGAGGTGTACCGTGGCTGTAGTTAGACTTATGTTATCAGTGGAAGTAGAGTGTGTGGGTTGGCTGATGGTTTGTGCGTTGGTGTGTGTAGTGGTTTCAGAGGTGGTGACAGTGGAGGTTACAGTGGTAGAGGGAGGTGAGTGAGGTGGATGTGGGGGAGAAGGTGGCAAGGGAGGTGATGGGGGTGCACTCGATGTGTGGGCTTCCTCGGTGTCGTGAACTGTGTGTGCTGTGCCAGTGGTTGTGGGGGTGCCTTGTGGTCCTGATCCTAATACATTCATTCGTTTTCCCGTTCGTGGGGGGCGTCTTCCATATCTTCTCTCTGTCCTTCGTGATTGCGCTAGTGCGGTGTGCACCGTTTCCGGTACTCCCAAAGCATCTGATATCATTTCCAGGGTGGCGCGGTATTGCTCGTCCACACCTTCCTCCTCCAGAATCTGGTTCATGAGGGCTTTACCTGCAGCTAATGAGAGCCTGTGTTGCTCTTGAACTCGGTTCATTGTATCGTAAAGCTTCTTTAATGCGCTAGTATAGGCGGGGGCACCTTCCAGTACTTGTAGGGCTTCTTGATCATACTCTTGTTCTTCTGCTTCTGATTGTCCACCCTGTGCCTCCTCATGAGCTTCTTCTTCATCGTCCACATTGACTACGTCCGGTTGGCTGGGCTGGGCTTTGTCTAGGGCAGTTTGCTGTCCACCGGCTTGCTCTTCTTCAACTTCTGCATTTACAGCATCTATGATTCTTGCAACTTCTTCGTCCGTTAGATCCTCCAGAGTGCATCCATGCGGGAATTCCAGATCAGTCGGTACTGGTGGAAACACAAGATTAGGGCCATCTGTGTTGTGCCTGGGTAACCTGATAGTAAATGGTTGCACTCGTCGGGGAAGTCTTGGGGTTGTCTCAGGCGTCAGGGTTGCACCGCGAGCTTGTGCACAAGGCATCTGGACGGCGCCTCTCATCTTCTTTGAGGGAGGCCCTACAGCTGACAATCTGCGTTGAAATTCCTGTGCTCTGGACCAGATCAGAGCCCTCTGCACCGGTACATCATATGCGAGACATCTGTATACAATTCTTGTGAGTGCACAGCAACCATACAACACAGATTTTTGCTTCTTATACCATCTCTGATGAGCCATATGAATCTGGTCGATAATCCAGTGGGGCATATTGATGGTCAACTCAAAAGCATCCGCCAGGTAGAGGCTAAACCAGATCTTTTTGGGAGGCATTGTGAACCTCTCCTGCGCGGGGAAGGCGAAATGTTGCATGACCATACGTAAGTGGATGGCGATCGTGGGTGTCATTGCAACCATGTCCTTCAACTTTGTCAGATTCCTGTTCTTCATGTTGTCTGGAACCATAGTCTCTTTCTCTGTTGGAATGTGCATACCCGGCATGTCGAGTGCTTCTCTTACCAGGTTGATAGTCAAGCGGAAACGCTTCAGCTCGTTGCCCCTTGTGAGTGATGGGAGCACAAAGGAGCTGTATCCTTTCTTGTCTTTGCTGGGGGTGAGGGTACTAATTAGATATGAGCATCTTAGGAACTGGCTTTGGTAGTTGGAACTTGAAGTAGTCATAAAGCCCAGCCTTCTTCCATATCGGCTTCAGTCCTTCGTTGTTCTGCAGCTTTTCGAACTCCCTCGTAAAGAAATGGTATCTGCCCCAACGTCCATTCAACTCTACCTCGGACTCCCACATGTATGTGCCTTCACCCAGAGGGCCAGCAACGTCACTGAACCAGTGTGAGGTTTTTCCCACCGGCATGGTATGACCCTGTGGAGGATTCTGAATTGGTATGGCATGTAATGCCCGTAATGCCGCTGGTCTTTCCTTTAATTCCTCCTCGACAGGAAGGCTTTCAATGTCCACCACTTGGGGGCTGGTGCGTGCCTGGGAGCTAGTTCCTACTGTATCTGCCATTTTACTTCTTGTTGTCTGTCTCTGTGAGAATATACAAACATGTGTTAATATTGTATAGGACAAGGGAGGACCGTTCTTGTTCCCATCACAATATTAACATGAGGGTCGGGAGCGAATAATGGGTTAGTAAGTGTTCGGTGCACGTGTGTGTAGTTAATGCTTGGGTAGTCCTAGGAGACTAATGAAGTTAGTAAGTGGGGATGAATTTACAAATTGGGGTCGGGGGGTTTATTACAGGTCTTAGGCTGCCAAATGCAATGGATGGGCTTTGTTTTTGGTTTCGTAGAGATTCTAGAGAGCTTTATCGGTATCTGGGTTTGAAAATGAGGCCTTTTAGGGACCCATTTACAATTGATTATATGCATGCTCATGGGCCTTGGTGTGTTCTTGCGTGATGAGAACGAGTGAATAGTGGCCGTACGAGTCGATGGGTTAAGCTGTATGGACTGTGGCCTCGGCGTCGCTACTTGCGCCCTCCAGCAAGCCTTAGGCACCCAAATTTCTCTTGATTGTGGGCTAGCCTTCATCGACTTCTTGGGCACCCAAATAGATTTCACGTTGGCAGGAGAATTTCTGCAAGACTTCTTATTAATGTCGTGTTGTTGGTTATTAATAAGAAGCTTAGCCCATGTAGTTGACTGTGATGCAACCGGTTGTTCGCCTTTCCGCACCCACACATGGTTTACTTTCTGGGACATTCTGCTGCACAGGTACTTTTGATCTCGGACATAGGTAGTACTCTGCTTCTTCTGCCTTTGATCCACCTTGGGTTGCTGTCTCCTTCTGGCCTTTGGAAAAGAAGGGAGTTCCGTTGCATCCCTGACTCCTTTTTGGCGAATATCATTCCTCTGCAACACATGGTTTTGGACAAGAACAGCATGGTCATCTTCATGTGTACCCCTGGAAGGACCAGGAGTCTGTGCCTTTCCTAGTTCCTTGAGTGCTCCATTGTCTAATTCTACTGTAACTCGACTATGATTGACCCAAACCTGGAGAAGTCCACTTCTTAGGTTTAAATTGACTACTTGGGCATAGATCCAATCTTGACCCAAGACAAGAGGTTCAGTGAGATCCTCATCTTGACACACCAGTACTTTAACAGTCATTTCCTCACCATGAATGTAGAGGGGAAGTTCCACCTCGCCCATGCAAGGGGTTTCCACGCCTCCCAATCCTATGAGATATGCTTCCACAGGATTGACAGTTAACTGTAACTTTTGACAGTAAGACACTCTAACAGCACTAGTGGCTGCGCCTGAGTCAATCAAGGCTCTCACGTTCCTTGCACTCTTTCCTTGTCCTATATCTAGTGTTATGAAAGGTAGTGTTCCTGCAACTTTACACATGGCCATAGGATATCCTTGATCTGCATAGTCATTCGCTCTAGGCTGATCTCTACCTTGCCTTCGTAACTTCATCCTTCTGATGCGTTCTAAAGCTTCTGCTTGAGCTTCTTCTCGAATTCGCTTTTCTTCCTCTTTGCGTTTCTTAGCAGTGTTGAGTCGGCTGAGCATTTCCTCCGTGAGGGGTTCCTGATACAACTTGACTCTGCAACCGCTAATATAGTTTGGGAGAATATCACCCTCTAACGTGGCTAATTGTACCGCTCCACTCGTGGAGATCCTATTGATAATCATAGGTCCGTAGCCTCTCTTTTCTAGCTTCCTTGCGTGTTGTTTCAGTGTATAGACTAAAACTAGATCTCCTGCTTTCAAGCCCTTATCCTTCACATGGGCGTCAAAATATGCCTTCTGTCTCTTCTTGGCTGCATATATTCCTGCAGCGGCTCTCAGTCTTGTTTCCCCTAATCGTTCAAGGTCAAAGATCCTAGAGGAGAGCTCATGACCTGTCCATTCGTGCTCTTGTGCTACTTTCAACGTAGGAATCAGGAAATCCAAGGGTAGCACAGCGTTTTGGCCGAATACCATCTGAAAGGGGGTGGCTTGGAGTACCGTTTTGTAGGCAAATCGGTATGCCCAAACAGCATGGTGTAGCTGTTTGTCCCAATCAGAGCGTTTAGTGTTCACTAATTTCGTCAGTACATTGCATAAGATCTTATTAGTGCTCTCAGCTTGTCCATTAGCTTGAGGGTGATAGGGGGCAGACTTCTTGTGTATTACCAAGAACTCTTGGAGTAGATTTTCAATCACTGCATTCAAGAAATGAGTGCCTCTATCACTTACAAGCTCTATAGGTAGTCCGTATCTTGTGAATACATTCTCAAACAAGAATTTGGCAGTTGTTTGAGCATCGTTCTTTGTCGTAGCCTTTACCTCTACCCACTTGGTGAGATAATCTGTTGCAACAATGATGTATTCCGCATGAGAACCTTTAGCTGGGGGATTAATAGGACCTACGAAGTCTATTCCCCACTTAGAGAATGCACGTCCACCCATCATAGGTTTCAGTGGCATCTCATCTTTGCGTATAGGATACTGAGTCCTTTGACAGACATCACACCGTTTCACATAGGTATGTGCATCCATGTGAAGGGTAGGCCACCAGAAGCCCGCAAATAGTATTGCCTTGATCACCCGATCTGGTCCAAAGTGTCCTCCTGCTACACCTTGGTGAGCAGTTTCCAAGATCTTAAGATATTCACTCTCATGGACACACAGTCTCAGGTAACCATCTTTACCGCATTTGTATAGATTATCACCAATGAGTGAGTAATCCAGGGCTTCTTGTTCTAAATTCCTTTTCCTAGCCAGGGTCATGTCTGGAGGGAATGTGTTTGTCCTCAAGAATGATACTAGAGGTTCACTCCAATCTGGCACAATGGATACTTGATAAAGAGTGGCATGTTCCACAGGTGGTTTAGTGCAACAGATTGGGCATTCCTTGCACAACTTTTGGACATCCGCTTCCATAGTCGGCCAATGCACTCCGAGTCTTCTTAGTGTCTGTAAAGTTCGTTGCTTTGAATGGTGTTGCTCTAGTGCACCTACATGTGCTAATTGCAACCATTTAGCGTACTCATCCTCTTCTACGCAGCAAGCCAAGATCCCTTGTTCTGTGTGCTTGTACATACTTCCTGCCATGATGTGGTACTTTTGGGCTTTTACAACCTCTCTATTCCGTGTGTTTACCACTGGATGGTTAGGCCCGTATGTCAATACTGGTACCAATGGCTTAGCCCACTGCGGTACAACTTCCAAATTAAACAAGTACGCATCAGGAAGGTCATCTGACACTCCTTGTGGGGCTTCTCCCGATGTGAGCCTAGAGAGGTGATCTGCTCTCAAGTGAGTCCTCCCTTTCCTTACCACAACCTCAAAATCATATTCCATTAGCAAGAGAAACCATCTCACTAATCTTCCTGTATTGCAAGGCTTGTTTACGAGGTATAGCAATGCTTGATGATCCGTAAAAAATTTAAACTTATTTGCAAGCAAATAGTGTCTAAATTTCTTAACTGCATATACCATGCCTAAACCTTCTCTCTCCGTAGTGGTGTAATTTCGTTCAGCCGCATTCAACTGTCTACTGGCATAGGCAATTGGAAGATCCATATTACCTTCACCAGTAGGTTGTGCAAGCACACATCCAATAGCATAATTGGATGCATCCACGTGAACATGGAATGGCTTATTCCAATCTGGTGTGGTCAAGATTGGTGTTGAACATAATCTTCGTTTAAGCTCCTGGAAGGAATTCTCACATTCATCCGTCCACTCAAAGTTAGTCAGAAGCCCGTACATGGGCTTTGCAATGATAGCGTACATATGAATGAACCGGCGATAATAACCGCAATGCCCCATGAAAGCTTGTACTTCCTTGACATTCCTTGGCCTAGGTAGCTCTGCTATGGCTCTCACTTTTTCTTCGTCGGTAGATATGCCATCTTTGACACTATGTGTCCTAGAATCTTGCCTTGCCTGACCATAAAAACGCACTTTTCTGGGTTCAGGCAGACTTGATATTCTCTACATTTGTCAAAGATTTGTCTGAGTTCAGGGATGTGGGTTTGTCTAATGTTGGAATGAGCACAAAGATCATCAACGTAGACTTCTAAACTCTTCCTCAGGAACTCCTTAAACACATGGCACATCAGCCTCTGGAAGGTAGCTGGTGCATTGGTAAGCCCAAATGGCATTACTCTAAAAGCAAAAATGCCCCATTCTGTGGCAAAGGCTGTCTTATGCTGATCCTCTGGAGCTATGGCTACTTGATTGTAGCCCGAAAATCCATCAAGGAAGTTGTACACTTCCTTGCCTGCCACTCTTTCTAAGAGATGTTCTGTGATGGGAAGCGGATAGTTATCTCGAATTGTGGCTGCATTAACCTTTTTCAAGTTAATGCACACGCGCAGCTTGCCATTCTTCTTGGGCACCACTACGATGGGGGATACCCATTCAGTGTGCTCAATTTCATAGATAAATCCAGCTTCAACCAGTCTATCTATCTCTTCTTTGATCTTAGCAGCGTAATTATCGTTATATGTATAGGGTTTTTGCTTAGAGGGCTTAGCATCTGAGGTCATGGGAATGGTGTGTGAGCATATGTCCGGGTCAACACCTTTCAAATCCTTGTAACTCCAAGCGAATACATCTCTGTATTCTCTTAGCAAGGCAATCAATTCGTGCTCTTCTTCTTCTGTCAGGTCATGGCCTATATACGTACATCTCTCCTCTCCTTCTTCTAGGGCCACTACGATTTTCTTGGTAGTTTCTTTGTTATCATAGGCCTCTCTTGATTGTGCCTCTCGTTTAGGCATTCTTATCATGACTCTCCTGTCATCTATCTCATACTTCTTAAAATTTTCTGGGACCTCAAACAAAGATTCTTCCTCTTCTGGTGAGGCTTCTCTCTTCTTTCGTTTCTTTCCTTCTTCCTTCGGGGTCACATGTGTTGTCAATCTTACATCATTTGTAATCTCTCCATGCCTCTGGGGTTGAAATTCTATTTCATGGAAGTATTCTTCATCTGATGCAAATGGTGGGTCCATAATGATTGACTCGAGATCGGAGTCACTTGCATCCTCAAATGCATCAGGGCTAGGTTCGCATTCTTCTAGAACTGCCTCTCCCATGATTGGCTCTATGGAGAAGACTGAAAGGTCATAGCCATCCTCATTACAGTGAGGTGTCCATTGTTCTTCATTGATGGCTATGTCCATGGTTGCTAAAATTTCTGCCCAGCCATGGGGTTCAAATTCCTCGTCAGGAAAGACTACAGGTGCATAGGCTGGGTCTTGAATGGGTCTATGAGTTTCGTTTGCACCTATTTCTCTGGCCTTTTCTCTCTTCTCTTCCTCTACTGCTACTTTGCACATCCATAAGTGCGTGTCTTCATGCATCCATGAGGATCCAGACCCTATGGAATGCACAGATTCCGTATCATCTTTGACTCTATGGATGGGATTCCATTGGATAGGAGGTACATCTCTATGAGAGTAATCCTTGAGATTTACTTTGGTTGTAACACCTAAGTGTTGCAGGTACAAGGAATTAGTTCCCCAATCCTGTACCACTTGCAACTGTCGCATGAATGGTCTTCCCAAAATCATCTCATAGGCATGATTTTTGCTAAAGTCACATATAGCAAATGTATGCTCAAACTCGACACCACAAGTGGTGAGAGTTATTCCTTCTAGCAATCCTAAGGGTCTCTCAATATGACCATCGGCCATTTGCAATTTCATTCTCATTGGCCTGAGTGCCGGCTTGCCCCAACGCTTCCAAAGGGAAGTAGTGGCAATTGCAACTCCTGCACCTGAGTCCAAAATTGCCTTGGTGGTGTGCTCTTGGTAGGTGATGGGAAGATAGGTGTTCCCTTCTTCACCTTCACACATATCTCCTATCTTGTCCGAGGGAATTTCTGGCACTGTCCTATGGGATCCTACCCGGGAACGTGGTTTTGCAATTTCAGTTACTTGACTGGCTACATATTTCCGCGCTTCTGGTCTATTCTTAGGCAGTTCTTCCAAAGTGAGATCGCGCTGCGCCTTGGTGTTCTTCACTACCTCCGTGTTCCTTGATATGACTGAGTTGTCGTTCCTTACCATGACTGTGGGTGCTCTCATACACGTGGACTTTGCTTCCCATGGGCCTGTGAAGTGGGGTAGCTCTTGTATGGAATTAGACTCAAAGTCAAATCTCTCATGAGACTGAGTACTCTCATGTTCCCCGTAAATAGATGGGATGTCTTGTGGGAATTGGTCGTGTGCATCATCCACAAGTTCAAAGGGAGGGGCGACTTCACTTTCGTTATCCCATTTGTCTTCTTGAATCTCTCGTAGGAAGTCTGGTGCAAACCGATTCATAGAAGAAGAAGTGTCTGGCTCCGTAGAATTAGGCACGTAAGCGACCTGGGAAGGAGGGCTTATTCTATCGTTGGCTCTCTCCTCGTTCTCATAGATGGCTGGAGCACAAGCTTCTTGGGGAGGATTACTTATTCTATTACTTTTCCGAACAGGCTCATACGCTCCCTGAGAAGGAATGTAGGCAACCTGTGGAGGTACGTAAGCTTTCGAGGGAGGCTCATCTGCCTTTTGGGGGGGAAGATAAGCTTCTTGAGGAGGCACATGGGCTTCCTGAAGAGGCTGGCTTATCCGTTCCCTTGCCCTTTCCTTTCTTTGAGGGGCAGGTTCCTTCTCTGATTGTGCAATTAGCCTCTCTATTCTTTCTAGCAGTCCATCAAAGTGTAACTGCGTCTTAGCTGAGCTAGAGATATTAAAGAGGCGGCTAGCTTCGAACATGGCTTGAGCCAATTCCACCATCTTAGCACAAATTTTAGTTCGTTCAAGCTCTAGCTCAGCTCTAGGGTAGCACTTTTCATGATCAGTTATGGTTGGCCCTTCTTGGATTCTGGCCTGATATGCTTTAAGCATCATGTTTAGGTCTTCGGGAGTGGGATCAGCTAGGACTGATCCTACCCTAGGGGGTGGTGTGATTTGATGAGGCGGTGGGGAAGGTGGTGGGTCGGATGGAGATGGGAGTGGTGGTGGTGGAGTAGTGTGAGAGGAAGTTTGAGTTGTGAGTTCGGTTATTCTGGCTCTTGTTTCTCTTACGCTTTCCTCGAGTTCACTCATCTTTTTTGCCCATTGCCTCTTCATTCTCTCCCCACTATCTTTCCAAGCTCTAGTCCTTTTCTTTGTCACACTCTCGGTTTCACTAGCCTCTGGGCCCTTTTCCTGGCTTGCCTCTTGGTTTTGCTGCAATGCCTGAGCTCTAGTGACTACCTGTACTGGTGCAGTGGAAGTGACACTTCCTGAGGAATCTACAACCAAACCAATCACATTGATAGGAGTGATTTTTGGCATATTATTGGGGTTCTTTGGGCAATCTCGTAAAAGATGCTCTTTTCCACAATCTTGGCAAAAGCCTTGGATCGTCACGGACTGAGTTTGTGTAGGTGGAGGTAAGGGACAATCACGAATGAAGTGATCTCCCTGACATCGGTAGCATGGTCCTCTAGGAAATGGTGGTCGTACCTGCCTAGGTTGAGGCCGAGGGTTGGGGTTTGCATACATGACATTCGTGTAATCTGACTCCCAACTTATTTCATTTGGCTCTTCACTATAGTAGGACTCACCATGTTCTGGAGACTGCATGTAGTAAGCCTGGGGACTATCGACATGTGTAGAATCAAAGCTATGGTCACTCGGGTCACTTTCTGAGATCAATGGGGTTGCTGGTACTATGGCCCTATTCAGGTTTTCTTCTGCAACAGCATACTTTACTGGAATCACATTAGCTGGGTTTGGAGGCTGTTGAACTAGCACCGATTGGGGTCTCTGTTGGGCCTGATATTGTGGTTGGTAGGTTTGTTGGGGTCTAGCATATTGTGGTGGTGGATTTTGGTTCTGGTATCTGCCTTGTTGGTAGGGCTGAGGGTAGGGTTGCCTAACTGCCTGCTTGTTGTATGGGCAATCTTGTGCGGTGTGATTGGTGTATCGCCATTCTATGGTGCAGTACTGGCTACTAGGATTTACTTGGGGCTGAGCCATAATAGGGCAGACATTCGCCATATGGTCACCACCGCATGTATAGCACCTTTTCACAGGAGCAAACCTTGGGATTTGTTTGCTAGTTACACCTAATTTCTGGGCCACTTTCTCTGCGAGTTCCTCAATTGATGTGGATTGCGTGGAAGAGTGACTAGATGCACTATCTGAATCTTTGTAGATTTTGGAAAGCTCTAGTCCTTCCCCTAGGTTATCTTCGATGTCAATGCACATGCGTACACACTCTTCTATAGTCCTAGGGTCCTTCAGATACACATAGGATCTCAATTTCGTACTCAGCAATCCATCAAGGAATAAGGCTACCTGTTTTGCGGGTGTGGGTAGCTCCAAAACAGGGCACCTTTCAAGATATTGTCTAAATCTTCTTCCGGCCAATCTCACAGTCTCTTGGGGAGTCTGTTTGAAGCTGTGAATCAATGAGGAGGTATTGTGTCTTATGCCACTCTTAGAGAACTCTACAATGAAGGCTTCTAGGAGTTGGTCTATACACCTGAATTGTCGCTCATCCAATGGCTGAAACCATGTAAGTGCTGTGTTCCTAAGGGTTAGACCGAAGGCATTGTACTGCGTGAATAGATCCTCCACTTGTTCAGCTCTCAAGACTTGCTTGAACTCCGCCACATGATCATAGGGATCTCCTGTGCCATCAAAGTAATTCTTCATGGACTTAACTAGCTGGGTCGGTCTCAGAGTTCTTGTGTGCTCTCTAGGTCTCGGCAGAGGAAATCCATCCACATTTCTTTGATTCCTGTGAGCCCTAAGTATCTCAAGTTCTACCCTATTCGTCTTCGTCCTCGTTCTTTCTCTGCCCACTGGGTTGGCAAAGCTTACTTCTGGTCTATCTCTACTTCTGTCTCTTTGAGTTCCATGAGCTTGGGGTGTACCAGCTCCATGGTGACCATAGGATACATTCAATCTTGGTTGGGGGAAAATGAATTCACCCTTCCAAGTGTAAGCATGCCTATCATTTTCCGTAACGACAAAGATCCGTTCTGAAGCGTGATCTAAGTAGGTCACTCTGCCTGGGCTATCAGGATCCTTAAACTCGTAGATCATGATAGTTCCTATATCAGTTGGCTGATTAGATTTATACCTCCAAAAGGCTTCGTCAGTTTCTCGATTGAGGAGCAACTCTATGCTCTTGTTGTCTTGGGGAACCCACTCAGGTGTGATAATCCTAGTGAGAACAGATTTGCCTGGGGGTGTTCTAGGTTCTACTCCCATGTTTCCTTGTTCCAAGTCACCTAAGTTCGCTTCTGAGATTACATTTCCAAATTCATCTGTCCTATCTGGGTGACTGGTGACTACGTATATGGTTCCTTCTTTGTCCAGGTATGCACCGTTTTCAAACTTGACAGCTGGGTGCTCTAGTCCTATGGATTGATCAGGATTCTTGATCTGTACCACAGATCTTCCTAAGCCGTCCTCATAGATGCTAGCACCTAATCGGTTGGTCCTAAGGTATTCCAACTGCGTTTTGTAAGGGCCTTCTACCCTGTACAAGTAAGGCACTCCTGAACTTCCCGTAGGTCTGTCCATACCTTGAGACATCTCTGACTCACTGGTCTCAGAGCTAGGGTAGTACGAGTGGTGGCTCAACTGCTGGGCCCAAGACCTAGCAGTGTGGTTTACACTAGCCTCTGAAGATCTAAGGCTTTGTCTCTCCCTTACTAGATGTCGTCCTGATCTAAGGTTCATATGCCTATCTAAGTAGCCCACTTTTTTTTGCCCAAAGTACAACCTCGTTGCCGATCAATTGGTATCAGTCACTTGATTCTTTTTAGTTATTTATCGTGTTTAAGTTCTTGTCTGATATGACGTCGTCAGGAATACTTGAATGTTCTTCGTGCTTTCAGGTTGATCGTTCCACGTTAGGTCCTTTTCCTTTATGTTATCGACAATCTCGAGTTTAGGTTTTTAGCTTGAACTTGAGTTTTTAGGTAGTCTTCAACTTGATAACTGCCTAGCGTCGCCCTGACTTACTCCTACCTCTAGTCGTTCTTAGCCTGGGCTACGAATTGACAGAGGGGGTTAAAAGTTTCCAACCTTTGTTTCCTGTTCGGTTGCCCTTGAGTGCCCAGGAAATGTGTTCCCAAGCTCGCACTTACACTTGCTTAGAACGCCTTTCGATGCTCTCAATAGATCTGCGCAGGAAGCTGGGGATGATGATATAGCAAGAACCTGCAATGAAACTCAAGAAACATGCAAAATCCGCGCACACAATATCGCTCTCTTGCTCTCTCTCACAAGTGAAATGAGGGAAATGAGGTGGGGAAGATGATATGATCAAAAAACAGAAATTTTCGTGATGATGGAGATGGAGGTGGGAGATGGTGATGATGATGATGGAAATGAAGATGGAGAAGAAAGTAAAAGAAAATCGATGAGAGTGAAGAAAATACCTACAACTCCAACGCGTCAGCTCTACGTCTTACCATCACACGCTCGTCCTCAAAGCTCTATCCCCGGCAACGGTGCCAAAATTTGGTGTAGCTCAATGATGAGTAGCACCTCCTTTAATGTCAATCCGGGAAGACGTGAGGATGGTATGAAGACCTCGAGCAAGTGGCGGCACAAGTGCGTGGGTGAGAAGCACACTAGCATGCACACACATACACACACACGCGCACACACGGCAAGACAAAGAGTGAGAATCAATGGAGTTTTTAGATTACTTTCAAAATGCTCTTACAAGTTCATTTCAATTACAATCTAACCTCAAAAATGAGCTCTCTAGCTCTTTTTATAGTTTTTGGCTAAGTTTTGGCCCTGTCCAGACCTAGTGTCCGGCCTAGTTAAAAATTAGGTTCCAGGGCTTATTTGAGGGCTCAAACGATATCTAAAAAATATGAAAATTGGCAGGTAGATACTTCTAAAGCTCCTCAAGCTCAAGGACTCCTTGGCTTGCACAAAATGGAGCTACAAAAAGATGAATTGGTATTTACAATGGTGTTTAGTGATGAAAATCACTTTAAATGGGTGTAAAGGATTTGAAAATTTAAAGGTTGCCTTAGTGCTAGATCTGCGTTGAGTGCTCGTACTTGCTTCTTCATGAGGAAAATTACTGGCCTATTTGCCAGATCTTCGTTGACTCCCTTGTCTGCTGCTAACAACACTACCCTCTTAGCACCCACACAAAATGAAAATGCTATTAGGATACAAGTGTTCTGCACTGCCCTCTTAGCATTCACACAAAACTCATTCACATACTTATACACAAGGAGCAAGATAACCTCACTTTCCAATGGATAGAAGTTGAAGAAAAATGATGAGGGTTTGGAATGGAGGGGGAATGTAGAGAAGGAATTAGAAGAAATAGAAAGGGTGGGAGATAGAAGAGGAAAGAAGAGATAGTTGGATTCAAAAGGAAATAAAGCTCATATTACAAGATATGCATACAAAGAATATGGAGTACATAAAGGAAGAGAGTGTATAACCTTACTTGTAGCCAAGATCTCCACCTCCAAAGGGGTAGCACTATGATCACCGCAGTGCTGATAGCATGTACCTGCACACCACTTGCTTGTTTTGAGGGCACCCAAGGGGGTCCTTTTATAGGCCTTTTGGAACGATATTTGGAGATGATATTATTTGGGAGAATCTTCTAGATGTGACACTTGTGTGGTAGAAAATACAACTTTGACAAAATCCTAGAAGATTTTTGGCCATTGTAAGGTATGCACCTTATCCCATATGGTCATATCTTTGATTTTTTCATGAAAAAACATAATCATACTATAAATAGCACCATCATTTCGTGGGAATAGTCCTCATATCTGATTTGGGCATTTGGAATATTTTATGCTTGATTTTGTGCCCAAAAAGTCAATCACATGTGTCCCATTTGTCAAGAATCTTTGTGTAGGACATGTCAATCCGAGAAGACGTGAGGATGGTATGAAGACCTCGAACAAGTGATGGCACAAGTGCATGAGTGAGAAGCACACTAACATGCACACACATACTCACACACACGCACACAAGGCAAGACAAAGAGAGAGAAGCAATGGAGTTCTTTTAGATTACTGAAAAGTGCTCATACAAGTTCAAATCTATTACAAGCTAATTGTTAGCTCAGGAAATGGTTGGTTTTGATGCACTAATGTGGTTCTATTTGGCAGGAAAATACATTTGATTTTAGGTACTTGCAGAGTTAATCAATGGGATGGAAGTACACCAAATTTGGTAGAGCTAGTGAAGCTTTGGATATGTTCTCTCAAATGCTGATGCAAGACATAAAGCCAGACAGAGTGATTTTCACAGTCGTTTTGAATGCATGTGCAAATGCTCGAAATGTTGAGCAAGGGATGTTGGTTCATGGTTTGCTGATTCAGAGTGGCTTGAAAACTGATAACCCCACTGAGAATTCTCTGATCGATATGTATATGAAATATGGCAGTCTTGAAGATGCACGTAAGCTCTTTTTGAGTTTTTCACACCTAGATGTTGTGGCTTGGAGTGCATTCATAAATGGTTCCACACAAAATGGGCGAGCTGAGGAGGCTCTTCAGCTTTTCTGGAAAATGCTGGATTTTTATTGCAGCCTAATCACTTCACTTTCGCATGTGCATTGAAAGGCATGTTCATGCTTGAAAGATTTGTGTCAGGGTATGCTGATCCATATGACACTGGTTATTTCTGCCCATGATTTGGATGACTATGTCCAGAGTACACTTATGAATATGTACTTGAAGTGCCAGAGTTATGAAAATGCTGAAAACATCTTTGAGAAGTTGTCTAAGCCGCATTTGGTTGACTGGAGTACGATGATATGCGGCTCTACCATCAGCAAAGGCAACATAGAGTTTATTCATCTTAATCAAGTGATGCAAGAAGAGGGTGTGAGTTTTGACAGAATCTCATTTACAGGTATGCTGAAAGCTTGTAGTACCATGCTCATGGTCGTAGAGGCTAGGTTGATACACTCTCAGATTCTAGAGAGTAGTTGTGAAGAAGACAGATTTATTGGATCTTCCTTGATTGATACTTACTCGAAGTGTAGGAGCATGGAAGATGCCCAATGCGTGTTTGACCATGTATCAGATAAGGATGTTGTGATATGGGGCATCATAATGACAGGTTATTTGGATCATGGATTGAATCAGAAAGTCTCGAGCTTATGGCACCAACTGGTGGCAAACAGTGTTGAATTTAACAATGTTGTCATTGTTCCCGCCCTGAAAGCATGCTGTAATCTTACTACCTTAGGTGAAGGGAAGCTTATTCACATTTGTGCATTGGCAAGTGGTTTTGATTTGGATATGTACATAGAAAGCTCACTGATTAACATGTATTCAAAATTTGGGTCCCTTCCAGATGCCTGCAGGGTGTTTGAATGCTTACCAAAGAAAAACGTGGTAATCTGGACAGCCATGATTGCAGGGTGTGCGGACCAGAGTGAATATAAAATTGCTCTAAAGTACTTTCAAGGGATGCAGAATGCAGGTTTAGAACCAGACATACAAACTTTCATGTGTCTCCTTACTGCATGTTCACATGTGGGGTCCACAGATGACTATCATGCTCATATGAACTTTATGGAAGATAAACATGGGATTGGTGTGTAGTGAATGTGGACTTGTTTGTCTGGATGCTGAGCACGTCTTCGATTATGTGTGGGGATAGGGCGCCTCTTCTTATCTTATCCACGAGGGGGGGGAAGCAGCTCGGTGCATGGTTCGTCAGGCACATATGGTACGCTTGCACATCGCTTGAATCGGGAGAGCGTCCTCTCTTTTGGGGGCAGTAGAAGAGAAGAACGGGGAGCGGGCTCTCACTCCTGGGGGGACGAAGGGAGAGGCATTGAAGGAGGGGCAGCGGACATTGAGGGGAAGGTGTGGATTCGTGGGGGTACCCTGGAAGAGTTTTATGGGTGTCAGCTTAGAACACGGACTGCACAAAGGAGCTGATATCGAAGAAGGGGGGAATGGTTATGCACGCAAACCAGCAGCTGCCCAGAGAGGGGAATTTGTTCTTGATCTTCAATTGGGGGGGGGGGCGGACTGGATCACACTCGTTCTTTCTTGCTGGCAGGTGACAACAACCACAAGGGTCCTCTTTTGAGCTTGTCGAATGTCGAAGGGAGCTGAACATCACGCACGGGGGGAAATCACCCAGAGAAGCATGTGCATCCAATAGAGAAGGAGGAGAATTATGGGGGCATGCTAGGCACGGGAGAATGGGAGAGAGAAAAAGAAGGTAGCATACTAGTCATGAGCCCGTTATCTAATGTTGAAGCGTAACACACATACGACAACTTGCATTAGGATCACCGGGGCTGATTCCCTCTTGTTCGGGTGAAGAGAACGAAGGGAGGATAAGAGGCGGTTATCAGCTGGAGGGGGCAAGAAGCAGAGAGGAGGGTCATCGAGGGCTTGGGTTGTCTTACTCTGCTGCACCCGGAATATTGTAGAAAAAATGATGGCATGATGCAGAGTTTTGTGGGGAGGAGGTCACACAAGGGCATCGAAGTTTTCTATTGATTGGAGTCTATAGAAGTGAGCTCAACGGATGGCCATCATTAGCTCTCGACCTCTAAAGGAATAAAGTTTGATCTTGCTCGAGGATTCGGAGAAGCACCAACGGCAGTTTAACAAATTTGTGCCAAGGACAAAAAGGGGGAAGGACCTCTATGGGATTCGACTCTCCAAAGGGAGCTCTAGAACATTAATGCCTGTTGGGAGGCTTCTTCATCAAGATCGTCGAAGACAGAGAAACATGCTCATGGATATTCAACAAGCTGACAGATCTGAAGTCCAATAGGGAGGAGGGATAGCGCTCCCATCTATGTGGAAAGGAAAGCTGAGCATGTGACGCAGGATCTGCTAGGGCATAAATGGCACATTCGGAGGAAAGAAAGAACGGCATGTGGAAGAAAGTTTTTCGGCGAATGATCTCTAGTACGAGGGAGAAAGGAAGGAGGCAGCTCCGATAGATGCTGTGGAGTTTCTGAGAGGCAAAAGGATGACAGATCTTTGCAAAGAAAAAGAGAACGCTGATGTTGTGACGATGATGATGTTGACAGTGATGATGCGTGTTTGACAATGTATTCTCTGATGTGCTAGGCTGGTGATTGATAGAAGGTTGATGCCCACCACACAAACACTACAAGAGATTCACAGGCATGCTGATGCAAAAAGTACAATCAAATGAATTGGCAATTGTTATACACCGCTTTCTGAGGGCTGCAATGATTACAAAAATATCTGGTTCGACCAACTCTGTTCGGATGCATCTGACAGTCATACTTGAAGTTGATCCGATCATGGCGGGTAATGATAGTTTTTCAAACAGTACTTTGATCATGTCTTTCACAGAGAAAGAGAAGAATGAAACAGTCTGCATCTACTGTTGAATCATTGTTTTGTTTGATATTCGAGTGACATATATGTTCTACATTGATACGAGCTTATAGTCCATCTTTGATTCTTCTGCACCGTCCGCATGTATTGTGAACTGTTCATTTCGGGTGATAACCTCTGTTGGAATTGGTTTGTGAGAACGGGTTTGATTTCATAATGATTGTTTCCCTATACATGCTTGGCAAAGAGATTGGTCGTTGGCCTATTGGCTGTGGAGGCGAGGCAAGATGCTATCCTTAGATACCTTTTGTATGCAATCAAAGATCAAGAAGTGATGTATGGCTTGACAATTGGAGAAATAACTGACAAAATCTCGATTTATCGAAACAAGCTTGGCCATTCAGGCATATGGTGGCAAGGAACAAGTCGACCATGTCAAGCCAACGTGTGAGCACTTGTGGTCAGTTTTGTCCTTAGAACGACACACTCTATAAAACTACCTTTTCTTCAAAAAAAAATGCTCTGCATTTGTAGCAGCTAGCTGCACCCTCACTGTTCGAGCAATTATAGTGCAGCTTTGTTTCTATCTGCACATGCAATCATTGTTTTTAGTAGGGCTTTTGCTTTGACAAAACCACTTGTTTTCGTAACAGTGTTCATGAGTTTCTTCTCCATAGTCATTGCACTTTTCAAGGACATTCCCGATCGGGAAGGTGATCGGATTTTTTGCACCCAATCTTATACAGTTAGATTAGGATAAGAGTGGGACTTGTGGGTGTGCATGCAAGCTGATAGCTGCTTATGGTGTGGCAACGGTAGTGGGTGTTTCATCTACATTCCTATGGGCACGATTTTTGCCTTAGTATTCTGGTAGCTACTCTAATAAGCTATCACGCCAGTATGAGAGATTTGAAGAGTAAAGCATCTATTATTGAGTTCTACATGTTTGTTTGAAAGGTTTTCTATGCTGAAAAACTAATGATTCCTTTTATGTAAGAAAAAAAAAACGTTGGTTTCTGGATGCATGCTTCAACTGAAGAGTTTGCTATCATTAATATAGGCAGTCAACGGTTTTGTAGCAACATGGACGGGGGGTAACTTGTCCACATGGGATCACCTGAGAATGAGCATTCCAATGGCATTGAATGTGGGTCTGATTGGGCAACTATTTAGTGTCCTAACATTGGTGACTATGCTGGGAATGCAATGCAACAACTTTTTGCGCTTTGAATGGGCATTGGTGCTTTGTTTCCATTTCTCGTGGTCATTCTGAAAAGGGAACAATCAATCATGAGTCTTGGTCATTTGGTCCTGACTATGGAAAGGACCCAACATTGTGTGGAATTGAAGCCAGCTTTCTATTGGGTGCATCACTAGTAAGGCAAGTGAATTGATTTTGGGAAGTTGGAGCAAAACATAAGCGTGTATATGCATCTTTCCCTTAGACTGAGAGTGTTAACATTTTGGTGCGTTTGCCGGGAATTGGCTTAGCACATCTCATAGAGAGTGCTACGAGTTCACTTGGTGCCCCAATCGTGTGGCACAGCCAAGTCGATCCCAAATCTTCTTTGACCTTCATTAAAGAAATGGCCCAACAAAAGCCAGCATGTGGTTTGGAGAATGCCAACATGAAGCAACCGAATTTTGGACAAAATAGGAGATGGATATATTCTCATCCGACCATGAGACATCATGTGAACCGAGGGTGACGATTTGGCCGGATATCAAATTATGTGAGATGCTGGTGTTGCGAGCAGATTGGGCATATAGCCAAATATTGCCCTCGTGTATGCACCCCGTTGGGTTTTGTCCCCACATGTGAGGACTGTGGGAAAAAGAGACTATGCGAGCACGTGTGTGGCTCAAAAGAGGTGATTGACCTAAAGGTCGCAACGAATGAACCAGATAGGTGCTTATCCTCTTTGTATGTGGAAGTTGACAAAGGTGGAGTTACTTCATCGACGGAGACTGCGAGAGCAAGTGAAAGCAAGGACACTGGATCTCATGATCGAGACTTGGTAGAACTTGTGAAGAGCTTGGAATGTCAAGTCAATTGGTTGCAGGTGGAGCGAGATAACAAGAGGATCAAAATAGAGAAATTAGAGGAAAATCAAGTGAAAATGGCCGAGGTCCTAGGAACTTGGGAAAAGCAAGTACGAGTGTGGAAAAACGAAAACAAGGAAAGGAAAAGAGTAAACAAAAGCTGGAGAAAAGATCGTGTGATGCCTGAGAGTGAAAACGTGGTCTGGGACTTGAGATCCGGTTTGATGGTAGCCGATTGCTTTGGAGTTGCGATCGAAGAAGAGCTCTCAAGAGACAAGGATGACTTGATGAGGAGAATCGAACGAATGGAGCATGAAATTGAGAAGGTACAAAGCATAATCTGTCGATATAGTGATCAAGCGGGTAAGGCATGTGAGGAGTTCACCTCGAGTTAGAAAGAATGAAAAGTGCCCAAGCGGAGAGTGATGAGAAAATGAGACGTGTAGAGAAAGAGAATGCAAGGCTGAGTAGCAAGCTCGGTAGGTGGATGAATCAGAAAGACGATGAGACCCGAGAACGAGCAGAAGATCCGAAAGTAGGTAGAATAGAGGAAGAGCTAAAAGTGATGTTGGACAAGTTAGAGGCGATAGGCGTGGAGTTAGAAAAGGCGAAGTAGTTGTCGAAAAAAGTGGATGATTTGGAAGTAGAAAATATGAGTAGAATCTGGGAGGAGAGGTCGATTCGAGAAGAGGTTGAAAAGTTGTCTGGCCAAGTCGGGAGGAGCGAGGAGGTTCCTTTGGAAATAGAAAGAAAGATAAGCCATTTAGAAGAGGAGAAAAAGAAAATGTGGGTTCGGTTCCATCAAGTGGATGATGAGATTTTTCGACTCCAAGGCAGTGATGAGCAAAAAGAAGAAGGGATAAGGGATTTAGCTTTGAAGCTCGAGGCATTAAGAGGTGTAGTAATGAATGGTGGCCTCCCAGACCGTATCGCCTGGCTAGAGGACAATATCAGCAAGCTGTCGAATCATGTGGAATCTCTGCGAGGCAGAGGATGGAGATGAAAAAGAAAAAGATGATATGATGGATGTCGGTGAGGACGGCTTGAGTTTGATTAGGGTTTGCTTTGCGGATTGCGAGTCAAAGATGTGAGGACAGGTGGACCAAGTGTGTTGTACACTTAGGAACTAAAGTGACACTTTTTGAGGTTTCAAGTCGACAAAGTGGTTAGTATGTGCGGGTTTTGCGAGGACGGGTTGACCATGGCATTAGTGGCTGGATTTTGGCTTGAGTGGCAACAGAGAGGAGATATGTCTCATTGGGATGTCCACGAGGGGATATATGTGTGTGTGTCGTGATTGGGATGGTTGGGAAAAGATCCTTTCTTTTGTCTCCTAATTCTCGAGATGCGGGAATGAAAAAAAAAAGAGGAAAAATATATGTTTATGTATGTGTGCATGTGGCTACGCATCTATGTGCGCCAATAGGTAGGTGGACCCACTTTGGCCGGGTGGTCAAAGCCACGAACCGACGTCGGTTTCGCATAGGGCTAGCTGTCTGTGTGTCGCGCGCTGCGTTGGGTTGGTAGATGGGTGGAGCAAACTCGATCGGGTGGTCGAGTCCACGAGCCGCATCCAGCTTCGGCGTAGGCCGGCAAGTGTGAGTAAATATGTGAAAAAAATGATGAAAAAAAAAAAGAGAAAAAAAATGTGAAAAAAATGTTTGAGAAGAATTCCTCGCTCGAGGGGGGACATAAGAGAGGTGAGAGAGCATGATGCTCGGATGGGAATATATGTGTTTGTGTTGTGGGGATTTGGGCTATGTGTGGGCTCCCGATGAAACATGTCAAATTGAAGCTTAAGCTCGGCTAGGGTTTTGGTTGCGATGTGTCTATGGAAAGCTTGGACTTGAGGGATCCAATCGTGCTAGTTGCATTGTTTGTCTGCAAACCTTCCGGAAGTGTTCAGTTTGGCTCTTAGGTGGTATGGAAACTTGAGAAGTCCTAAATCGCGTTGATGATGAGTGGTCCTGTCGAAGTGAGCTCGTGTTAGGCTTGAGTGGTCCTTATCGTGTATCCATCAAGTTAGAGTGGTGTGGTGGTGACCTAGCATCTGATCTAGTTGACGAGCAAGAAAAACAGAGAGATAGACAGGAAGGCAAGCGGGTAGTGGAAACCCTAGGTAGAAGGGGAATGAACAATCGGCGAGAGAACCCAGCTAGAAACGAAAAATGGAAGTGGGGAATGGTTTTGATTATATATGGTGTGTGTGGGAAATGTGTTGAGTATGCATGTGGAACAAAGATTCATGACGTGTTGAACGAACAGTCTAGAAGAGTGGCGAGAGCGAATGTGGACATGTCTTCTGCTTGCATGTATGTATGTTGTGTGTGACGAGAATGCATGTGTGACACGGATCATGATGTGTGTGCTGAATATATATGTGTGATGTGGATGAAGGATATGATTGTCTTTTCATTTTGGTTGTAGATATTGTGATTTGATGAAGGAAGGTTCTAATGTTTTAATGAAGTTTGCAGACAGGTGGACATGTCAATGAAGATGCGAGAAGTTGGACACAGATGGTAAGTGAAATGATTGGATTTTGGTACTAACAAATGATTGTATGAGTATGATTTCAGGTGCTACATTGAGGAAGAAGAGAGTAGGCATGCAAGGTAAAGATTTGTATTTGATTGAGTGATGATCACATGTTGGAACTGGAGTGCAGGTAGCATATCGCTCGTCGAGGACGACTTCGCAATTAAGAAGAGGGGAGTATGTTAGCTCAGGAAATGGTTGGTTTTGATGCACTAATGTGGTTCTATTTGGCAGGAAAATACATTTGATTTTAGGTACTTGCAGAGTTAATCAATGGGATGGAAGTACACCAAATTTGGTAGAGCTAGTGAAGCTTTGGATATGTTCTCTCAAATGCTGATGCAAGACATAAAGCCAGACAGAGTGATTTTCACAGTCGTTTTGAATGCATGTGCAAATGCTCGAAATGTTGAGCAAGGGATGTTGGTTCATGGTTTGCTGATTCAGAGTGGCTTGAAAACTGATAACCCCACTGAGAATTCTCTGATCGATATGTATATGAAATGTGGCAGTCTTGAAGATGCACGTAAGCTCTTTTTGAGTTTTTCACACCTAGATGTTGTGGCTTGGAGTGCATTCATAAATGGTTCCACACAAAATGGGCGAGCTGAGGAGGCTCTTCAGCTTTTCTGGAAAATGCTGGATTTTTTTTGCAGCCTAATCACTTCACTTTCGCATGTGCATTGAAAGGCATGTTCATGCTTGAAAGATTTGTGTCAGGGTATGCTGATCCATATGACACTGGTTATTTCTGCCCATGATTTGGATGACTATGTCCAGAGTACACTTATGAATATGTACTTGAAGTGCCAGAGTTATGAAAATGCTGAAAACATCTTTGAGAAGTTGTCTAAGCCGCATTTGGTTGACTGGAGTACGATGATATGCGGCTCTACCATCAGCAAAGGCAACATAGAGTTTATTCATCTTAATCAAGTGATGCAAGAAGAGGGTGTGAGTTTTGACAGAATCTCATTTACAAGTATGCTGAAAGCTTGTAGTACCATGCTCATGGTCGTAGAGGCTAGGTTGATACACTCTCAGATTCTAGAGAGTAGTTGTGAAGAAGACAGATTTATTGGATCTTCCTTGATTGATACTTACTCGAAGTGTAGGAGCATGGAAGATGCCCAATGCGTGTTTGACCATGTATCAGATAAGGATGTTGTGATATGGGGCATCATAATGACAGGTTATTTGGATCATGGATTGAATCAGAAAGTCTCGAGCTTATGGCACCAACTGGTGGCAAACAGTGTTGAATTTAACAATGTTGTCATTGTTCCCGCCCTGAAAGCATGTTGTAATCTTACTACCTTAGGTGAAGGGAAGCTTATTCACATTTGTGCATTGGGAAGTGGTTTTGATTTGGATATGTACATAGGAAGCTCACTGATTAACATGTATTCAAAATTTGGGTCCCTTCCAGATGCCTGCAGGGTGTTTGAATGCTTACCAAGGAAAAACGTGGTAATCTGGACAGCCATGATTGCAGGGTGTGCGGACCAGAGTGAATATAAAATTGCTCTAAAGTACTTTCAAGGGATGCAGAATGCAGGTTTAGAACCAGACATACAAACTTTCATGTGTCTCCTTACTGCATGTTCACATGTGGGGTCCACAGATGACTATCATGCTCATATGAACTTTATGGAAGATAAACATGGGATTGGTGTGTAGTGAATGTGGACTTGTTTGTCTGGATGCTGAGCACATCTTCGATTATGTGTGGGGATAGGGTGCCTCTTCTTATCTTATCCACGAGGGGGGGGAAGCAGCTCGGTGCATGGTTCGTCAGGCACATATGGTACGCTTGCACATCGCTTGAATCGGGAGAGCGTCCTCTCTTTTGGGGGCAGTAGAAGAGAAGAACGGGGAGCTGGCTCTCACTCTTGGGGGGACGAAGGGAGAGGCATTGAAGGAGGGGCAGCGGACATTGAGGGGAAGGTGTGGATTCGTGGGGGTACCGTGGAAGAGTTTTATGGGTGTCAGCTTAGAACGCGGTGTCGGAAAGTTTTTAACTTTCCAGTTGATGACCAGATAAAATACAATTAACTTAATTGGTGAATTCTAACCTTGTATATCACTGTTAAACAATTATGTTGATTAGAATTAACTATTTTTGAAGTGTTTGCAGATACAGGAAATGATAAAGAATACATGTTCATATTAGGGTTTACTCTAATTTCATATTTAATGAGTATTTCATATTTATACATGCTTGATTCATGGGTATTTAACCCTAGGGTTTTCTAAGTTCATATGATTTTATGTCAATTAGGTTCATCTGAAGGGTCTCAAAAGATTCTAATGGGTTCATGTTAGGGTTTACAAGGGATCAGAAAGATTTTAATGGGTTATCAATGATTTTCAAAGGGTTTTAATAGGGTTTTGATGGGTTTTAAGTAGGTTTTCTAGGGTTTTAGAATGTTTTAAAGGTTCAAACAATTAATATTTAATGAAATTAATCTATATCTAAACATTGGTTCAATAATAAAAATTAAAAATATGGTTTAATTAATTATTTAATCATGTATGTGCAATTAAATCCTAAGGTTTGATTTAATTAAAACTTAAACTAAGGTTAATTTAAATTATTTATTTAATTAAGAAAATTAAAGTAATAGAATTTAAATGAAAATGAAGTGGATAATTAATGAGCGGTGTATGTGAGTGCTGTTTAAAGAATGGTGTGAAATAAGTGTGTAATTAAAGTGGATAAAGTGAGTGGTTAAAAGTGTGGTAATTATATGGGTAAAATCAAAGAGTGGTCTAAATTATGTATGCATTTAAAGTGCAAAAAGTATTTGATGAAAAGAATGGTATAAGTAGAGTGTGTAATTAAAGTGGAGAAAAGTCAAATGAAAGAGTGGTGATAAGTGTGGGTTAAAGAATGGATGAGAAAGAAAGCAGGAATTCAAAAGAGTGGTATAGAGAGGATCTGTGTGTGTATATATATGAGTATGTTGTGTTATTTTCTCTAATGCTTTTTTTCAGACATTCAAAGCAAAAGAATTGAAGAGCAAATGAAGTGCAGTGAACCTAATGTTTTTTGCAGAAACATTGATGAGTTCAAGCATCAATTAATTCATTCAAATAGTTTAGCATCATATTGTTTCATTAGTTTTTCCATTACTTTCCTTGATGTCTTCTAAGTTAGTTCATGAGTCTGATCACAGTACTATTGAAAATATTGAAAATATTGAAAATGTTCCGCCAACTCTAGACAGACCAGAACCCTCTAGCTTACCTGAAAGTTTAGTAGAAGAACCCATTATGGAAGTTTCAATCTCATATCAGGAAGCTGTTGCTATGTACGAGGTTGCCCGTCCTTACGGTCCATAGCTATTTAAACTATGTACATTGTATAGAATAACCTTATTTACACTAATAAAAATAGGTAATTTAAATTATTTTATCATTAGAACCCTTATTTTCATAAGCCTGAGTTTGCTACAGACACCCCGCGTGTACCGAACGATTTAGGCGGATGACTTGATCCACCATCCGAGCATCTCTCACGAACCCGACAGCGGACCGCACAGAGGAGCTGATATCGAAGAAGGGGGGAATGGTTATGCACGCAAACCAGCAGCTGCCCAGAGAGGGGAATTTGTTCTTGATCTTCAATTGGGGGGGGGGGGCGGACTGGATCACACTCGTTCTTTCTTGCTGGCAGGTGACAACAACCACAAGGGTCCTATTTTGAGGTTGTCGAATGTCGAAGGGAGCTGAACATCACGCACGGGGGGAAATCACCCAGAGAAGCATGTGCATCCAATAGAGGAGGAGAATTATGGGGGCATGCTAGGCACGGGAGAATGGGAGAGAGAAAAAGAAGGCAGCATACTAGTCATGAGCCGATTATCTAATGTTGAAGCGTAACACACATACGACAACTTGCATTAGGATCACCGGGGCTGATTCCCTCTTGTTCAGGTGAAGAGAACGAAGGGAGGATAAGAGGCGGTTATCAGCTGGAGGGGGCAAGAAGTAGAGAGGAGGGTCATCGAGGGCTTGGGTTGTCTTACTCTGCTGCACCCGGAATATTGTAGAAAAAATGATGGCATGATGCAGAGTTTTGTGGGGAGGAGGTCACACAAGGGCATCGAAGTTTTCTATTGATTGGAGTCTATAGAAGTGAGCTCAACGGATGGCCATCATTAGCTCTCGACCTCTCAAGGAATAAAGTTTGATCTTGCTCGAGGATTCGGAGAAGCACCAACGGCAGTTTAAGAAATTTGTGCCAAGGACAAAAAGGGGGAAGGACCTCTATGGGATTCGACTCTCCAAAGGGAGCTCTGGAACATTAATGCCTGTTGGGAGGCTTCTTCATCAAGATCGTCGAAGACAGAGAAACATGCTCATGGATATTCAACAAGCTGACAGATCTGAAGTCCAATAGGGAGGAGGGATAGCGCTCCCATCTATGTGGAAAGGAAAGCTGAGCATGTGATGCAGGATCTGCTAGGGCATAAAAGGCACATTGGGAGGAAAGAAAGAACGGCATGTGGAAGAAAGTTTTTCGGCGAATGATCTCTAGCACGAGGGAGAAAGGAAGGAGGCAGCTCCGGTAGATGCTGTGGAGTTTCTGAGAGGCAAAAGGAGGACAGATCTTTGCAAAGAAAAAGAGAAGGCTGATGCTGTGACGATGATGATGTTGACAGTGATGATGCGTGTTTGACAATGTATTCTCTGATGTGCTAGGCTGGTGATTGATAGAAGGTTGATGCCCACCGCACAAACACTGCAAGAGATTCACAGGCATGCTGATGCAAAAAGTACAATCAAATGAATTGGCAATTGTTATACACCGCTTTCTGAGGGCTGCAATGATTACAAAAATATCTGGTTCGACCAACTCTGTTCGGATGCATCTGACAGTCATACTTGAAGTTGATCCGATCATGGCGGGTAATGATAGTTTTTCAAACAGTACTTTGATCATGTCTTTCACAGAGAAAGAGAAGAATGAAACAGTCTGCATCTACTGTTGAATCATTGTTTTGTTTGATATTCGAGTGACATATATGTTCTACATTGATACGAGCTTATAGTCCATCTTTGATTCTTCTGCACCGTCCGCATGTATTGTGAACTGTTCATTTCGGGTGATAACCTCTGTTGGAATTGGTTTGTGAGAACGGGTTTGATTTCATAATGATTGTTTCCCTATACATGCTTGGCAAAGAGATTGGTCACTGGCCTATTGGCTGTGGAGGCGAGGCAAGATGCTATCCTTAGATACCTTTTGTATGCAATCAAAGATCAAGAAGTGATGTATGGCTTGACAATTGGAGAAATAACTGACAAAATCTCGATTTATCGAAACAAGCTTGGCCATTCAGGCATATGGTGGCAAGGAACAAGTCGACCATGTCAAGCCAACGTGTGAGCACTTGTGGTCAGTTTTGTCCTTAGAACGACACACTCTATAAAACTACCTTTTCTTCAAAAAAAAATGCTCTGCATTTGTAGCAGCTAGCTGCACCCTCACTGTTCGAGCAATTATAGTGCAGCTTTGTTTCTATCTGCACATGCAATCATTGTTTTTAGTAGGGCTTTTGCTTTGACAAAACCACTTGTTTTCGTAACAGTGTTCATGAGTTTCTTCTCCATAGTCATTGCACTTTTCAAGGACATTCCCGATCGGGAAGGTGATCGGATTTTTTGCACCCAATCTTATACAGTTAGATTAGGATAAGAGTGGGTCTTGTGGGTGTGCATGCAAGCTGATAGTTGCTTATGGTGTGGCAACGGTAGTGGGTGTTTCATCTACATTCCTATGGGCACGATTTTTGCCTTAGTATCCTGGTAGCTAGTCTAATAAGCTATCACACCAGTACGAGAGATTTGAAGAGTAAAGCATCTATTATTGAGTTCTACATGTTTGTTTGAAATGTTTTCTATGCTGAAAAACTAATGATTCCATTTATGTAAGAAAAAAAAAAGTTGGTTTCTGGATGCATGCTTCAACTGAAGAGTTTGCTATCATTAATATAGGCAGTCAACGGTTTTGCAGCAACATGGACGGGGGGTAACTTGTCCACATGGGATCACCTGAGAATGAGCATTCCAATGGCATTGAATGTGGGTCTGATTGGGCAACTATTTAGTGGTCCTAACATTGGTGACTATGTTGGGAATGCAATGCAACAACTTTTTGCGCTTTGAATGGGCATTGGTGCTTTGTTTCCATTTCTCGTGGTCATTCTGAAAAGGGAACAATCAATCATGAGTCTTGGTCATTTGGTCCTGACTATGGAAAGGACCCAACATTGTGTGGAATTGAAGCCAGCTTTCTATTGGGTGCATCACTAGTAAGGCAAGTGAATTGATTTTGGGAAGTTGGAGCAAAACATAAGCGTGTATATGCATCTTTCCCTTAGACTGAGAGTGTTAACACTAACCTTGAAAATGAGCTTTCTAGCTCTATTTATAGTTTTTTACTAGTTTTTGGCCAAGTCGAGACCTAGTGTCTGGCCTAGTTAAAAATTAGGTTCTAGGGCCTATTTGAGGGCTCAAATGAAGTCTAAAAATCATGAAAATTGGTATGATGATACTTCTAATACTCCTCAAGATCGAGGACTCCTCGGCTTGCACAAAATGGAGTTAAAAAAAGGTGAAATGGTATTTACAATGATTTTTAGTGATGAGAGTCACTGTTATGAAGATGCTGTTTTGGAAAAATTTGAATGGCCTACTTGCCAGATCTTCGTTGACTACTTTGTCTGATTGTGCCTTCTCTCTGCTCTGGCTCCCTTCTTTGGCTTCCTTGTCTTGTGAGTCCTTGGGTGCTTTGACTGCTGCCAACACCCCCCCTCTCTCGTGTCTGTCGTCTCTGACAGACCCTTGTCTAGCTGAGCGTTGGACATAGTATTGAACCACATCTAAAGCAAGATGGTGTCTTCTAGTCGCAGCCCCCGTGCTAGGTCTGTTAACAATGCATCCCAATCCACTAGACCTGGAACGTCTGGATGTGGCACCCGCAATTGATCTGAGTGGATGGTCCTCTCCACAACGAATAGTTGGAGGAGATGTGAGGGCCTGGGTACGAATATTTCTGAGTGATATTCCCAGAACCCTATGACGAACATCTCCTCAAAGGTCTGCTTGAAGCAAGTTGGGAGGTATTTTCCATGTGTGCCAGGCATATATTACCTTTATTGAGGGGGTGGTGCTCATGTCATATACCAGGTCTAGGTTGCCTGCAGTGAAGCCAACTCCTGAGAAATGGGGCTCTTTGATGTTTTTGAATGTTCTGAATGTGATCAGCATTAATTCAAAGATCTTCATGCACATCTGTGCCATCACATCAGGGGTGTTCTGTAGTCGAAGGCTCTAGTGACGGATTGTAGAAATCATATAAGCAATGGTGGGAGGTCCTTGTGGAGGTGCTAGATAGACATAATTTAACCACTTTGCACAGGCTTTGACGTTCTTGACAGCAATAGCAAACTCGGGCCAAGTGCATCTTCGGAGGACTGGAACATAACAGGGGTTATATTTGATAAATAGCGGCATGTTATTCCAAGTACGAACCATTTTGGGATAGGTCTCAAGAAGACGGATCCTCTAGGTGGGTTGAAAAGTTGACCCTTGTTTAGCACATTCAGGCAAATCGTCAGGACCAAATTGTGTGGCGAAAGTCAGGGCTTTGCCACATCATCATTGAATCTCCACATTGTAGTGAGCCAGGAGAACACAGTATGGCACGTATTGATCATCGTTAGTGTCTATCCAGCGGTGGTGTGACATCTTCCGGAAGTATTCTGAGTTTATGATAGTGTCCTCCAATTTAGCCATTGATTGGATTTGGACTTCCACTCGATCTTCGTGGGTTTTAGCTATCTTTTTGTGTTTCTGAAGCCATTCGGGTGCTTCGACTTCCATGGTGTCCATTCCTTCCGAGGTTTGCTGACCTCCTGGCATCGGCATAGGAACATATGGTTCCTCATACGACTCATCCACCTCAATGGGCACCAATTCATCTGGCTCTGGTTCTATAATTGGAGAGGGTTTCCGTTCATGCTCAAGTAGCTTCTTTTGCAAATCTTCCACCTGATCCTTTAATGCCTTCACCTCCTCTGAAGTCGATGCTGTCTCTCTAACCTTGGGTTGTTCTTCATGTTCCCTGAGCTGGCGGCGTACATCTTGTTCCTTTTCCATATCATCATGTGCTTCTAATAGATCAGCATAGCTTTCCAGGATTGTCTTCATTGTATCTGAGGGGACTGCTTTAAACTGTTCTGGGTCGATCTCGTGGGGGGAGCCTTCCATTGCGGCTTCTAGGTTTTCTTCGTTTTGCTTCTGCAGACGCTTGTTCTCTTCAAGGGCAGTAGCCATGTGTTTTTTGAGTAGGGTCAAATTACGCCGGACTCTTAGATTATTTGTTTGGTAGACTTCAAGTAAAGCTTCGAGTTGTTTGACGTCTGGAAACTGTGATGGTTGGGGTGTCTCCAGGAGGGTTTGATGGGCCTGCTCGTGTGTGGTCTAGCGTTGATTGAGGTCAGCGTTTTCATCTTCTATAGTTGTAAGCCACCTCTGTAGTTGTTGGTGATTCGTAGTTTGTTGACGATGACGGTCTTCGAGAGCCTGATACTCGCTCTGTAGTTGATACACACATTGATGTAACGTCGAAAAACACATTATTTACATTAAAGAATGTAGGGAAAGGAGAGGATGCAGGGGGAATGGGGAAGGGAAAGGGAGTCGTGAATGATGTGGAGTCAAGTGGTGATGTGGGTGGAGGGGATATGGGAGATTGGGGCTGCATAGGGGGAGGGAGTGGTGCTGTGGCTGGTGATGTTTCCATGGTGTTAAACATGTGTGTGACTGTGTAGATGGGGAGAGTGGGTGGGGTGAATGTGATTTTCATGAATATAGTTGTGAAAGTGGGCATGGTAACTCCTCCGAATTGGATGCCGAGGGAGAGAGGAATTCCCATGACATATGTGGTAATGGTGGAAGTGGGGTTGGTAGTGCCATGTGGTGAAGTGAATTGTGTAGTGAGAGGTGAGGAGTGTGGTGAGAGTGGTGCTGCCTGATGTTCTTCTGTTTGTGTAGTATCTCCTGGCGCTGATACATCGATGTAAATTCGCTTGCGGGATCGCATGGGACGGGTTGGCACCCATTTCTCAAAGCAATGAATATAAGCCATAGCTGAATGAATGCCTTCATCCAAGCCCACCGCGTCCGCGTGCAAGTTCATGGATTCAATAAACATTTCATTCACGCCTTCCTCTCCTAACATTTGGCTCATTAGCACCTTTCCTGTTTCGAGCGACAGTTTGTGATGTTCCTGGACTTGCTTCATGGTTTCATACAATCTTTTTATTTGTGCCGAATAGGCTGGGGCACTTGCTAGTTCTGAAAGTTCGTCATATTCTTGATCATGTTCCTCATCTTATTCTTCTTCTGTCTCTTCTTCATCCTCTTCTACTTCTACTACTTCTGGTTGGGTCGGGGCTGAAGTTGTTGTAGTGGGTTGTGGTCCTTGGGTCTGCTCTACTTCCTTCTTGAGGTTAGATTCATTGATCAGCCTAGCAATTTCTTCATCAGTGAGATCATTCACGGTGTAGCCCTATGGAAACTCCAGGTTAGAAGGGATTGGAGGGAAAACTAGATTAGGTCCTTCTGCACTCTGTCTGGGTAAGCGAATTGTAAACGGACGGACACATCGCATTTGTGGAGGGATCACTTTTGGTGTGGTGGTGGCTCCCCTTGCTTGGTCACACGGTAATTGGACTGTACCTCTCATTTTCTTTGATGGAGGACTCGTTGTGGATAGTCGTCTCTGGAACTCCTGAGCTCTGGACCACACTAGTGCTCTTTGAATGGGCACGTCATAAGCTAAGCATCTATAAATTATTTTTGTTAGTGCACAACACCCATGAAGCACGTTCTTCTGTTTCTTATTCCATCGCTGATGGGTGGATTTGATCTATGATCCAGTGTGGTAGATTGATTGTGAGATCCTCTGTCTCTGCCAAGTACAAGCTGAACCAGATCTTTTTTGGTGGCATAGTGAAGCATTCTTGGGCGGGGAAAGTGAAGTGTGCATGATCGTTCGTAGGTGGAGAGCGATGGTTGGTGTCATTGCTACCATGTCCTTCAATTTGTTGAGATCCTTGTGCTTCATCCTGCCTGGAATCATTATTTCTTTCTTAGTGGGAATATGCATGCCTTGCATGTTCAATGCTTCCCGTACTAGGTTGAGTGTTAGTTTGAACCTTTTGAGCTTGTGGCCTGGAATCAGTGAGGGTGGCACGAAAGTACTATGCCTCCCTTCGCTCTACTTGGGGTGATGGTGTCTGCATTCTGATACTGCTCAAATTTGCGGGTGAAGAAATGGTAGCATCCCCATTTGCCATTAAACTCAATTTCTGCCTCCCAAAAGTAGGTGCGGTCTCCCAATGGTCCTGCGACATCACTGAACCAATGTGCGTGTTTCCCCACTTGAGAAGTGTGTCCCTGAGGAGGGTCCTGAATAGGAAGCACATGCACAGCTCTAAGTTCTTGAGGCCTCTCGGTGAGTTGTGGTTCAAGAAGGAGGGTTTCAATGTCCACAATCTAGGCGCTAGACCCTACCTAGGAACTAGTGCCTCCTGCTTCTGCCATGTTACTACGTGCTTGCTGGTTCTGTGAGAATATAGAAGCATGCGTTAACATTGTAATGGACAAGATAGAACATTTTTTGTCCCCGTTACAACATTAACATGAGGTAAGTAAAGGATTAGTGGGTCAGTGAGTGCTCGATGATTGTGTGTGTTGTTAGTGAACAAGTAGTCCTATGAGCTAAGTGAAAAGATGCAGTGTGAGAATGATGCAGTTAGTAAGCGGAGATGGATTTACAAATGGGGTTCGTGGAGTTTATTACAAGCTTTGGGTTGCCAAACACAGTGGATGGGTTTTGGTTTTGATTTTGTGGAAACTCTGGAGGGCTTTATAAGAGTGTCTGCTTGGAAATGAGGCTTATTTGGGACCCATTTACAAGTGATTCTGCTCGTGCTCATGGGCAAATATGTGTTTGTGCATGTTGATTAAGAGTGGGTATCAGCTGTTCGAGTGAGTGAACCATGTTGTACATGGTGTGGTTTGGGTGTGACTATTTGAGCCCGCAAGCAAGCCTTAGGCACCCAAATTTGTCTTGATTGTGGGCCCGCCTTCATCGACTTCTTGGGTACCCAAATAGACTTCACATTTGCAAAAGAATTTTTGAAAGACTTCTTATTTGTGTCGTGTTGTTGATTACTAGTAAGAAGTTTAGCCCGTGTTGGTGGCTTGATCGCAATAGGATGCTCGCCTTTCTGCACCCACACTTGTTTCAATGGCTGACACATCTTGCTTCATACTTTCTTTTGGCCTCGAGCATAGGTAGTACTCTGCTCCTTTTGTATTTGATCTGCCTTTGGTTGCTGCATCCCGATGGCCTTTGGAAAAGAAGGGAGTTCCGTCGTATCCTTGACTTCTTTGTTGAGATAATCATCCCTTTGCATCACATAGTTTTGGACAAGAATAGCATGGTCATCTTCATGTGTACTCCTGGAAGGACCAGGAGTTCGTGCCTGACCTAGTTTCTTGAGTGCTTCATTCTCTAATTCAAGCGTAATGCAGTTCCGATTTGCCCAGACCTGAAGAAGTCCACTTCTTAGGTTTACGTTGACTGCATGATCATAGATCTAGTCTTGACCCAAGACAAGAGGCTCAGTGAGATCCTCATCTTGACACACTAGTACTTTAACTGTCATTAAAACATCTTGAATGTAGAGGGGAAGTTCCACCTCGCCCATGCAAGGGGTTTCCATACCTCCCAATCCTATGAGATATGCTTCCACAGGATTGACATTTAAGTTCAACTCTCGACAGTAAGAAAGTTTGACAGCACTAGTGGTTGCACCTGAGTCAATCAAGGCCCGTGTAGTCTTTGCACTCTTTCCTTGTCCTATCTCTAAGGTTACAAAAGGACGTCGATCAACTATTCTATGAGAGTTAATACTTGAAACTTCACACATAGCCATATGATATCCTTCAGCTGCATAGGCCTCTATCCTAGGCCACTCTTTGCCCTGTCTTCTCAATTTCATCCTTCGGATGCGTTCTAAAGCTTGTGCTTGAGCTTCTTCTCGAATTCGATTTTCTTCCTCCTTGCGTTTCTTGGCAGTGTTGAGTCGATTTAGCATCTCTTCAGTCAGAGGTTCCTGATATAACTTGACTCTACATCCGCTTATGTAGCTAGGGAGAATATCGCCTTCTAAAGTGGCTAGCTGTACTGCTCCACTAGTCGAGATCCTATTTATGATCATAGGTCCATAGCCTCTCTTCTCTATATTTCTCGCATGTTGCTTCAAAGTGTAGACTAACACTAGGTCCCCTGCTTTCAAGCCATTATCCTTCACATGGGCATCAAAGTATGCCTTCTGTCTTTTCTTAGCTGCATATATTCCTGCTGCAGCTTTTAGTCTTGTTTCACCTAATCGTTCAAGGTCAAAAATTCTCGAAGAGAGTTCATGACCCGTCCACTCATGCTCCTGTGCTACTCTCAATGTAGGAATCAAGAAGTCCAAACGTAGCACCACATTTTGGCCAAATACCATCTGAAAGGGTGTAGCTCAGTGATGAGTGGCACCTCCTTTAATGTCAATCCGGAAAGATGTGAGCATGGTATGATGACCTCGAGCAAGTGCAGGCACAAGTGCGTGAGTGAGAAGCACACCAACATGCACACACATACACACACGCGCACACACGGCAAGACAAAGAGAAAGATAATGGAGTTCTTTTAGATTACTTTCAAAATGCTCATACAAGTTCAAATCTATTACAAGCTAACCCAAAAATGAGCTCTCTAGCTCTATTTATAGTTTTTTACTAGTTTTTGGCCCTGTTGAATGGCTCTTAAGCCCAAGGAAAAGATGATTGTGGAAGCCTTTATTTTGCTTAACCCCTCGCAATCGATCCACTTGGATTACCTAGAGCCCACAATTATCTCGCAATGGATTCTTCCTATGCCTATGCACTAGCTCATATGTTCCCGGCAAACGCACCAAAATGTAACTTCCTCTTAGTCCAAGGGAAAAGATGCCGAGAGGCGCTTATGGTGTGATCGGATCACCTCAAACTAATTAACTTATTTTGCTTGAGCCTCACTTGTACTCTCCTATCTCTTACACACTCGGACGTTTGCACCCTTGCTCTTCCAAGCTCCCTCTCACTCATGCACACCCCTATGTACATTTACATCCTCTACCTCCTTGCCCATAGAAACCCAAACCTATCCGCATTCACTTCCTCATATATACTCGCACGCGCCCTCAGACTATCTACCACTTCGAAGTATATCAACAACCCCTCAAGTCTTGAAGTCAAAGACCAAATCATCGAACATATCCAAATTTTGTCATGGGAACACACTCACCTACTTCCTTTTTCTTCAAGTTCTCCCTTTCTCTCTCACTCATTTGCATACATCTGCTCTCAATCCCTCCCACGCATTCCCACACTCAGCCTTGCATCTGTATATGTTTCCACACACCTAGCATTCTTAGAAGACTTGCATGCACTCCCATGCACACTCTCTGACTCATACTCATACGCTCCTCTACACCCACCTGTAGCCGATCTCTCTCAATATATATATATATTTTTTTTTAATCAAAATGGGCATTTCAGAGTCAACTATTGAAAGTAGAAAAGATCACTTCGAACAAACCCATATGAGGCTTGAAAGAACAACTTGGGCAGATCTTCTGATCATTACTCTTCACAAAAAACTTAAAACATAGTTTTGTACTCATCCATAAATTTTAGAGCATCAACGACAGTCTCATAAAAGGCAAGTTTTGAATCGACTCAATACATGGGCGGCTACGATATGTTATACTTTCAATGCCAAGCATACTCATTTTCTTTCTTCCCGGTTTCATATGCAACGTTTCACACATAACATCCTATTGATGTAGGAACTGTGAGCATGCAGAACAAGCCTTGTTTTAATTAAGATTTGGTATATCTCCAGCATCAAAAAGAAATGTAGGTGAATAGATTTTATGCGAAATATGCCCTCTAAAGGCTTAGGTACTCAGCTGGGGCAACGCCATGTGCTAATCCTAGTGACGCCCAAGAGGAGGTGGCTCTGTACTTCTGGCAAGGTGTAACTCCAATCGTAGGCTCTCTTAACAACTCAGAAATGATGGATTCCTACCTCCCCCCATAATCGGCAAGGTGCAAGATTTCACTATCCGGGATTACTATAAGTTGCATTCAGTGGATAGAAAATATTCTCGATTCACATTGCACGAATTCCCTGATCTCAGAAGAACTAAAACAACATGGTTCGGGTAACGGTGAATTTAACATTGAGTATAGCGAGAGTCCTAATATTCATAGATTACACCATAGATCTATCTGCACAATTGGTATTGAGGATAGTATCCTACACAGCAAATATTCACTTCTTGACGAATGCATAGAAATAAGACATATTTACAGAACCTCCATTAGAGAAAAGTTCTAGCCTTCAATAGCCCCCACTCCCTGATCGTGCAGAGTCATGCCACAATGTGTTGTACTCTGCTTAAAACAATCTTTTTGTACATACAAAAGGTCAAACTGTTATGCACTTATGCGAGGTCTTTTTCTCATGGTTCCCCTTGCTCACACTTCTACTGGAACTTTCAAGATAAAACTCACACACCTTGCGCATGCATGATACCAATTGTATGCTAATGGGCAGCCGCTCACGCATGATCAAGCCAACACCCAGGCACAGCTTCAATTCCGACTGATATGTATATGGAGACCACAGCCAAAAAATGCGAGTAATGATTTAACATAAACTAGATGAGGAACAGTTTGCTAATCCATCTTGTTTATTCCGAGACCTTCCTCAATCATCAATCGATTTCATGACACAGGCAGAAATGGACCATGTTCCATATATATGAAAAGCATTTCCATCATTTTTCTATAAGGGACTATGTCACCCATAAGGTCTCTCTCAATAGGATCCCATACCTGATGTGAAGCAGAATCAACCCTCGGCTTTCCTCCTTCCTCCTCTTCAACCGTCTTCCTCTTCGACACTTGCTATTTCCCTCAACAATGCTGCCTAACTACACAATCTATTGCTGCCTAACTCGATCACAGCTACCAAGGATATCTCACTTGCTGTTCGCCTTCACCAACTCAAGCTGAAGTCGCAGACCCTTAAAGAATTGGAGATGAAGACCACGATGTGTGCACTCTTGCACCAATAGAAACCCCCCTTGCTGTCTCTAACAGTAGGCACGAGGAAAAACGGAAATTAGCGAGCACCTCCCTCCACTTCATGATAAAGCATATGCCTGAATCGTAAGTTAGGGTCACCCTTGGGACATGACCTCTTCAGCTTTTCTGTGTTGGATTAGACAGGAGTTGGAACACTGTTCACTTTCTATTTTGATACTCTCTTCTGTTTTAGATTGCATTGTTCAGCATTAGACTCCACAAAATTCACTTTAGCTTTAGATCCTCGAATTTTTCGAGCTGCAACATCATAGGCCCTTGCAGCTTCTTCTGCAGTTTCATATGTCCCAAGCCAAACCCGTGAGCCCTTCTGAGGATCACGAATCTCTGCTGCCCTCTTGCCCCATGGTCGCTGCCTAATTCCTCTGTAAGTGTGTTTTCTTGGCCGAAGGTTTGCACTTTCTAGACATGTTGAATCTGGAGTAGTAGGCGCAAAAACTTGCTGCTGCTCCTGCTGCTGAACAAGTGGTGAAAATGAAGACTGCTCGGAGATCAAACCATCAAATGATTCCAAGAATCCGTAGGAAGCATCTTGCTCTTGCTGCCGTATGAAGGCCGCCTTGTCTGCATCGTAAGAAGCGAGGGGCAAATCCAAGAGCCCTGACCACTTAACCCATTCCGCTGATGTCTGCCCATTAACACCCCTTGCACCATTGCATACAACTCCTTTAGATGTCGCAGGCGGTATGAGAGTGGGAATGATCGATCCCCCCTTCTCTGTGCCTCCTCTCGAACACCTCTCGGGCAGCTCTCACTGAGTATCTACCCCCCTAAAATGAAGCTTTTGCTCGGAAAAAAGAGAGCGACCGCCAGTCCCCCAAAAAAAAAATTTTATTTTTTTCTATTTTTTTTTTCACTTATCCACAACCCTTACTTCTCTGACAACTCCTCGTGCGTATTGAGGAGGCCCTTCCCCCTGCTGTCCTTGTTCTGATAGAAGATGGGCAGACGACCACCCCCCATCCCTCTTTTCGTCCTTTTCCACCTGCCAAGAAAAACGGATGGAACTGCCATCTCTCCTTTTCCTCTGCACATATCTGCTGGAAATTTTAATGTTGAAGGCTCCACACCTTGATGGTAGTGCGTGGAACTCTTCTAGCCACAACAGATCTACTCCACTTATGCCAAAAGCTTATGAGTTCGTTCATATGCATGAGCATGGCCAGAGAGAAAAACATCAACCTTGTACAAAGTGGTGATGTACGTTTGGAGGCAGCATAAGGTGTGGCATATCGACGCAGAAAGGGTTTAAATGGTTCAATTTCATCCTTGAAAACAGCATCCTTGTTGTGTCCATCTCCAAGAATATACTTAAAATAGCATTGAAACCCATTGAACAGCACAAAATGAATTCAGGATCCATGTCCAACGTTCTAGCAAGCCCTTCAATGTTTCCACCATCTCCAACTGTTACATACACTAGAGCAGATCTTGTCCCTGCACCCCCAACGCGTTCCCTCATCAAATGCCTTGATCTTTCAGCATAGCTATCTGATCACTTTCAACAGCCAATGATCGGTAAAAGCCCGTCGACAAACACCTGAATCCATCACACACTATGCAAAAGGAGGCTTGTTAGTGCATAAAACAACCACTTAAATGGTTAACATACTCCCCTCTTCTTATTTGTGAAGTCGTCCTCAACGAGCCATTCCTGCTGCAATAAAATCAAAACAGCCATGAAAATATCAATGTACAACAAGCTTGCATACCTTTTGATCGAGCCATTATTCCAAGTGGACCTGCACTCATTGAAGCCATTAGTGCTAAAAAAGAATCACTCATGAATACATACAAATCAGTCACTTCTAAAATGATTCAAGAACATGCACATATATGCAATTCCATTTCAGCCATGCATCAAATTTGCTCATGCATTCCATTATGAAAAATGGTCTCAACCAAAATAACACATGCATACCTTTCCATGTTTTACACATGCAACTACCATTGCGGAAAACAGAAAAGAAAATACCGAAATGAACAATGACAACTGAAATGAATCCAATCGGAGATGCAACATACCCAAAATGCATACCCCATTATTACACCTACTATTCGCTATGTACACATAGTCCATGACCAGACAATCCTGAAGAATCCCCATCGTCGTCCTACAGAAGTCATCGAGATTTGAGTGCAAGTGAAGACCTACATAAAACCCTGGAGTGTCTCGCACTGTAGAAAACCCTCGGATAGAGCACACAAGTTATAAAGCAAAACCGTTGCATTACCTCGCTAAAGCCTCATCCATAAGTACATATATAGTCTCCGTGCCTTCAAGAATGTTGATTCAAAGTGAGCTGATCTGTCATAAGCCAACACATACCAATCACACAAGCAAATAACGTTCCCTTCCAGGCGTTCATCGGCCTCTCCTCTCTCTCTCTCCCCCTCAGGAGTGGGGAATAATTTCATAGGTCAACTTTATTTTAATCACACGTTGGCCTACATTGACACTGGATGCGATTCGTGGACCTGACCACCCGATCAGGTTGATTCCACCCATCTACCAATGCAATGCAGCGCACAACACACAAACACACAATGATAACACATAACATATATCAGCTAGCCCATAACGAAGCTGGATGCGGCTCATGGTCGTGACTACCCAGCCACGATGGCTCCACCTACCTACCAACCCGTTATGGCGTGTAGCTAAGACACAAACATATACCTCCCAAGCCTATGGCGAAACTAGCTGCGGCTCGTGGTCCTAACCACCCGGCCAGGATAAATCCACCCACCTACTAGCCCACCATAGCGCATTGGTACGATCACAACAACACAATATTTTTTCTTTTCTTTTCTTTTTCTTCTTTTTTTTTTTTAGTTAATTAATTCATCCAAGTCCTGAGAATTAGGGAGAGGAAGAAAGGGACTTTCCCACTGTTCCCACACGTACATGCAAATATATACACTCTAGCCTTTGACAGATCAACCACCTCTTCACTCCATTCTCTCAATTACATACACTACATATGTATTCATCGAGTTGACTTTTCACTTGGTAACTACAGCCGGCTATGCCTTAGTCCCTCCTGTACCTATCCTTAGACGATCTAGAATGTGGGTCTCTGGGATGTCTCATGTAGCCTCACATCGTACTCGTATCCCGACAACTTCCCTAGGGCGAGTCAGGCTCAACTTCAGGAGCTCCGTCATCACTTCCTATCGTTAGCACATCTGCCCAAGCCCACGTGATATCGTTTTCCTCGTTAGGCATTTCCCTCGAAGGATCGAAATAGTAATATCGATCTCCCGTCCATCCTACATGTCGAGTCAGGTATTCCTCAAAACACTCAATGTAAAATGCAACACCCAAACCCTGGTTTATAAAGCATACCAGCCAATGCGCTTCCTCAACATCGTATTCTATCTCAAAGTCGTCGACATCTATGTCCATGCGGGCGAATGTTTGGTCCGAGAAATATATCCTTAGCTCGTACAAGTAGAGTTGCGTTATTTGATCTGCCATTGTTACTTAACTCCTAACAGTCTCTGCATAACACAAAAAATATTAGAAGTCCAAAATTCTTGAGCTAGCAAGGAAGAAAATTTATAACACACAAATCATAGCTTACATATGCGCATATATATATATAATACTATACATGTATGTACCAGGAGTCTACTTCGTCATTCCGTTTGGATCTCGTTGGGCTTCTCCCATCCTAATATCACTTGAAATATGGTTTAACTCGAAGCGCGTTAACCTTCACGGGAGCATATTCTTTTCCTAAATCTTGAATTTGCATGGAACCATTGGAATCGAGTTCCACCACCTTAAACGGTCCTGCCCATCTTGTCTGTAACTTCCCCGGGAATTTATAATATTTACTATCATAGACTAGCACCAAATCCCCCTCTTGAATCACATAGGTCTTGAGATTCTTATCATGCCTCTCTTTACGTCTCTTCTGAATAGCTTCCAAACTTTGTTGTGCGATGAGTCTCTTTTCTTCCAGCTTGACCAGTTGTATGTACCTTTCCTTTAATGACTCTTCCTCGCCCAACCTGGCCTCAATGGCCACTCTTAGTGTCGGAACTTCTTTTTCAATGGGAAAGATGGCTTCTTCGCCATATACTAGGGAGAACGGAGTGCTCTTAGTCATCACTCGGTAGGATGTTCAATATGCCCACAAGGCTTCCAAAAGTCTCTCATCACAGTCTCTCCTATGCACAGCTACTCTCTTTGTCAGAATCTGTTCAAGGACCTTGTTGGTGACCTCCACTTGTCCATTTGCCCTCGGGTAATATGGAGTGCTTTTTCTATGTTTGATCTTATATAATTCCATTAATTCTTCGATCAGTTCGTTGACAATATGGGTTCCTCTATCACTTACTATTTCCAACGGGCATCCGAATCGAGTGATAATTTGTTCGTACAAAAATTTAGCAACATCAACAGCTCGGTCAGTCTTCAGAGCTTTGGCTTCTACCCACTTGGTAACATAGTCAGTACAGACCAAGATATACCTATTAGATCTTCGTCGTGAGGGAGGATCAATAGGCCCCACAAAATCAATTCCCCACTTCTCAAAGGGCTTAAGAGCGAGCACCGGCGTGAGAGGAGCAGCATGTGCTAATGTGGGTTTGCCCTTTCGTTGGCATCTGTCACATTTCTTACAGTATGTGTGCGAGTCTTTGAACAGCGTTGGCCACCAATACCCAACCAATAACATCTTTCTTGCCATCAATTCACCAGCAAAGTGCCCACCGCAAGGTTCGTCATGCAAAGCCCTCAACACTAGGTTTGTTTCTTCTTCCTCGCGACACCTCCGATAAATGCTCTCATGAACAAAATATCGATAGAGTTGCCCCCCAATGATGCTATGGTGCTTCGCCAATGCTAACAGTTTTTGCTTCTCTCTCTTGCTTGCTCCTGGCAGATATTGAGTGGTGCACAAGAAATTTACCAAGTCGGCATACCAAGGTACTTTAGCTTCAACCTGGAATAGATGCCCATCAGGAGCATCGTCGGGCACACCAGAGATTGGCTCCTCATTAACAATTCGAGATAAATGGTCAGCCAATATATGTGCTTTGCCTGGTTTGGTTACCACTGTGAACTGGAATTCCTGGAGGAGTAGCATCCACCTCATCAATCGCCCTGATAGCTCGGGTTTATTAATGATGTACTTTAGGGCTTCATGATCCACATAAAACGTGAAATGTTTTCCCATCAAGTAATGCCGATACTTGTTCACCGCAAAGATCATCGATAGGCATTCCTTCTCTGTAGTCGTATAGTTCCTCTCAGTGCTATTCAAATTGCGACTTGCGTAATAAATAGGGTGGTCCAACTTCTTTTCATCGGCTTGACATAGTAGTGCTCCAACCGTAGTATGAGAAGCATCGGTGTGCACATGGAATTCTTTCGTCCAGTCGGGTGCTACCAAAATCGGTGCATTTATCAATCTCTCTTTGATCGAGTCGAATGCAACTTGACACTCTTCAGTCCATTGGTATTGTTGGTCTTTCCTCAAAAGATTCGTCAGTGGTGCCGCTAAGGATGCAAAGTTTAATATAAACCGTCGATAATAATTAGCATGCCCCAAGAATCCTGTGAGTTGCCACAAGTTTTGAGGAGGTGGAAGTTGTCCAATTTTTTCCACTTTATCCTCGTCAACCGCAATCCCTTTTTCGGAAATAACATGTCCCAAAAGCAATCCTCTTCGCACTCCAAATGTGCACTTTTCAGGATTCAATGCGATGCCTTTTTCAATGCTTCTTCTTAAAATAGCTTCGATCCTCTCCATCATGTTTTCATCGTTGCCTCTGATCGCAAAGTCATCGAGGAATATCTCCATCCAATCCTGCAAATAGTCTTGATATGCAGCTATCATTGCTCTCTGGAATGTGGCCGGTGCATTGCATAATCCAAATGGCATCACACGATATGCGTATGTGCCCCATTCCGTGGTGAAAGTAGTTTTTGATTGATCCTCTTCATGGATTTGGATCTGGTTGTACCCACTGAAACCATCCAAAAATGAGTACAATTTATGGCCAGCCACTCTGTCCAAGATTTGATCAGTAAAGGGCAAGGGGAAATGATCCTTCTTCGTGCGCTCGTTCAACTTGCGATAATCTATGCAAATACGGATTTTCTTATTTTTCTTCGGAACAACTACAATTGGTGATACCCATTCACTGGATGCGATGGGATATATGAATCCTGCTTCCAATAACTTAGTCAATTCCAACTTGATCAATTCCGAGTAGACTGGATTTGTCCGCCTAAGTCGTTGACATATCGGTCGTGTACCTTCTTCCAAGTCTATATAATGTTGGCAGATTTGGGGATCAATTCCTCTCAAATCACTGTATGACCATGCAAAGGCCTTGCTGAAATTTTTGAGTGTCATTTTAATGCAATTTCGTACTCCATCTGGTAGCTCTGACCCCACGCTCAAGAACTTCTCTGGAAAAACTTCCCATTTTTCCGACTGAGCTTCTCGCGAATATTCCTTATTCCTTGATGACACTGTGATTAGAATGTGCTCTCCGATCACGCGTGCATGGTTGGCCAGTAAATCATTGTTTTGTTCTGTTTCGATTGAACCTAATTTCTTTAATTCAGCTTTTGCAATGGCTTCCGACGCTTTAGTCTTACTCTTCGCTTCTTTTTCCGATTCTCGACTTCTCTTTAGAATCTCTGCTTCTAGCATTCTAACTCTTTCTCTCAACTGTTGCACTTCCATCGTCGGAGCTAACTCCAGCTCCAGCTCTTCTTTTGAAGTTCCCTTCTCCAGGGATTGAGTAGCTTTGTTTTTACTTGCGTCTATACTCAACATGTAGCACTCAAATTCTCTTGTATGTGTCAACCATCCTAGCAACTCCTGATCGGAATCGTCGTTATAGAGCAGTGGATTTTGATACTCTCCCATCTTCGTGTCTTGATTCTTAAAGAGCTGCAAGTTGAACCCGTCTTGAAGCAGATTCTTGTAGGTGTCCGTGTTCAAGGAAAACCTAGCTCGTGCAATCTCGTGCCTTGCTTTCTCCTTTTCTTTCTTTTCCATCTCATCGACTATTATTGATTTCTTCTTGTTGCTCGAGGGTGGGGATACTTGTATTTGAATCCGATCAGACTTTGGCCCTATTGAAATAAAGCCTGTGCGCTAGTCATGCACACATTCGGCTTGCACCAGCCATGGCCGCCCAAGTAGGATCGAGAAGGTAGCCTCTGAGGTCCTTGGTCTTACTATCAGATAATCAACTTTAAACTCTAGACCGCCCACAACTGTGCTTACATTCTTCAAAAGACCCGCAGGCTTCACTTGTGTTTGATCCGCCATTCTCAAAGACATCGGCGTCTCTTCCATGTGGTTGAGGCCCAAAGCTTTCATCATGAACTCAGTCATTAAGTTGACTGCGGCTCCACTATCTAGCTGAGCACCAGGGACTGCATACTCTTTAATCTCGACCGTCACAGCTGAAGCATTCGAATCAATTTGCATCGTAATACTTTGAATGATCCCTTGGACATCTTTATCTTGTCTATTTTTATCTCGAGCTTTCCTCGGCTTCTTAATATATTCGTTATAGAATTGTTTCCTATAAGCAGGTGAACATTTTAGGAATGTGCCAATATCCAGCGTGACTTCCGTGTCAGCAAGCAACTTTACAATATCTACTTCTTCCGAACTTTGTCTTTCCTTTCTACTCTTAGGAGCTTTCAATCTTTCAGGGAATGGTGCTATGCCCGGCACAAACTCCTTGGTCACGGGTGGAAGGATCTGAATTTCTTCCCCATCCTCAAACTCTTGCTGCTCAGCAATTCCTCCAACTTGGTTTTCTACCTCTTCACGCTCGGCGATCTTCTCCTGACTCCCTCCTTCACCTTCGCCTCCTGGATTCTTCTTCGAATACTCTTGAGTCCTTGTGACTACTGCCACAGTTGGATCTTTATGTGGTTTCTTGGCTTCGTAAGCGTCCACAAAGTGCATTGACGAGCTAGAGCCTTCTTGAGGGTTCGGTGTCTTGAACACTACTCCGATTGTAGGAATATGCTCTTGAGCTCTCGATATGGAATGCATCTGAGTGTCAACATAATTCAAGGACCCTACTGGTCCTTTTTCCTTGCCGGTGGTAGCCCTTCGTTTTGGACAATCTTCATCAAAGTGGCCCTCCCCACTACAGTACCTACATAGTGGGGTATAATCAATTGGCTTCTTTTCGTTTGGACATCTAGATTGAGTATGGCCAAAGCCATGGCATCTCCAGCACTGGATTGGACCATCTCTCCTTTGATCACGTGCGACTCCTCTTGGATAGTCTCCTCCTTGACCCTGAGCACCATATCCATAAGTCGGTCTGTTTTCCCAACGAGATGTCGGTGGGACACTTTGAGCGGGCAATCCTATGTAAGGTCTTTCTCTTGTATCTCCTGATTCCATGGTCCTCTCTTCATAGGCTCTCTTGTTGTAACATCGGTCCTCCGTGTGATTTGTCCTTCCACAAAAAGTGCAACGCATTCTAGGCGGTGATCTATCTGTGAATACTCTCGAGACTGTAGGGCATTCTGAAGCCAAATGGCCATAACCATGGCACTTTCCACACCATGTATTTGATCTAAACACTTGAGTCTGGTTTGTTGTGACCTCTGGTTTTACTGTGTATGTCTCCTGAGTCATTGTGGCAGCTTTTATAGCTTGCGTGACCAATTCCAATATTCGTTCTTCAGTTAGCGCAGGCTTTACCTTGCCTGGCGTGCTAGTGGCAGCTACAAAAGCTGGGGTCATCAATACGGGACTTCCTTGGCCCGGATCTTTCATCGGTATGCTCCCTGGGCCTCCCATAGGCTCGTATAAGAGCTCAATCTTCCTTTGTTGGCATAATTGTACTTCCTCCCAAAGCCTCGCTTGTTCCTTAGCATCCATTAAAGTTGCAGGTCTTGTCAGGCTGATATGCTGCTGTGCCGTGGGATCTCTCAATCCCGAAATGAATCTTCATTTCAATGTCTCATCGTTCGGGGCATTTGCGCCCATCTTTCTTACCAAGGTTTCCATTCTCTGAATGTAGTTATCGATGCTCTCATTGACTCCCTGTCGCAAATAATCCATTTGTTGGGCCAATCTATCCTGGAAGCCTTGTCGTCGAAACTTTGCCAAGAAGGCTTCCTTGAGCATCTGATAAGTTCCACGCTCTTGTGGTGTCAGATTCCCATACCAATTGGCTGCCTCATCACGGAGAATAGCCGGAAAAATTCTCAACCTTTGATCCTGGTCAACTACATCATTGGCCTCACAAGTAACCTCAAACAACTGGATAAAACTATCCGGATCTTCGTCCCAAGTACCTGAAAACTTGGTGAAGTCCCCCAAGTGAACTGAAATCCGCTGAGCCATTTCGAACAGAGGTGTGATGTCAATATCACTTCGATCCCAAAAATTTAATGCCCACGGTCTCAGGATTCCTCCTTCAAACTTCCGCACTTGATTCGCGACTCTCCTACGGGAGTACATGTTTTTGGCTGAATCGAGGTCCACTCACCTGGCAGTTCCCACCTTCTCCTTTCCCTTTCAAGGGCTCTTCTCTGAGCGGGTTCCTCTCTTTGAGTTTGTGTTGCTCCTGACGATGAGCTCCCCTCGCTCATGTACTAGAACTTGGGGTCCGCAAGCTTGGCCAACCTGTGGCGCTAGGCGAACCTATGGTACTCTCTTATAGAGACGTACCAAGCTATTCCCGGCAAACGCACCAAAATGAATGGCTCTTAAGCCCAAGGAAAAGATGATTGTGGAAGCCTTTATTTCGCTTAACCCCTCGCAATCGATCCACTTGGATTACCTAGAGCCCACAATTATCTCGCAATGGATTCTTCCTATGCCTATGCACTAGCTCATATGTTCCCGGCAAACGCACCAAAATGTAACTTCCTCTTAGTCCAAGGGAAAAGATGCCGAGAGGCGCTTATGGTGTGATCGGATCACCTCAAACTAATTAACTTATTTTGCTTGAGCCTCACTTGTACTCTCCTATCTCTTACACACTCGGACGTTTGCACCCTTGCTCTTCCAAGCTCCCTCTCACTCATGCACACCCCTATGTACATTTACATCCTCTACCTCCTTGCCCACAGAAACCCAAACCTATCCGCATTCACTTCCTCATATATACTCGCACGCGCCCTCAGACTATCTACCACTTTGAAGTATATCAACAACCCCTCAAGTCTTGAAGTCAAAGACCAAATCATCGAACATATCCAAATTTTGTCATGGGAACACACTCACCTACTTCCTTTTTCTTCAAGTTCTCCCTTTCTCTCTCACTCATTTGCATACATCTGCTCTCATACCCTCCCACGCATTCCCACACTCAGCTTTGCATCTGTATATGTTTCCACACACCTAGCATTCTTAGAAGACTTGCATGCACTCCCATGCACACTCTCTGACTCATACTCATACGCTCCTCTACACCCACCTGTAGCCGATCTCTCTCAATATATATATATATATTTTGATCAAAATGGGCATTTCAGAGTCAACTATTGAAAGTAGAAAAGATCACTTCGAACAAACCCATATGAGGCTTGAAAGAACAACTTGGGCAGATCTTCTGATCATTACTCTTCACAAAAAACTTAAAACATAGTTTTGTACTCATCCATAAATTTTAGAGCATCAACGACCGTCTCATAAAAGGCAAGTTTTGAATCGACTCAATACATGGGCGGCTACGATATGTTATACTTTCAATGCCAAGCATACTCATTTTCTTTCTTCCCGGTTTCATATGCAACATTTCACACATAGCATCCTATTGATGTAGGAACTGTGAGCATGCAGAACAAGCCCTGTTTTAACTAAGATTTGGTATATCTCCAGCATCAAAAAGAAATGTAGGTGAATAGATTTTATGCGAAATATGCCCTCTCAAGGCTTAGGTACTCAGCTGGGGCAACGCCATGTGCTAATCCTAGTGACGCCCAAGAGGAGGTGGCTCTGTACTTCTGGCAAGGTGTAACTCCAATCGTAGGCTCTCTTAACAACTCAGAAATGATGGATTCCTACCTCCCCCCATAATCGGCAAGGTGCAAGATTTCACTATCCGGGATTACTATAAGTTGCATTCAGTGGATAGAAAATATTCTCGATTCACATTGCACGAATTCCCTGATCTCAGAAGAACTAAAACAACATGGTTCGGGTAAGGGTGAATTTAACATTGAGTATAGCGAGAGTCCTAATATTCATAGATTACACCATAGATCTATCTGCACAATTGGTATTGAGGATAGTATCCTACACAGCAAATATTCACTTCTTGACGAATGCATAGAAATAAGACATATTTACAGAACCTCCATTAGAGAAAAGTTCTAGCCTTCAATAGCCCCCACTCCCTGATCGTGCAGAGTCATGCCACAATGTGTTGTACTCTGCTTAAAACAATCTTTTTGTACATACAAAAGGTCAAACTGTTATGCACTTATGCGAGCTCTTTTTCTCATGGTTCCCCTTGCTCACACTTCTACTGGAACTTTCAGGACAAAACTCACACACCTTGCGCATGCATGATACCAATTGTATGCTAATGGGCAGCCGCTCACGCATGATCAAGCCAACACCCAGGCACAGCTTCAATTCCGACTGATATGTATATGGAGACCACAGCCAAAAAATGCGAGTAATGATTTAACATAAACCAGATGAGGAACAGTTTGCTAATCCATCTTGTTTATTCCGAGACCTTCCTCAATCATCAGTCGATTTCATGACACAGGCAGAAATGGACCATGTTCCATATATATGAAAAGCATTTCCATCATATTTTCTATAAGGGACTATGTCACCCATAAGGTCTCTCTCAATAGGATCCCATACCTGATGTGAAGCAGAATTAGCCCTCGGCTTTCCTCCTTCCTCCTCTTCAACCTTCTTCCTCTTCGACACTTGCTATTTCCCTCAACAATGCACGGAAGGAGTCTACACAATCTATTGCTGCCTAACTCGATCACAGCTACCAAGGATATCTCACTTGCTGTTCGCCTTCTCCAACTCAAGCTGAAGTCGCAGACCCTTAAAGAATTGGAGATGAAGACCACGATGTGTGCACTCTTGCACCAATAGAAACCCCCCTTGCTGTCTCTAACAGTAGGCACGAGGAAAAACGGAAATTAGCGAGCACCTCCCTCCACTTCATGATAAAGCATATGCTTGAATCGTAAGTTAGGGTCACCCTTGGGACATGACCTCTTCAGCTTTTCTGTGTTGGATAAGACAAGAGTTGGAACACTGTTCACTTTCTGTTTTGATACTCTCTTCTGTTTTAGATTGCATTGTTCAGCAGTAGACTCCACAAAATTCACTTTAGCTTTAGATCCTCGAATTTTCCGAGCTGCAACATCATAGGCCCTTGCAGCTTCTTCTGCAGTTTCATATGTCCCAAGACAAACCCGTGAGCCCTTCTGAGGATCACGAATCTCTGCTGCCCATTTGCCCCATGGTCGCTGCCTAATTCCTCTGTAAGTGTGTTTTCTTGGCCGAAGGTTTGCACTTTCTCGACATGTTGAATCTGGAGTAGTAGGCGCAAAAACTTGTTGCTGCTCTTGCTGCTGAACAAGTGGTGAAAATGAAGACTGCTCGGAGATCAAACCATCAAATGATTCCAAGAATCCGTAGGAAGCATCTTGCTCTTGCTGCCGTATGAAGGCCGCCTTGTCTGCATCGTAAGAAGCGAGGGGCAAATCCAAGAGCCCTGACCACTTAACCCATTCCGCTGATGTCTGCCCATTAACACCCCTTGCACCATTGCATACAGCTCCTTTAGATGTCGCAGGCGGTATGAGAGTGGGAATGATCGATCCCCCCTTCTCTGTGCCTCCTCTCGAACACCTCTCGGGCAGCTCTCACTGAGTATCTACCCACCTAAAATGAAGCTTCTGGTGGGAAAAAAGAGAGCGACCGCCAGTCCCCCAAAAAAAAAAATGATTTTTTTTCTATTTTTTTTTTCACTTATCCACAACCCTTACTTCTCTGACAACTCCTCGTGCGTATTGAGGAGGCCCTTCCCCCTGCTGTCCTTGTTCTGATAGAAGATGGGCAGACGACCGCCCCCCATCCCTCTTTTCGTTCTTTTCCACCTGCCAAGAAAAACGGATGGAATTGCCATCTCTCCTTTTCCTCTGCACATATCTGCTAGAAATTTTAATGTTGAAGGCTCCACCCCTTGATGGTAGTGCGTGGAACTCTTCTAGCCACAACAGATCTACTCCACTTATGCCAAAAGCTTATGAGTTCGTTCATATGCATGAGCATGGCCAGAGAGAAAAACATCAACCTTGTACAAAGTGGTGATGTACTGTTGGAGGCAGCATAAGGTGTGGCATATCGACGCAGAAAGGGTTTAAATGGTTCAATTTCATCCTTGAAAACAACATCCTTGTTGTGTCCATCTCCAAGAATATACTTAAAATAGCATTGAAACCCACTGAACAGCACAAAATGAATTCAGGATCCATGTCCAACGTTCTAGCAAGCCCTTCAATGTTTCCACCATCTCCAACTGTTACATACACTAGAACAGATCTTGTCCCTGCACCCCCAACGCGTTCCCTCATCAAATGCCTTGATCTTTCAGCATAGCTATCTGATCACTTTCAACAGCCAATGATCGGTAAAAGCCCGTCGACAAACACCTGAATCCATCACACACTATGCAAAAGGAGGCTTGTTAGTGCATAAAAACAACCACTTAAATGGTTAACACCTGCCCAGACCTTGTGTCTGGCCTAGTTAAAAATTAGGTTCTCTGGCCTATTTGGAGGTTCAAACGGAGTCTAAAAAATGTGAAAACTGATAGGTAGGTACTTCTAAAGATCCTCAAGCTCAAGGACTCCTTGGCTTGCACAAAATGGAGCTACAAAAATATGAAATGATATTTACAATGGTTTTTAGTGATGAAAATCACTATTTCTGTAGGGATTTCTTCTAACAGTTTGACATACATTTCCTAGAGCTCCCTACTTGCTCCTTCTTCTTGTGGGTCCACCTCTTGGATATGCTTTAGCTTCATGAAAAAATAATGGCCTACTTGCCAGATCTTCATTGACTACTCTATCTGCTTGTGCCTTCTCTGCGCTCCGACTCCCTTCGTTGGCTTCCTTGTTTTGTGAGTCCTTCAATTCCTTGACTGCTGCCAACACCCCCCCTCTCTCACGTTTGCCATCTCTGACAGACCCTTGTTGAGTGGGTCGTTGGATGTAGTACTCCACTACGTCTGTGGCTAAGTGATGTTCTGCTATTCTCAACCCTTTGGCCAAATCAGTGAGTAGGGCATCCCAGTCTACTGGCCCTGGAACTTCTGGATGTGGCATACATAGCTTTTCTGAATGTAGAGCTTGTTCCATCGCAAATAAATGTAATAGGTGAGATAGTCTGGGAATGAATATCTCTGAATGATATTCCCAGAATCTTGTGATAAACATTTCTTCAAACGTCTCTTTGAAGCAGGCAGGTAGATACTTTATACGAGCATGCCACGCATATACGACGTTAATGGATGGTGTGGTGCTCATATCGTAGACAAGGTCCTGATTCCCTTCATTAAATCAAATAGCCGAAAGATGAGGTTCTTTGATATTCTTAAATGTCCTGAATGTAACTAGCATGAGCTCAAAAATTTTGAGGCACATCTGTGCCATGACATCCGGGACATTCTTGAATCTGACTACCCAGTGTCGGATGGTTGAAATCATGTAGTTGACTGTGGGTTGGCCATAAGGAGGTGCTAGGTACACATAATTTAGCCACTTTTCACATCCTTTAACCGTCAAAACTGTTTTGGTGTACTCTGGCCAAGACCTTCTTCGAAAGACAGGGCAGTAGCACGGATTATACTTGATATATAAAGGCATGTTATTCCACGTGCGTACCATCTTGGGGTAGGTTTCAAGCAAACGGATCCTCCAAGTAGGTTGATGTATATTCCCCTGCTTGGCACTTGCAGGGATATCATCCGATGCAAACTGTGTCGCCGAGGTTGGTTCTTTTGTTGTGCGTTGCTTGATTTCAGCATTGTAATCTGCCATTAATACATAGAATGGAACATACAGATCATCGGACGTGCCAATCCACCTATGATGGGAGAGGTTTCTGAAGTAAATCGATTTTATGACGACTTCTTCTAGTCGTGACATAGACACTATTTGAACTGCAACTCTCTCATCATGTGTTGTAGCAACCTTCTCCAACCTTTGCATCCATTCAGGAGCTTCGATCTCAATCGTGTCCATTCCTTCTTCTGTTTGCTTACCTCCGGGTGTTGGCATGGGAACATATGGGTCTTCAAAAGTCTCCTCCACTTCAATTGGCACTAAGTCTTCAGGTTCCGGTTCCACTAGGGGAGAGGGTTGACACTCGTATTGGAGAACTTTACTTCGTAGTTCTTCTAGTTCTGCTCTGAGTTCTGTGACTTCTTCAGATGTGTCGACTGCTGTTGTGACTCTGTTTGGTGACTCCTACTAAGTTGCCAGTTGCTTTAGTAGATCATCTCTTTCTCTTTCTAATGCTGCGTGGGCTTCCAGGAGGTCGGAATGGGTTTCCAACAAAGTTTGCATATTCTCCGAGGGAATGGCCTTGAAATTCTCTGGGTCGATTTCATGCGGGTAACCTTCCATTCCTGCCTCCAGGTTTTCTTCATTCTATTTCTGCAGTCTTTCATTTTCTTCGAGTGTTGCGGACATGTGCTTCCATAATAAGGCGAGATTGCATCGAACCTTGAGATTGTCTGTGATCTGAGCATGTAACATGTCATTGAGCTGTTGTTTTTCTTCATTATCTGACTGGGGTGGGTTGGCAACTAATTGATCATGTTGTGCTTGCAATGTAGTATACTGCTATTGTAATAGCCGCTTCTCCTTCTCTAAATCAATGAATCATGCTTGGAGCCTTTCATGGTCTCTGAAGAGGCTCGTATGATGTGCGTCTAGGTGCTGGTAATGCTGTTGCAGCTGAGACATACACTGGTACATATTATTAAATACATTATTAATGGGGGTGGATACGGGAAAAGTGTTGAATGTAGAAGGGAAGGGAAAAGGGAATGAGAGCGTGTATGCTGTGCTTGAAAAGGGTGAATTTGGTGGTGGGGGAATGGGAGATTGTGGACGTATTGGGGGAGGGAGAGGTGCGGAGGTGGGTGATATGTCCATGAGATCAAAGGTGGATGCGGTCGTGCGAGTGATTGTGAACATGGGAATTGTGGGTGCGGTGATAGTGTTGAAGGTGTAAATTGGTGTGTATAGTTGTGAATATGATCCGCCAGGAACGGTAATCGGGGGAACGGGATTTTCTGTCGCTACAGTTAGAATTAGAGTGTTAGTGGTAGTGTATACAAGAGAGGTGGTGATCGGTTGTGTAGGTTGTGTGGGTTGACTAATGGTCCGTGCTTCGGTATGGGAAGTGGACCCTGGGGCGGTGACAGTAGTGGTTACACCGGTAGTGGGAGGTGAAGGTGGTGGAGTTGGAGGGAGAGGGGGTAAGGGGGGTGATGGGGGTGCACTGGATGTATGGGCTTCCTCAGTGTCAAGAATGGTATGAGTTGTGCCCGTGGTCGTGGATGTAGTGCCCTGGGGTTTTGATACTAATACATTCATTTGTTTTCCTGATCGAGGGGGGCGTCTGCCGTATCTTCGCTCTGATCTTTGTGAGTTTGCAAGGGCAGTATGCACCGTTTCAGGTACTCCCAATGCATCAGCAATCATATCAAGGTTTGCCCTGTATTGCTCATCTACGCCTTCGTATTCCAGGATTTGATTCATCAGGGCCTTTCCTGCTGCCAAGGATAATTTGTGTTGTTCTTGAACTCGATTGATGGTATCATATAATCTCTTCAATTGCTTTGTATAAGCGGGGGCTCCTTCAAGTCCCTGTACAACTTCTTGCTCATATTCATACTCTTCTTCATCAGACAATCCTCCTTGTTCCTCCTCTTGCTCCTCTTCTTGATCATCCTCCACTTCGACTACTGTTGGTTGGACTAGATGGGGTTGGACGGTATCTGTCTGCTACCCACTTGCCTGCTCTGTTTCCACTTCTAAATTGGTAGCATTGATTATTCTGGCCACCTCCTCATCCGTTAGATCTTCCAATGTAAAGCCATGAGGGAACTCTAAGTCAATTGGTATTGGTGGAAACACTAGGTTCGGGCCTTCTGTGTTGTGCCTTGGTAACCTTATAGTGAATGTTTGCACTCGCCTGGGAAGCCGTGGGGTGGTTTCTGGTGTCAATGTAGCACCTCGGGCCTGTGCACAAGGCATCTGAACTGCCCCTCTCATTTTCTTGGATGGAGGCCCTGCGATTGATAGTCTGCGTTGAAATTCTTGCACCCTGGTCCACACAAGCGCATGTTGGATTGGCACATCATATGCCAAGCATCTGTAAACGATCCTCATGAGAGCACAACATCCATATAGAACCAATTTTTGCTTCTTATACCACCGTTGATGTGCCAAGTGGATTTGGTCAATAATCCAGTGAGGCATGTTGATTGTTAGATCGAAGGCGTCTGCTAAATATAGACTCAACCATATCTTCTTGGGTGGCATTATGAATCTCTCCTAAGAAGGGAATGCGAAATGCTGCATGATCATTCGCAAGTGAATGGCAATAGTCAGTGTCATTGCCACCATGTCTTTTAGTTTCGTCAGGTTCCTGTTCTTCATGTTATCTGGGACCATTGTCTCTTTTTCGGTGGGGATATGCATACCTTTCATGTTGAGGGCTTCTCTTAACAAATTATTCATCAATTTGAACCGCTTCAGCTCATTGCCCCTTGTGAGAGATGGGAGGACAAAGGTGTTGTATCCCTTTTTCTCTTTGCTCGGAGTGAGGGTGCTAATCAAATACGAGCATCTCAGAAAGTCAGGCTTTGGCAATTGGGCTTTGAAGTAATCGTATAGTCCCGCCTTCTTCCATATTGGTTTCAGCCCTTCATTATTTTGAAGTCTCTCGAATTCCCTAGTGAAGAAGTGATACCTACCCCAGCGCCCGTTGAACTCTATCTCTGCCTCCCACAGGTAAGTGCCTTCTCCTAGAGGTCCTGCCACATCACTGAACCAATGTGAGTTTTTGCTGACTGGCATTGTGTGCCCCTGTGGAGGATTCTGCATCAGTATGGCATGTGATGCTCTCAATGCCACGGGATGCTCCTTCAATTCCTCCTCAATAGGAAGACTTTCAATATCCACAATCCGAGGGCTGGTGCCCGCCTGGGAGCTAGTTCCTGCCTTGTCCATATCGAGGAGACTGGTCACCAGTTCTGTGAGAATATACAAATGAATGTTAACATTGCACACGGACACCAAGCGTTCATGTGTCCCCGTTACAACATTAACATGATTTAGTGATAAGTTAGTAGGTCAATAAGTGCTCGGTGATCGTGTGTGTAGTTAGAGAATGGATAATCCTAAGAGCTAAATGGAAAGATGCGGCGTATGAGTGATGTAGTTAGTAAGTGGGTATGAATTTACAAATGAGGATCGGGGGGTTTATTACACGTTTTGGGCTGCCAAACAAACAGAATGACTGTTGGTTTTGATTTTGTGGAGACTCTGGAGGGCTTTATAAGAGTGTCTGCTTGGAAATGAGGCTTTTTAGGGACCCATTTACAAGTGATTCTACTTGTGCCCATGGAAGAATATGTGTTCATGTGTGATGTGTAAGAATGGGTATCAGATGTTCGAGTGAGTGAACCATGTTGTACAGGGTGTGGCCTCTGTGTAGCTATTTGAGCCCGCAAGCAAGCCTTAGGCACCCAAATTTGTCTTGATTATGGGCTAGCCTTCATCGACTTCTTGGGTACCCAAATAGACTTCACTTTCGCAAAAGAATTTCTAAAAGACTTCTTATTAGTGTCGTGTTGTTGATTACTAAGAAGTTTTGCCCGTGTGGTTGGCTTGATTGCAATAGGTTGTTCGCCTTTTCGCACCCACACTTGTTTCAATGGCTGAGACATCCTGCTTCTCATGTTCTTTTGGCCTCCAGCATAGGTAGTCTTCTGTATTTGATCTGCCGTTGGTTGTTGCATCCCTCGGGCCTTTGGAAAAGAAGGGAGTTCCGTTGTGTCCTTGACTTCTTTATTGAGATCATCATTCCTCTGCATCACATAGTTTTGGACAAGAACAGCATGGTCATCTTCATGTGTACTCCTAGAAGGACCAAGAGTGTGTGCCTTGCCTAATTCCTTGAGTGCTTCACTTTCTAACCCAATTGTAATGTGTTTCTCATTGACCCAAACCTGAAGAAGTCCATTTCTTAGATTTAAGTTGACTGCATGGTCATAGATCCAGTCTTGACCCAAGTCAAGAGGCTCAGTGAGGTCCTCATCTTGACACACTAGTACTTTCACTGTCATTAAGACATCTTGAATGTGGAGGGGAAGCTCCACCTCGCCCATGCAAGGGGTTTCCACGCCTCCCAATCCTATGAGATATGCCTCTATAGGATTGACTTTTAATTTCAATTCTTGACAGTAAGAGAGTCTCACTGCACTAGTGGCTGCACCTAAGTCAATCAATGCTTGCACAGTCTTTGCACTAATTCCTTGTCCTATCTCTAAGGTCACAAATGGACGTTGATCGATTATTCTATGGGCACTTATTCCGGTGACTTCACACATTGCCATATGATATCCTGGGTCCGCATAGTCATCTGCCCTAGGCTGATCCCTACCCTGTCGTCTCAACTTCATCCTTCTGATGCGTTCTAAAGCTTCTACTTGAGCTTCTTCCCGAATTTGCTTTTCTTCCTCTTTGCATTTTTTGGCAATGTTGAGTCGATTTAGCATCTCTTCAGTCAGAGGTTCCTGATATAACTTGACTCTGCACCCGCTTATGTAGCTAGGTAGAATATCGCCTTCTAATGTGACTAGTTGTACTGCTCCACTTGTTGAGATCCTATTTATGATCATAGGTCCATAGCCACACTTCTCTAATTTTCTCGCATGTTGTTTCAGGGTGTAGAGTAAAACTAAATCTCCTGCCTTCAAGCCTTTATCCTTAACATGGGTGTCAAAGTAGGCCTTCTGTCGCTTCTTAGCTGCATATATCCCTACGACAACCCTCAGTCTTGTTTCTCCTAATCGCTCAAGGTAAAAAATCCTAGAGGAGAGCTCATGGCCCGTCCAATCATGCTCATGTGCTACTCTCAATGTAGGTATCAAGAAGTCTAGTGGTAGCAGAGCATTTTGGCCAAATACCATCTGAAAAGGAGTGGCTTGGAGTACCGTTTTGTAGGCAACTCGATATGCCCAAACAGCATGGTGTAGCTGTTTGTCCCAATGAGAGCGTTTATTATTAACTAATTTGGTAAGCACATTGCATAGAATCTTATTTGTGCTTTTGGCTTGCCCATTAGCTTGTGGATGATAGGGGGTAGACTTCTTGTGTATAACCAAGAATTCTTGGAGCAGATTTTCAATAACTTCATTCAAGAAGTGGGTGCCTCTATCACTTACTAGCTCTATGGGTAGCCGTTGCTTTGAGTAGTGTTGCTCTAATGTACCTACATGTGCTAATTGCAACCATTTAGCATACTCATCCTCTTCCACACAGCAAGCTAGGATCCCTTGATCTGTATGCTTGTACATACTTCCTACCATGATCTGGTATTTTTGGGCTTTTACTATCTCTCTATCTTGAGTGTTTACTACTGGATGTTTAGGCCCATATGTCAATACTGGCACTAGTGTCTTAGCCCACTGAGGTGCAACTTCCAAATTAAATAGGTAAGCATCAGGAAGGTCATCTAACACTCCTTGTGGGGCTTCTCCAGATGTGAGCCTAGAGAGATGGTCTGCTCTCAAGTGAGTCTTGCCTTTTCTCACCACAACCTCAAAGTCGTATTCCATTAGCAAGAGAAACCATCTTACTAATCGGCCTGTATTGCATGGTTTGTTTACCAAGTACAATAATGCCTGATGATCAGTAAAAAATTTAAACTTATTTGCAAGCAAATAGTTTCTAAACTTTCTAACTGCATATACCATGCCTAATCCCTCTTGTTCAGTGGTGGTATAATTTCGTTTAGCTGCATTCAATTGTCTACTAGTGTAGGCAATTGGAAGATCCATATTACCTTCACCCGTAGGTTGTGCAAGCACACATCCAATGGCATAATTGGATGCATCCACATGAACATGGAAAGGCTTATTCCAATCTGGTGTGGTCAAGATTGGTGTTGAACACAATCTCCTTTGAGCTCATTGAAAGATTCCTCACATTCATTAGTCTACTCGAAATTGGTTAAAAGTCCATACAAAGGCTTTGCTATGATGGCATACATGTGTATAAACCGTCGGTAATAACCACAATGCCCCATGAAAGCTTGCACTTCCTTAACATTCTTTGGCCTAGGTAGCTCTATGATGGCTCTCACTTTCTCCTCATCCGTGGATATCTCGTTCTTTGACACTATGTGTCCTAGAATCTTGCCTTGCCTGACCATGAAAACACACTTTTCTAGGTTCAGGCAGACTTGATATTCTCTACATTTGTCAAAGATCTGTCTGAGTTCAGGAATATGGGTTTGTCTAATGTTGGAATGAGCACAAAGATCATCAACATAGACTTCCAAATTCTTCCTCAGAAATTCTTTAAACACATGGCACATCAATCTTTGGAAGGTTGCAGGAGCATTAGTAAGCCGGAATGGCATTACCCAAAAAGCAAATATGCCCCACTCAGTGGCAAAAGCTGTCTTATGTTGATCTTCTGGAGCTATGGATACCTGATTGTAACCAGAAAATCCATCAAGGAAGCTGTATACTTCCTTGCGTGCTACTCTTTCTAAGAGATGTTCCGTGATAGGAAGCGGATAGTTATCTCGAATAGTGGCTGCATTAACCTTCTTCAAGTTAATGCATACACGTAGCTTTCCATTCTTCTTGGGCACCACTACAATGGGGGATACCCACTCAGTGTGCTCAATTTCATAGATAAATCTAGCTTCTACCAGACGATCTATCTCTTTTTTTATCTTGGCAGCATAATTATCATTGTATGTGTATGGCTTTTGCTTAGAGGGTTTCGCGTCTGAGGTCATGGGAATTGTGTGTGAGCATATGTCTGGGTCTACACCTTTGAAGTCCTTGTAGCTCCAAGCAAAGACATCTCGGTACTCTCTTAGCAAGGTGATCAACTCTTGCTCTTCTTCTTCCGTTAGGTCATGGCCTATGTACGTGCATCTTTGTTCTCCTTCTTCTATGGCTACAACTATTTTCTTGGTGGTTTCTTTGTTATCATAGGCCCCTCCTGCCTGTGCCTCACGTTTAGGCATTCTTATCATGACTCTCCTGTCATCTATCTCATACTTTTTAAAGTTTTCAGGGACCTCAAACAAAGATTCTTCCTCTTCTGGTGTGACTTCTCTCTTCTTTCTTTTCTTTCCTTCATCCTTAGGGTTCACTTGTGTGGCTAACCTTACATCATTTGTAAGCTCTTCGTGTCTCTGGGGTTGAAATTCTACTTCATAGAAGTATTCTTGATGCAAAAGGTGGGTCCATAATGATTGACTCTAGATCGGAGTCACTTGCATCTTCAAATGCATCAGGGCTAGGTTCGCATTCTTCTAAAACTGCATCTCCCATGATTGGCTCTATTATGAAAACTGAAATGTCATAGCCATCCTCATCACAATGGGGTGTCCATTGTTCTTCATTGATGGCTACATCCATTGTTGCTAAACTTTTTTCCCAGCCGTGAGGTTCAAATTCTTCATCAGGGAATACTACAGGTGCATAGGCTGGGTCTTGAATTGATCTAAGTGTTTCCTTCGCACCTACCTCTCTGGCTTTTTCTCTCTTCTCTTCTTCTACTACTACTTTGCACATCCATAAATGGGTGTCTTTGTGCATCCATGAGGATCCTGATCCTATGGAATGCACCGACTCAGTATCATCTTTGGCTGTATGGATGGGATTCCATTAGATAGGAGGGAGATCTCTATGAGAGTAATCTTTGAGATTAACCTTGGTCGTGACACCTAAGCGTTGCAAATACAAGGAATTCGTTCCCCAATCCTGTACCACTTGCAACTGTCGCATAAATGGTCTTCCCAATATCATCTCATAGGCATGATTTTTGCTAAAGTCACATATAGCAAATATGTGCTCCAACTCTACACCACAAGTAGTGAGAGTTATTCCTTCTAGCAAGCCTAAGGGTCTTTCTATGTGACCATCAGCCATTTGCAATTTCATCCTCGTGGGCCTGAGTGCTGGTTTGCCCCAACGTTTCCATAAGGAGGTGGTAGCAATTGCAACTCCTGCACCCGAGTTGAGAATTGCCTTGGTTGTGTATCCTTGATGTGTGATGGGAAGATAGGTGTTTCCTTCTTCTCCTTCGCTCATGTCTCCTATCTTGTCCAAAGGTATGTCTGGCACTGTGCGATGAGATCCTACCTGGGAACGAGGTTTTTCTATCTCTGGTACTTGTTTGGCTACATGTTTCCATAGCTCTGGCCTAACCTTGAGTAAATCTTCTAAAGTGAGATTACATTGCACTTTAGTATTCTTTACTACCTCCGTGTTCCTAGGTATGACTGAGTCTTCATTTCATACCATGACCATGGGTGCTCTCATACACGTGGACTTTGCTTCCCATGGGCTTGTGAAATGGGGTAGTTCTTGTATGGAATTAGATTCGAAGTCTAATCTCTCCTGAGATTGAGTGCTCTCCTGCTCTTCATAAATGGATGGGATGTCTTGTGGGAATTGGGCGTGTGCATCATCCACAAGTTCAATGGGAGGAGGGACTTCACTTTCTTTAGCCCATTTGTCTTCTTGAATCTCTCCTAGGAATTCTGGTGTGAAGCGATTCATAGAAGAAGATGTGTCTGGCTCCGTAGAGTTAGGTACATAAGCTTCCTGCGTGGGAAGGCTTAGCCTTTCACTTGGCTTGTCCTTACTTTGAGAGGCGGGTTCCTTTTTTGATTGTGCAATTAGCCTCTCCAATCTTTCTAGCAGTCCATCAAAGTGCAACTGCATCTTAACTGAACTAGAGATGTTAAAGAGGCGACTGGCTTCAAACATGGTTTGAGCCAGTTCCACCATCTTAGCACAGATTTTGGTTCGTTCAAGCTCTAGTTCTGCTCTAGGGTAACACTTTTCATGATCGGTTATGTTTGGCCCTTCTTGGATTCTGGCCTGATATGCTTTGAGCATCATATTTAGGTCCTCAGGAGTGGGATCTGCTAGTACTGATCCTACTCTAGGGGATGGTGGGGTCGCATGAGGCGGGTTAGAAGGTGGTGGATTGGATGGAGATGGGAATGATGGTGGTGGCGTGGTGTGAGAGGGAGTTTGAGATGTGAGTTCAACTATCCTGGACTTTGTTTCTCTTAGGCTTTCCTCGAGTTCACTCAGCTTCTTAGCCTATTGCCTCTTCATTCTTTCTCTACTATCTCTCCAGGCTCTAGTCCTCTTCTTGGTTATGCTCTCAGTTTCACCAGCCTCAACATTTTTTTCTTGGCCTAAACTTTGGTTTTGCTGCAAGGCTTGAGCTCTAGTGACTACCTGTACTGGTGTAGTGGAAGTCACACTTCCTGTAGAGTCTACTACTAACCCAATAACATTGATAGGAGTGATTTTTGGCATATTATTGGGATTCTTTGGGCAATCTCGTAAGAGATGCTCCTTTCCACAATCTTGGCAAAAGCCTTGGATTGTCACTGACTGTGGTTGTGTAGATGGAGGTAAGGGGCAATCACGAATGAGGTGATCTCCCTAATATCTGTAGCATGGTCCTCTAGGGAATGGGGGTCTTACTTGGCTAGGTTGAGGTCTGGGGTTGGGGTTTGTATACATGATGTTTGCATAATCTGACTCCCAACTAGGTTCACTCGGTTCTTCACTATAATAGGACTCACCATGTTCAGGAGACTGCATGTAGTAAGCCTGTGGACTATCTATGTGAGTGGAATCAAAACTATGATCACTCGGGTCACTTTCTGAAAGCAATGGAGTCACTAGGACTATGGCTCTGTTCAAATTTTCCTCAGCAGCTGCATACTTTACAAGAATCACATTAGTTGGGGTTAGGGGCTGTTGAGCTAACACAGGTTGATGCCTTTGTTGGTTTTGGTAGGGTTGTTGATAGGATTGTTGTGGTCTACCATATTGCTATGGAGGGTACTGGCTCTGGTATCTTCCCTGTTGTGGGTAGGGCTGAGGGTAGGTTTGCCTAACTGCTTGCTTATTGTATGGGCAGTCTTGTGCTATGTGACTTGTGTATCTCTGTTCTATGGTGCAATATTGGCTACTAGGGTTCACTTGGGGTTGAGCCATGATGGGACATACGTTTGCCATGTAGTCACCACCACAAGTATAGCACCTCTTTACTGGGGCAAACCTTGGAATTTGTTTGTTAGTGACACCTAGTTTCTGAGCTACTTTCTCCGCAAGTTCCTCAATTGATGTGGATTGCGAGGAAGAGAGACTAGAGGCACTATCAGAATCTTTGTAGATTTTGGAAAGCTCTTACTCCTCCCCTAAGTTATCCTCGATGTCGATGCACATGCATACACACTCTTCTATAGTCCTAGGGTCCTTCAAGTACACATATGACCTCAATTTGGTACTTAGCAATCCATCCAAGAATAAAATCACTTGTTTGGCTGGTGTCGGTAACTCAGGAACAGGGCATCTCTCAAGATATTGCCTAAATCTTCTTCCTGCAAGTCTCGCGGTCTCTTGAGGGGTCTGCCTGAAGCTATGTATCAATGAGGAAGTATTATGCCTTATGCCACTTTTAGAGAATTCAGTGATGAAAGCCTCTAAGAGTTGGTCTATGCTCCTACACTGTCTCTCATTCAATGGTTGAAACCACGCAAGGGCTGTGTTCCTAAGGGTTAGACCAAAGGCATTATATTGCGTGAATAGGTCATCAACTTGTTTAGCTCTCAAGACTTGCCTAAACTCAGCCACATGATCATATGGGTCTCCTGTGCCATCAAAGTAGTTCTTCATGGACTTAACTAACTAGGTCGGTCTCAAAGTCCTCGTGTGCTCTCTAGGTCTTGGTAGAGGGAATTCATCCGCATTCCTTTGGTTCCTTGGGGCTCTAAGTCCCTCAGGTTCCACTCTATTTGTTTCCGTTCTTGTTCTTTCTCTTCCCACTGGGTTGGCAAAGCTTACCTCTGGTCTATCTCTATGTCTGTCTCATTGAGCTCCATGAGCTTGGGACGTTCCAGCTCTTGGGTGACCAAAGGACATATTCGATCTTGGTTGGGGGAAAATAAATTCACCTTTCCAAGTGTAAGCATGCCTATCATTTTCTGTAACCACAAAGATCCTCTCTGAAGCGTGATCTAAGTAGGTTACTCTGCCTGGGCTATCAGGATCTTTGAACTCGTAGATCATGATTGTTCCTACCTCATTTGGCTGATCAGATTTATACCTCGAAAAGGCTTCATCAGTCTCTCGGTTCAGGAGCAGATCTATGCTCTTATTGTCTTGGGGAATGCACTCTAGTGTGATAATCCTAGTGAGAACTGATTTGCCTCGAGGGGTTCTAGGTTCTACACCCATGTTTCCTTGCTCTAGGTCTCCTAAGTCCGCTTCTGGGATCACATTTTTGAATTTGTCTGTCCTATCTGGATGACTGGTGACTACATATATTGTTCCTTCTTTGTCCAGGTATGCTCCATTTTCAAACTTGACAGCTGGGTGCTCTAGTCCAATGGATTGGTCAGGGTTTTGAATCTAGACCACAGATCTTCCTAGGCCGTCCTCATAGATGCAAGCACCTAATCGGTTGGTCCTAAGGTATTCGAGTTGCGTCTTGTAAGGGCCTTCTACCCTATGTAAATATGGCACTCCTGAACTTCCTATAGGTCTCTCCATACCGTGGGACATCTCAGACTCGCTAGTCTCAGAGCTAGGGTAGTACGAATGATGGCTCAATTGCTGGGCCCAAGACCTAGCAGTATGATTGAAACTAGCCTCTGAAGATCTAAGACTCTGTCTGTCTCTCCCTAGGTGTCGTCCTGATCTAAGGTTCATATGCCTATTTGAGCAATCCCAAATTTCACCCAAGGTACAACCTCGTTGTTGAGTTCTTTTGTATCAGTCACTTGATTCTTTTTTATGTTGATTATCATGTTTATGTTCGTGTCTGATATCACGTCGTCAGGACTACTTGAGTTAATTTCCACACTTTAAGTTGCTCGTTCCACGTTAAGTTCCTTTCCTTTAAAGTTATCGGTCACACACAGGTTATCTCTTGACTTTAACTTGATTTCTTAAATAGTCTTTGACTTGCCTTATGCCTATCGTTGCCCTGACTTACTTCTAGCACTATTCGTACTTAGCCTAAGCTAGGAATTGACAGAGGGGGTTGAGAGTATTCCAACCTCGCTTGCTGATCCCTTGTCCTTTAGTGCTCAAGAACCCGGTTCTCAAGCTTGCAAAAAGCCCTTGCTTTGGATGCCTTCAAGAGCTCTCAATGGACCTGTAAGAGTCTCAAGGTTAGCTCGAGACTTAAATTCAAATGACGGACAGATCACTTTCATGCATGCAATTCACAAACCAAATTTCCCTTTGCCTTTATGGAAAACAAGCCCAAGGATCCTTCAGCTTTCCTACCCCGGGGTATGGTCAACTTCAAAATACCCTATCTAATAATCCTGATATTTTGGTTGTTCTTCCCACGAGCTTTCCAACAAGCCGGAGATCACCCCGAACGGATTTCGTATGAGAAAGTTATGCCAGTTCAGGGTTCTGGGGCTAAAACAGGGTTCAAACAGGCTGACAGTTCACAGGACTTTTCTCGAAACACGTGTAGGGACTTCACAAATCACTAATGGCTTGACAAGTATGCCCAAAAATTACCCCAAAGACTTGGAAATAGAACCCTAGAATTTTGGCCGAAAAAGCCTGTCAATCGCGATCGACAGGTCTGTCAATCGCGATTGACAGAGGTGTCCGTCGAGGCCTGTCGGTCGCGATCGACACGTCAGTCGTGATTGACAGAGTCGGTTGTGGGTCCAGTCAATCGCAATCGATGGTGTCAATCGCGATCGACACTTTTCCGTGATTTCAGTCGATCAGGGTTGTGTCCATCGCGATGGACACGTGGCAACGTGAGAAATTCAATCAATCGTGGATTTTTAGTTGGTCGGGATTGACGGTGTCAATCGCGATTGACTGAATCCTATGTGGCAGTCAGTCGGTCGTGGGGTCTGTCGATCGCGATCGACACGTCTGTCGGTCGCGATTGACAGATCTGTCGGTCGCGATTGACAGAAGCTTTCGATCGCAATTGACAGAGAAACACAGAATTTTTAAATTTTATGTAGTGATTTGGAAAGTGCTCCTCATGTGTGTCATTGTGGTGTGCTTTGTTTTACCAAATGAGCGATTTTTCTGTCGATCGCGATCGACAGAGGTTGGCGACACAGAGATAGGACCGAGCTTTTCCATACCTACACAGAGTGCTGGAGATGATGGGACAGCAAGATCCTGCAAGAAAACTCAAGAAACATGCAAAAACAGTGCACACAAATCGCTCTCTTGCTCTCTCTCATAAGTGGAATGAGGGAAATGGAGGGGAGAAGGTGATATGATAAAAAACTGAAATTTTTGCGATGATGGAGATGGAGGTGGGAGATGGTGAAGGTGATGATGGTGATGATGATGATGAAGTAAGGAAGAGAAAAATAAGAAAAAGTAGAGAATTTACCTACAATGCCAATGTCACAACTCTACGTCTTACCATCACACGCTCGTCCTCAAAGCTCGATCCCTGGCAACGATGCCAAAATTTGGTGTAGCTTAGTGATGAGTATCACCTCCTTTAATGTCAATCCGGAAAGACGTGAGGATGGTATGATGACCTCGAGCAAGTGAAGGCACAAGTGCGTGAGTGAGAAGCACACCAACATGCACACACATACACACACACGCGCACACACGACAAGACAAAGAGAAAGACAATGGAGTTCTTTTAGATTACTTTCAAAATGCTCATACAAGTTCAAATCTATTACAAGCTAACCCAAAAATGAGCTCTCTAGCTCTATTTATAGTTTTTTTACGAGTTTTTGGCCCTGTCCAGACCTAGTGTTTGGCCTAGTTAAAAATTAGGTTCTCTGGCCTATTTGGAGGTTCAAATGGAGTCTAAAAAATGTGAAAACTGATAGGTAGGTACTTCTAAATCTCCTCAAGCTCAAGGACTCCTTGGCTTGCACAAAATGGAGCTACAAAAATATGAAATGATACTTACAATGGTTTTTAGTGATGAAAATCACTATTTTTGTAGGGATTTCTTCTAACAATTTGACATACATTTCCTGGAGCCCCCTACTTGCTCCTTCTTCTTGTGGGTCCACCTCTTGGATATGCTTTAGCTTCATGAAAAAATAATGGCCTACTTGCCAGATCTTCGTTGACTACTCTGTCTGCTTGTGCCTTCTCTACGCTCCGACTCCCTTCGTTGGCTTCCTTGTCTTGTGAGTCCTTCAGTTCCTTGACTGCTGCCAACAAAGGGTGTGGCTTGGAGTACTGTTTTATAGGCAACTCGGTATGCCCAAAGAGCGTGGTGTAGCTATTTGTCCCAATCAGAGCGTTTATTATTAACCAATTTTGTCAACACATTGCATAGAATCGTATTTGTGCTTTCGGCTTGCCCATTAGCTTGTGGATGATAGGGAGCAGACTTCTTGTGTACAACCAAGAATTCTTGGAGCAGATTTTCAATAACTTCATTCAATAAGTGAGTGCCTCTATCACTAACTAGCTCTATAGGTAGCCCGTATCTAGTGAACACATTCTCAAATAAGACCTTAGCTGTCGTTTGAGCATCGTTCTTCGATGTGGCTTTTACCTCTACCCACTTGGTTAGATAGTCTGTGGCCACAATGATATATTCAGCATGTGAACCCTTAGCTGGGGGATTAATAGGACCAACAAAGTCTATTCCCCACTTAGAGAATGCACGTCCACCCATCATAGGTTTCAGAGGCATCTCATCCTTGCGTATAGGATACTGAGTCCGCTGACAAACATCACACCGTTTCACATAGGTATGTGCATCCATGTGAAGGGTTGGCCACCATAATCCTGCAAATAGAATTGCCTTGATCACCCGATCCGGTCCAAAGTGTCCTCCTGCTACACCTTGGTGAGAAGCTTCCAGGATCTTAAGGTATTCACTCTCATGAACACACAATCTTAGGTAACCATCCTTACCACGCTTGTATAAGCTATCTCCAATGAGTGAGTTGTCTAGGGCTTCTTGTTCTAATCTTCTTTTCCTAGCCAAAGTCATGCCTTGAGGGAATGTTTTCATCCTCAGAAAGGCTACTAATGGTTCACTCCAATCTAGTACTAGAGACACTTGGTACAAGGTTGCGTGCTCCATAGGTGGTTTAATACGACAGACTGGGCATTCCTTACACAACTTGTGTACATCTGCTTCCATAGTTGGCCAGTGCACTCCGAGTCTTCTTAGTGTCTATAAAGTTCTTTGCCGCAAATGGTGTTGCTCTAATGCACCTACATGTGCTTATTGCAACCATTTTGAGTACTCATCCTCTTCCACACAACAGGATAATATCCCTTGATCTGTATGCTTGTACATACTCCCTGCCATGATTTGGTATTTTCAGGCTTTTACTATCATTCTATCTTGAGTGTTTACTACTGGATGTTTAGGCCCGTATGTCAATAGTGGCACTAATGTCTTAGCTCACTGAAGTACAACTTCTAAATTAAATAAGTAAGCATAAGGAAGGTCATCTAATACTCCTTGTGGGGCCTCTCTTGATGTGAGTCTTGAGAGGTGGTCCTCTCTCAAATGAGTCTTACCTTTCCTTACTACTACCTCAAAGTCATATTCCATTAGTAAGAGAAACCATCTTACTAATCTACCTGTATTGCATGACTTGTTCACGAGATATAACAATGCTTGATGGTCAGTAAAAAATTTAAACTTATTTGCAAGCAAATAGTGTCTAAACTTTTTAACTGCATATACCATGCCTAATCCTTCTCTCTCAGCAGTGGTATAGTTTCATTCAGCTGCATTCAACTGTCTACTAGCATAGGCAATTGGAAGATCCATATTACCTTCACCTGTAGGTTGTGCGAGTACACATCCAATAGCATAATTGGATGCATCCATGTGGACATGAAAGGGCTTATTCCAATCTGGTGTGGTCAAGATTGATGCTGAACATAATCGTCATTTAAGCTCATTGAAGGAGTTCTCATACTCATCCGTCCACTCAAAATTAGTCAAAAGTCCGTACAGAGGCTTTGCAATGATGGCGTACATGTGTATAAAGCATCGGTAATAACCACAATGCCCCATGAAAGCTTGTACTTCCTTGACATTCCTTGGCCTAGGTAGCTCTGCGATGGCTCTCACTTTCTCCTCATCCGTGGATATGCCATTCTTTGACACTATGTGCCCTAGAATCTTGCCTTGCCTAACCATGAAAACACACTTTTCTGGGTTCAGGCAGACTTGATATTCTCTACAATTGTCAAAGATTTGCCTGAGCTCAGGTATATGTGTTTATCTAATGTTGGAATGAGCACAAAGATCATCAACATAGACCTCTAAATTCTTCCTCAAGAATTCTTTAAATACATGGCACATCAGTCTTTGAAAGGTTGCAGGAGCATTGGTAAGCTCAAATGGCATTACTCGAAAAGCAAATATGCCCCACTCTGTGGCAAAAGCCATCTTATGTTGATCTTCTGGGGCAAAGGCTACCTGATTGTAGCAAGAAAATCCATCAAGGAAACTGTATACTTCCTTGCCTACTACTCTTTCTAGAAGATGCTCAGTGATAGGAAGTGGATAGTTATCTCGAATAGTGGCTGCATTAACCTTCTTCAAGTTAATGCACACATGTAACTTTCCATTCTTCTTGAGCACAACTACAATGGGGGATACCCACTTCGTGTGCTCAATTTCATAGATGAATCCAGCTTCTACTAGTCTATCTATCTCCTCCTTGATCTTAGAAGCATAGTTATCATTATAAGTGTATGGCTTCTGCTTGGATGGTTTGGCATCTGAGGTCATGGGAATTGTGTGTGATCACATGTCCGGGTCTACACCTTTTAAATCCTTGAAACTCCAAGCGAATACATCTCTGTATTCTCTTAGCAAGGCTATCAACTCATACTCCTCTTCTTCTGTCACGTCATGCCCTATGTAAGTGCATCTTTCTTCTCCTTCTTCCATGGCTACAACTATTTTCTTGGTGGTTTCTTTGTTATCATAGGCCTCTCCTGATTGAGCCTCACGTTTAGGCATTCTTGTCATGACTCTCCTGTCATCTATCTCGTACTTTCTGAAATTGTCAGGGACCTCAAACAAAGACTCTTCCTCTTCTGGTGTAACTGCTCTCTTCTTCCTATTATTACGTTCACTCTTGGTGGCCACTTGGGTGGCTAACCTCACGTCATTGGTAAGCTCTTCATGTCTCTGAGGGTGAACTTCTACTTCGTACAAGTATTCTTCATCTGATGCAAAGGGTGGGTCCATAATGATTGACTCTAGATCAGAGTCACTTGCTGTTGGAAACCTCTTAATCTCCAAAGGCTTGATCTATACTGATCTAAGATCACCTCTATATCAGTTATAGACCAAACTTTACACAAATGTTACTTTGATTTATCAAATCATTCATGAACAATTCTTTGAATGAGAATTTTCCTTCTTCAAGAAGTCTGCTTGAATGATTGACTTCATTACCTGCACATATCTTCAGATTTCTTCAATCTAATGATATATATACCTCCAAGCTACCTTTGCGCAATCATATCAATCATTATTCCTTCAAAAGAATCATTAAAACTTCAACTTGATTCTTAAGATCAAAAGTATGTTAGAAATTGTCTTCCTGAATAAGCGACTTTGACATAGGTAACTTCTAAGGTTGATTTCTCACAACATAAATCCCATTTTGCTAAATGCTTTTAGCCATAGCTTCCTTGCCTTCTAACTTAGATTTTGAATGCTCACTCATTAAAAACTTTACACTGTGCATTGAAATCTAAGCAAAACATTGACACGGAAAAATGCATGACTCTGAGAGGTCTACCTGCAGACTTTACACACACATGTTCCTATTGATCATACTCATAGCATGAAAAGAATTAGAACATGAAACGAATTAGACCATGAAACTTTGAACATAGCTTCATTAGCTTCCAAGTTAGATGTGTACAAAAGGATTTCTGATTCATGTGATCAGACTGAGAGAACTCAGAGAAAAATGCGTCGCTAATTTCTTGAGAAAGACTCTCTACACATCTATCTCTATGACACGTCTTCAAATGACTCTCACTCATAATTCTTTACATTATTGACTTATATACATATGGTTTTAGACTTATCTCGCGTCTATTACATTACTCCTTATCATCCTAGGGATTATCTCTACTCAGATTACAAGAATTTCCAACTATAATGTACATATGTATACAAACTTCACTTCTGAGATCTCTTCACTTCCTCAAGTATTTCTTCCGCTTTAATCTGATCATAAACTTGCTTCAAACTCTTTATAATCACCAATTTGTGATTGGTTTGTTCCAACAGCTCCCCCTCAATCACTAATTGTGATTATTCCATTCTTCTTCACTCCTGCCATCTCTTTGAATCTTTGTAGCTTAGGTCCATCCAAGCTTTTTGTCATCATATCTGCAACTTGTTCTTTTGTTGGAGTATACATCACTTCAATCTCTTTGTCAAGTACCTTTTCCCTCAAGAAATGATACTGAATCTCTATATGCTTAGTCCTGGCATGAAAAATAGGATTAGCTGCCAAATATAATGAACTCATATTGTCTCCAAAAATAATTGGAGTACTCTGATCAGTTCCAAAACTCTTCAACAAGGTCTTTAACCATAGTACTTCCTTTGCAGCCTCTACCATTCCTTTATACTCAACTTCTGTGGATGACAAAGCAACTGTATGTTGCTTCTTTGAGCACCAAGAAACTAACTTATCTCCAATATAACACAGATACCCATGAGTAGACCTTCTATCATGTGAATCACCTGCCCAATCTGCATCACTAAACACTTTGATTCTTGTATCAGAAGTAAATCCATAATACAAGCCTTCATTTAGGGTTCCTTTGATATATCTTAGTACCCTTTGAGCTTCAATCCAATGAGTCTTCTTTGGACAATGCATAAATTGTGATAACACACCTACTGCATATGATAAATCTGGCCTTGTCAAGGTAGCATAGATTAAACTACCTACCTAACTCTGATATTTCTTCATGTCATTGAATTCTTCACCTCCATACCTGCTTAACTTATGATTTACCTCCAATGGTTTGCTTGAAGGCATGCAATCTTCCATGTTAAATTTGACCAGAAGATTCTTCAAGTATCTCTCTTGTGTAACATACACTCCATGTTGAGTATACACAATCTGCATTCCTAAGAAATAAGATAAGTTTCCCAAATCACTTATCTTAAATTCCTTCTCTATTTGTTTCTTAAGCTCATTGATTCCTTGAGCATCTGTACCTGTGACAATGATATCATCAACATAAATACACATATATATGTATCCATTTTCACTTGCCTTCACTAGCAAGCTACTATCTGCCTTTAATGCTTGAAATCCACATTCATTCAAGAACTTAACAAGCCTGTAATTCCATGCTCTTGGAGCCTGCTTCAACCCATACAAAGCTCTCTTGAGCTTACACACATAATCTGATCCAATTGAATCTATGAAGCCTTCTGGTTGCTCCATGTACACTTCATCTGCAATGTATCCATTCAGAAATGCATTCTTCACATCTAATTGTGATAACTTCCATCCTTTACAAGCAACAATAGCAATCAATGATCTAATTGTAGACATTTTAGCAAGAGGACTAAAGGTTTCATCATAATCTACCCCATAAGTTTGAGCATAACCTTTGACCACAAGTCTAGCCTTGTATCTAGACACCTTACCATCTACAAACCTTTTTGTTTTATACACCCACTTACATCCAATGACCTTCTGATTCTTTGGTCTTGGCACTAACTCCCATGTTTCATTTTCAAGTAGAGCATCATACTCTTCTTGCATTGCCTTCTCCCAATTCTATTTTCCTTTAGCTTCTTCATATGTGATTGGATCCTCTTCTGTCTTCACAATATAAGCATAATCTAATGTTGTTAAGAAAGATGTGTCATAGCTATACATGATAGGCTCTTTCCTTTCCCTTGAGGATCTTCTGACCTCTACACTTCTTGAAGTCTCCGCCACATTTGATTCTGGATCAGATCTTGGCCCATCTTCAACATTATCCTGCAATTTCCTTTTACGATTGTTGGAGTTAGACGTCTGCGGAAGCACACGAACAGCACAAGGAAGAAGAAGAAGCTTGGAGCACAAAACACACAATACTGAATGTATTACTAGAGAATGTACAAAGATAAGTAGCCCATTAGGGCAATAGGCGTATATACAAGCCGGGGAAAAAAAACCTGCTAAAGAGGGAAAAAAGTGCCTCAGTGGTCCTAGTGTGTTCACACACATCACTACCTAAATATATCAACAAATCCCCCCTGGGAGTGATGTGGTGAACAAGGAGCTGGCACTCATGTATAAGGAAGTGCCAAGCTATGTGGAAATCACTCCACAAAAGGAAGTAAGCCCAAAGCTTTGCGAAAAGCTTCAAACTTCTCCCTTGGTAGAGCCTTCATGAAAAGGTCTGCAATGTTCTCTTGCGTGGGCACATATGCCAAGCTGATCTCCCCAGCAGAGAACCTCTCCCTCACATAGTGATAATGCACCTCAATGTGCTTAGTGCGAGCATGGAACACAGGATTCCTCGCAACTGCCAATGCGCTCTGACTGTCAGTGAAGATGGTGGTGGTAGAAGACTGGCCAACACCCAAATCAGCCATAAGGCGTCTGAGCCACACACACTCAACAGTCGCTGTGAAAGCTGTCCTATACTCAGCCTCACAACTGGAAGTGGCCACAGTAGGCTGCTTCTTGCTCAACCAAGATATACATGAGCTACCAAGCATGAAGCAAAAACCACTAGTGGATACACGAGTGTCATAGCAACCAGCCCAATCAGAGTCAGAAAAAGCATGAAAATCTGGCAGTAGTGATCCCCCCTTGGGATAAAACAACCCAAGTAGACGAGTACCACTCAAGTAGCAAAAGATGCGCTTAACTGCCTTCCAATGCTTCACTCCTGGGCAATGCATAAACCTGCTCATCTGTGAGACAGCAAACTGAATATCTGGCCGAGTAATGCATAAGTAAATCAAGCATCCAACAGCTTGCTGATAGAGAACAACATCAAATGCATCTCCAGCATCATGAAGACTCAATCGTAAACCTGTCTCCATAGGAGTGGCAATAGGCTTACAATCTTCAAGGCCAAAACGCTGCAATAATGTGTCAATATATTTTGTTTGACACAAAGCCATTCCACCATCAGCTTGCATAAACTGAATGCCCAAATAGTGATGCAAATGCCCCAAATCAGACATCTCAAATGAGGCATGCAAATCAGCCTTGAAATCAACAATATGCTTCTCAATAGGAGCAGTGAGCAGCATGTTATCAACATAGACAACAATGATCAGAAGCACATCATTAGCACGCTTAACATATAAGGTGCTTTTAGTTGGACTGTTCTCAAAACCATGTGCAACCAGATAGGCATGTACATTCTCATACCAAGAACGTTTGCTTTAAACCATATAATGCCTTTTTTAACTTCCACACCTGGTTTTCATGCCCTTTCTGCACAAAGCCATGGGGCTGAAAAACATACACTTCTTCATGCAATCACCATTCAGAAATGCTGTTTTAATGTCCAACTAATGTACATTCCAACCATGATGGGCTGCAAGTGCACAAATACTCCGAACAGTAGTCATACGGCATGTAGGTGCAAAGGTCTCATCAAAATCAATGCCTCTTTCCTACGCATAACCCTTTGCAACAAGCCTAGCCTTATACCTGTCAACTGTACCATCAGCTATACACTTCAACTTGTATACCCACTTAGTACCAATGGTCTTCTTGCCAGGAGGCAAGTCACATAAAGACCATGTACCATTCTTCATTATAGCATCATATTCAGATTGCATAGCAGCCATCCAATTTTTTGAATTATGTGCTTCATCAAAAGAAACAGGCTCATTCTCATCACAGAGACTAGATGCAGCCATAACATAGCAATCTGGTGCAAACGAGCCACCATGAGAGCCTGAAGGAGTACGATATGACAAAGGTGCATCTAATTTGCTATCACGCAAAGTTTGCACCAGCCATTTTGGCATAGTTTTTGCCTGCTCAATATCAGCTCTCTCATCAACAAGTGCATCATGTAAATCTGCATCAGAAATGGAATGATCTGCATCATCATATGAAACCTGCAAAGGTTGAGACGTTTCCTCATTAGGACCAGCACTAGACTGTCCACCTGTAAAAAGAGGCATCAAAGTATCATACATGTCTTTGGAGCTAACAGATGTCTCCTTAGTACATGAACGCAATGGCTGAATAGCATCTTCCATAAAGACAACATCACGGCTAACCAGAATGCGTTTAGTCTGTGGATGATACAGACGATAGCCTTTACTTTCAGAATTGTACCCAACAAAAATACATTTTACTGCCTTATCATCCAATTTTCTGTGATGTTGTTCAAGCACTAGTGCATATGCCAAATAACCAAAAACACGCAGATGAGCAACAGATGGCTTGCGGTCATGCCAAGCTTCATATGGAGTGATAGACTGCAGCGCTTTAGTGGGACACCTGTTCAGTACATATGTTGCACACATGACAGCCTCAAGCCATAAACTATGAGGTAAAGCCTGACTCTTGACCATACACCTCGCCATCTCCATGAGAGACCTGTTCTTCCGTTCAGAAACTCCATTCTATTGAGGTGTATACGGCACTGTACACTAGTGTTTTATCCCATGTTCAACCATAAATGCATTAAAATTAGAAGACATATATTCCCCCCCTCGATCAGAATGGAGGGTGCCCATTTTACATGCTGACAGATTTTCAGCCAAAACCAAAAAATATTTTAAGCACATGAACACTTCGGACTTTGCTTTGAGTGGATATACCCATGCATGCCTTGAAAAATCATCAATGAAAGTCACGAAGTAAAGGTAATTTCCAAAAGAGGGTGTCTGCATAGGACCACACACATCACTATGTACAAGCTGCAATTTCTGTGTAGCCCGAACTAAACCCTCTTTTGGAAAGGAGGAACACTGCATTTTGCCCAAAATACAGCCTTCACAAACATGTTTTCCAGGTGCCTCAAGTTTGGGCAAAGAGGACACCATTTCAGATTTCTGCAGGTGTAGCAAACTAGCAAAATTCAGATGACCAAAGCGTGCATGCCAAAGCTTTGCATCTGACATAGCCTGAGAATCATTTACTGCACATGCCAAATCATTTTCAGATCTTTCATAGTCTATGAGCTTATACAGCCCACGACATAAAATGCCAAAAGCAATAATCACATCGCCATTTGACACATCATGAACTGTACACCTGTCATCAACAAATTTCACAACCAAGCCAATCTTGGCTAATGCAGAAACTGATAACAGGTTCTTTTTTATCCCTGGCACAAATGAAGCATCTGACAAAGTGAAAGAACTACCATCAGCAGTAGTCAAAATGATCTTACCAACTCCCATAATAGGATAAGAGGAGTTGTTGGCACATGTAACAGTATTCCCTGTAAGGGCAGGCTCGAGTGAAGAGAAGAAACTATGCTGCGAGGTAATATGTTTGGTAGCCCCACTGTCAAAATACCAAACATCTGAGTCTACTGCAGACATGCAGTGCTCATGAGAAGATGGGTCAAAATTGCAGACAGTAGTAAACGCCCATTCTTCTTCCTACACAAGATTTGCAGACTTTGTTTTTGGTATAGAGGCCTCTGCAACAACCATTCCAGCCTCTTTCTTCTTTGCCTCTTTAGTAGCCAGTTTTGAACAGTTCTTTATGATATGATCATTCCCTTTACAGTACTTACAAAACAATTTATACTTTTTTTATTTCTTCTCATCTTTATCTTCCTTCTTTGAATATGCAGAACTAGCAGATTTTTGCTTACTAGTTGAAGAGCTCCATTTTCCTTTGCCCTTCTGACTAGCTAGGAAAGCTTGATCTGCAACTCGCATAATGGACCTGTTCTACCTGGACTGATCTTCTTGCAACAGAACAGAGACTAACTCCTCAAATGATAAGGCATTCGGATTGCCTTTCATCATCAACCAAAGAGTAGAAGCAAAACTCTGATATGAATCAGGAAGACCATTCAGAACGGTCTGCACAAGTGAGCTATCTGGTATAACCTCATCAGCAGAAATCAACTGTTCCTTCAAGTCTTTGATCTTCGTTAGGAAACTGTCCATAGAATCACCTTCATTCAGGTGCTCACTCTACAACTGTTTTCGGAGGTAAGCAACACGAGCCTCATTCCTAGTTTGGTACAATGTGGTAAGTGTATCCAAAGCATCCTTAGCTGTTCTACAAGAGCGAATATGAGGAATAATGGCACGTTTGACAGACAAAGCTATCAATGCATGTGCCTGGGCATCTCTACCATCCCAACGAATCTGCTCTGTAGTAGGTGCAACAGAAACACCAGCACGAACAGGAATCAGTGGAATATCATCTTCGACACCATCTTCATCAGCTCCAGCACCTGTATTTGCAGTACCTATAGTCAGAGGTGTGATATGATGTCTTTCAACACCCTACACAATGTTCCACAATCCTTTTGCAACCAATACATGTGGCATCATATAAGCCCACAATGGGTAGTTGGTACCATCCAACTTATCCTCAACAGCCAACATACGGAATACATCACTGCTTTCAGCCATGGCCGGTGGCTAAAACACCTTGATGCAGAAAATTGACTGTATCTCAAAAAGTTGAACAGAACTGCCCAGACGAGTTCTGCTAGACCTGTAGCATACTTCGAGACGCTTAAACTGGCAAACAAAAACTGGTATATACCTTTGGCACAAAAAGACAAAATAGCCTACACCCTAAGTATGCTCACCAAATTTCGTGCAAATCTGAGACTACAAACGAAGGAGTGTCGACGGCGCCCTAGATGAAGCGATGACCTGCTGTGATACCACTTGTTGGAGTTAGACGTCTGCGGAAGCACGTGAGCAGCACAAGGAAGAAGAAGAAGCTTGGAGCACAAAACACACAATACTGAATGTATTACTAGAGAATGTACAAAGATAAGTAGCCCATTAGGGCAATAGGCATATATACAAGCCGGGGGAAAAAACCTCCTAAAGAGGGAAAGAAGTGCCCCGACAGTCCTAGTGTGTTCACACACATCACTACCTAAATACATCAACAACAATCAACATCATCAATATCTTCTTCATACACACTTACTTTTGTCTTCCCTTTTCTTTGTATTTCTTTGTTATCTGCATAATCATTTGTTGACCCTGTATACCATGTGCTTTGCTCATCAAATGTAACATCTTTGGTAACAAGAAATTGCTTTGTAGATGGACTCCACAATCTGTAACCCATCTCTTTATCATCATACCCAATAAACACATACTTCTCTGCTTTGGGTTCTAGCTTATGTCTCAATTGTGAAGGAACATAAGCATATGCTAAACATCCAAATACCTTACAATGATCAAGAGTAGGTTTCTTACCCCACCATGCTTCATAAGGAGTTCTTCCCTCCAATACTTTACAAGGTAACCTATTCACAAGATATGTTGCAGTGTTGATAGCTTCTGCCCATAAGTAATTTGGGAAATTCTTTTCCTTCATCATTGCTCTTGCAAATTCTACAAGAGTTCTATTTCTTCTTTCTACAATTCCATTCTGTTGAGGAGAGTACCTGCAATTTACTTCTCTCTTTATACCTACATTCCACAAATAATCATCAAAATCTTTAGAGAAATAATCTCAACCTCTTGACCTTTTGTCCTGTAATCCTTTCTACATAAGCATGATAATGTTTGAATGTCTTGAACACTTCTGATTTGTCCTTGATTACATATAAAGTAATCCATCTAGTTGCATCATCAACAAACAAGACATAATATCTGGATCCATTTATGCTTTACCTAATTGACAAGCTTCACACTTGTACACCATGTGTTGCCCTTCAAATTTTGGCAAACCAAGCACCACATCATTCCTTGACATTTCCTTTATAGCTCTCTCATTGAAATGACCTAATCTTTTATGCCATAGGTCTAATTAAGACATCTTTTGACTTCCATAAGTAAATAAAGCATGTCCCACATTACCTTGGACCTTAAGAGTAAACAATCTTCCTTCCTTTTTACTTGCAATTATGTTTCTATATCCCTGATTTGGATCTTGCACATAGACACCATCATTTGTGAATCTCACTTCATATACTTTTTCCACAATTTGCCCTACACTTATCAGATTTTTAGGAATAGTAGGAACATAAAGTACCTTGCTCAAAAGTGTACTTCCACTCTTTTTCTTCACTGATCCAATGCTCTCCACTTTATGCTTCGTATTGTCACCTGTTTGAATTGTATGTCCATTCACCTTTGCTTCCATATCAGTCATCAAGGATATATTGCCACTCAGATGATTGCTACATCTTGAGTCAATATAAAACACCCTTTGGTCTTCTCCTACTGCTTCATGAGTTGCATTCAAGATAAGAGTCATATCATCCTTCTGATCTGATGCATAGTTATAATAATTGTTGTTGTAGGACTGAGGTTGAAAGCTTCTTCCACCTCCTCTAGCATATGATGTCCTACCACCTCTTCCTCTGAAGTTGCCTCTTTGGTTTCTACCTCCTCTACCTCTTTGATTAAAACTCTGATTATTATTTCCTCCATTTTGATTGTTATACCAACAATCATTTGCCAAATGATTGGTTCTACCACATATCCAACAAGCTTTAGTATTATCTTTATTCTTACCTCCTCTTCCTTTACCTCTGAAGTTCATCTTTCCTTTTGTAAAGTTAGCTTGACTTGAGGTTCCTTCATCATCAGTTGACTGCTTGCCTTTGCCATTCTTTTTCTTGTCCTTGGAGTACATAGCTTGACTTGCACTCCTATCATTGTCTCCCTTAATGTCCTGCTCAAAAGTTAGCATGTGTCCTAGCAATTGATGAAGATCAGGAGTAAAATGATCAAGTAACAATTCTATGGACAATATGAAGGGCTTCCACTTCTCATCTCCTCTCAGACCTGTAAGTATTTGCCTTACCAACTTATCCTCTTCAATATCTTCATCTACAACTCCCAAGCTATCTGCAATATCCTTCATTCTTTCCACATAATCAGAAATTGATTGTGAGCTCTTCTTCTTGAAAGTTGTGAACTCAGCCCAAAGTGAGGACTTCCTTGGCTTGGTTGTGTTTTGGAAATGCTCTTCCAAAGCATTCCACACATCTGTTGCACTTTCTTGTCCTCTAATGTGAGGTAGAAGATCATCATTTATAGCCATGTAAATGATGCTCCTTGCTTGAGCATCCTTTCTCATCCAAGTCTTCAAATCTGCAAGCTCTTCCCTAGTTGGAATACTAGGATATGCAAACTCAGGCTTTTCTTCTTCTCCTATAATGAATGCCATCAAATCTTTACTCATGAGGTGTGCCTCCATCCTCATGGACCAAGCTGGATAGTTCTCCCTATCTAGCTTATCAATCTGCAAGCTTTCTCCCATCTTTGATCTTTTGTGTCTGCAATTACTATGATTTATGATAGTAAAGTGTACCTTTGATATGAAGCTTCAATCCTTTTTTATCCTTTGAACTCTTACTTTGTACTTCTGCAAGTTATCTTCAAGAATTTGTTCTTGTCCTCCTTCAATTAGAAGGAACTTCAATATTTGCAGCAGTCGGGACTTCCAATGCCTTTACTTCACTTGTATTATACCTTGAGCTCTGATACCACTGTTGGAGACCTCTCAATCTCCAAAGGCTTGATCTATACTGATCTAAGATCACCTCTATATTAGTTATAGACCAAACTTTACACAAATGTTACTTTGATTTACCAAATCATTCATGAACAATTCTCTGAGTGAGAATTTTCCTTCTTCAAGAAGTCTGCTTGAAAGATTGACTTCATTACCTGCACATATCTTCATATTTCTTCAATCTAATGATATATATATATATATATACCTCCAAGCTACCTTTGCGCAATCATATCAATCATTAGTCCTTCAAAAGAACATTAAAACTTCAATTTGATTCTCAAGATCAAAAGTATGTCAGAAACTGTCTTCCTGAATAAGCGACTTTGACATAGGTAATTTCTAAGGTTGATTTCTCACAACACAAATCTCGTTTTGCTAAATGCTTTTAGCCATAGCTTCCTTGCCTTCTAACTTAGATTTTGAATGCTCAGTCATTAAAAAATTTACACTGTGCACTGAAATCTAAGCAAAACATTGACACGGAAAAATGCACGACTCTAAGAGGTCTACCTACAGACGTTACACACACATGTTCCTATTGATCATACTCATAGCATGAAAGGAATTAGACAATGAAACTTTGAAACATAGCTTCATTAGCTTCCAAGTTAGATGTGTACAAAAGGATTTCTGATCCACCTGATCAGACTTAGAGAAATCAGAGAAAAACGCGCCGCTAATTTCTTGAGAAAGACTCTCTACACATCTATCTCTATGACACTTGTCTTCAAATGACTCTCACTCATAATTCTATACATTATTGACTTATATACATATGGTTTTAGACTTATCTCGCGTCTATTACATTACGCCTTATCATCCTAGGGATTATCTCTACTCAGATAATAAGAATTTCCAATTCTAATGTACATACGTATACAAATTTCACTTTTGAGATCTCTTCACTTCCTCAAGTATCTTCTTCCACTTTAATCTGATCATAAACTTGCTCCAAACTCTTTATAATCACCAATTTGTGATTGGTTTGTTCCAACACTTGCATCCTCAAATGCATCAGTGCTAGGTTCACATTCTTCCTGAACCGAATCTCCCATGATTGGCTCTATGGAGAAGACTGAGATGTCATAGCCATCCTCGTCACAGTGGGGTGTCCATTGTTCCTCATTGATGGCTACATCCATTGTTGCTAAAATTTCTACCCAGCCATGAGGTTCAAATTCTTCATCAGGGAATACTACAGGTGCATAGGCTGGGTCTTGAATGGATCTATGGGTTTCCTTTGCACCTATCTCTCTGGCCTTTTCTCTCTTCTCCTCTTCTACTGCCACTTTGCACATCCATAAGTGGGTGTCTTCATGCATCCATGAGGATCCTGATCCTATGGAGTGCACAGACTCCGTATCATCCTTGGCTCTATGGATGGGATCCCATTGAATAGGTGGTACTTCTCTATGAGAGTAATCCTTGAGATTGACTTTCGTTGTAACACCTAAGTGTTGCAAATACAAAGAATTGGTTCCCCAATCCTGTACCACTTGCAACTGTCGCATGAATAGGTCTTCCCAAAATCATCTCATAGGCATGATTCTGGCTAAAGTCGCATATAGCAAAAGTATGCTCAAACTCAACACCACATGTAGTGAGAGTTATTCCCTCTAGCAAGGCTAAGGGTCTTTTTATGTGACCATCAGCCATCTCCATTTTCAATCTCGTTGGCCTAAGTGCTAGCTTGCCCCAACGCTTCCATAGGGAAGTGGTAGCAATGGCATCTCCTGCGCCTAAGTCCAAAATTGCCTTGGTTGTGTATCCTTGATGGGTAATGGGAAGATAGGTGTTTCCTTCTTCTCCTTCACTCATGTCTCCTATCTTATCCAAGGGTATTTCTGGCATTGTTCTATGGGATCCTACATGGGAACGAGGTTTCACTACTTATGGCACTTGATTGGCTACATGTTTCCACAGTTCCAGCCTAACCTTGAGTAACTCTTCTAAAGTGAGATTGCACTACACTTTAGTATTCTTTACTACCTCCATGTTCCTAGGTATGATTGAGTCTTCGTTTCGTACCATGACCGTGGGTGCTCTCATACAAGTAGACTTAGCTTCCCATGGGCCTGTGAACTGGGGTAATTCATGTAAAGAATTCGACTCAAAGTCTACTCTCTCTTGAGATTGTGCACTCCCTGCTCTCCATAAATGGAGGTAATATCTTGTGGGAATTGATCATGCGCGTCATCCACAAGTTCAATGGGAGGAGGGACTTCACTCTCTTTTGCCCATTTCTCTTCTTGAATCTCTCGTAGGAATTCTGGTGTGTACCTATTCATAGAAGAAGAGGTGTCTGGTCTAGTGGAATTGGGCACATAAGCTTCCTGTGGGGGAATTCTTATTCTTTTACTTGCCTCATCTCGTCCTTGGTTTTTTTTCTTCCTTGGAAGATCTTGCAATTATGCTCTCTAACTTCTCTAATAGTCCATCCAAGTGCAATTGTGCCTTAGCTGAGCAAGAGTAGTTGAAAAGGCAACTGGCTTCAAACATGGTCTGAGCCGATGCGACCATTTTCGTGCAAAGCTTGGTTCTTTCTATCTCTAAGTCAGCTCTAGGGTAGCACTTGTCATGATCCGTCACATTTGGCCCTTCTTGGATTGTGGCCTGATATGCCTTGAGCATCATGTCTATGTCTTCAGGAGTGGGGTCAGCTAATACTGATCCTACTCTCGGGGGTGGTGGGATGGTCTAAGGTGGGTTGAAAGATGGTGGATTAGATGGTGATAGGGATGAAGGTGGTGGTGGTATGTGAGAGTTTGTTTGAGAGGTGAGTTCAAGAACTTTGGCTTTTGTTTCTCTTATGCTTTCTTCTAAGTCGCTCATCTTTTTAGAATATTGTCTTTTCATTCTCTCTCGGCTATCCTTCCAGGCTCTCGACCATTTCTTGGCTATGCTCTCAGTTTCACTAACCTCTGCACTCTTTTCTTGGCCTAAACCTTGGTACTGCTGCAAAGCCTGAGCTCTAGTGACCACCTGTACTGGTGCAGTGGAAGTTACACTTCCTGTAGCGTCTACTACTAACCCAATAACATCAATTGGAGGGATTTTTGGCATATTATTCGGATTCTTTGGGCAATCTCGTAGGAGATGCTCCTTTCCGCAATCTTGACAAAAGCAATGAATTGTGACCGACTGGGGTTGTGTAGGTGCAGGCATTGGGCAATCATGAATGAGGTGATCTCCCTGACATCTATAGCATGGTCCTTTAGGGAATGGGGGTCTTACTTGCCTAGGTTGAGGCCTAGTGTTGGGATTTGTGTACATGATGTTTGCATACTCTGGATCCCAACTAGGTTCACTCGGTTCTTCACTATAGTAGGATTCACCATGTTCAAGAGACTGCATGTAGTAAGTCTGGGGGCTATCAATATGTGTAGAATCAAAGCTATGGTCACTGGGGTCACTTTCTGAAAGCAATGGTGTTACTGGCACTATGGCTCTATTCAGGTTCTCTTCTGCAGCTGTATACTTTATTGGGATCACATTGGCTAGATCAGGAGGTTGTTGTGCTAGCACTGCCTGAGGTCTCTATTGGGCTTGATATTGTGGTTGGTAGGTTTGTTGAGGCCTAGCATACTGTTGTGGTGGGTACTGGTTCTAGTATCTGCCCTGTTGTGGATATGGTTGAGGGTAGGTTTGCCTAACCGCTTGCTTATTGTATGGGCAATCTTGTGCTGTGTGATTAGTGTATCTCCGTTCTATGGTGCAGTATTGGCTACTGGGATTCACTTGGGGTTGAGCCATGATGGGACATACGTTCGCCATATGGTCACCTCCACAAGTAAAGCACCGTTTAACTAGGGCAAATCTTGGGATTTGTTTGCTAGAGACACCTAGTTTTTGAGCTACTTTCTCAGCGAGTTCCTAAATAGATGTTGATTGCGTGGAAGAGAGGCTAGAAGAACTATCTGAGTCTTTGTAGATTTTTGAAAGCTCTAATTCCTCCCCTAGGTTATCCTCGATGTCGATGCACATGCGTACACACTCTTCTATGGTCCTCGGGTCCTTTAAGTACACGTATGATCTCAACTTTGTACTTAGCAGTCCATCTAGGAACAAAGACACTTGTTTGGCTGGAGTGGGTAGCTCAGGAATCGGACATCTCTCTAGATATTGCCTAAACCTTCTTCCTGCAAGTCTGACCGTCTCTTGAGGGGTTTGCTTGAAGCTATGAATCAGTGAGGAAGTGTTATGCCTTATGCCACTCTTAGAGAATTCAATAATGAAAGCCTCTAGAAGTTGGTCTATGTTCCTGAAGTGCCTCTCATTTAGTGGTTGAAACCACGTAAGAGCGGTGTTCCTAAGGGTTAGACCAAAGGCATTGTATTGTGTGAACAAGTCCTCCACTTGTTCAACTCTCAAGACTTGCGTAAACTCGGCCGCATGATCGTATGGGTCTCCAGTGCTATCGAAGTAGTTCTTCATGGACTTAACCACCTATGTAGGTCTCAAGGTTCTAGTGTGTTCCCTAGGCCTTGGCAAAGGAAAATCCTCAGCATTTCTTAGGTTCCTTGGAACTCTAGTTCTCTCTGTTTCTTCTCTATTCGTCTCTGTTCGCGTTCGTTCTCTTCCTACTGGGTTGGCAAAGCTCACGTCTGGCCTATCTCTACTTCTATCCCTTTGAGCGCCATGAGCTTGTGATGTTCCAGCCCCTTGGTTGCCAAAAGAGACATTAGATCTTGGTTGGGGAAAAATAAATTCTCCCTTCCAAGTTTAGGCATGTCTACCATGTTCTGTGACCACAAAGATCCTCTCTGAAGTACTGTCTAGGTAGGTCACTTTGCCTGGGCTATCCGGATCTTTAAACTCATAGATTGTGATCATTCCTATCTCATTAGGTTGATCAGACTTATACCTCCAAAAGGCTTCATCGGTCTCTCGGTTCAAGAGCAAATCTATGCTCTTATTGTCCTGGGGAATCCACTCTAGTGTGATAATTCGAGTGAGGACAGATTTGCCTCGAGGGGTTTTAGGCTCTCCACATATGTTCCCTTGCTCTAGGTCACCTATGTCCGTTTCTATCGTACTTTGAGTGTGGTCACTCGATTTAAATTCTTTTCCCTTAGGTTGTTTCACAAATGTAATCTCCTGGTACTTGCACTTGAGTGATTAGAGTTCTTGGACTTGGTCGTGCTTAATGTATCCCTAATTGATCAAAACCTCTATCCGTAATTAGCCTAAGCTAGGGATTGACAGAGGGTGTTGAGAATTTCCAACCTTAGTTTCTCTCCTTGGTTGCCCTTGTGTGCCCAGGAAGCATATTCCCAAGCTTGCACTTACTCTTGCTTCGAGTACCCTTCGATGCTCTCAAAGGACCTGTAAAAGTCCCAAAGTTAGCTCAAGAATTGAATTCCATTGATACAACAGACCATGTTCATTCATGCAAATCAGAGATCAAACTATGCTTTGGCTTTATGGAAAACAATCCTAAGGATCCCTAAGTTTTTCTTCTCCCTAGGTATGGTCAATTCAAAATACTCTATCTAATAATCTTGATATTAATTTTACCATAACCAATGGAAGTTTTGGTTTTACTCTCCACGAGCTTTCCAACAAAACAAAAATCACAGCAAACGAATTCCGTATGAGAAATTTATGACTATTCAGAGTTCTAGGTTTAAAATAGGGTTCAAACAGGCTCACAGGCAAACAAGTTTTCTCAAAATGCTTTGTGTAGTGGCCTCAAAATGCTCTCACAAATTTATAATGTTGCCCAAATAATACCCCAAAATAGACCAATTATATTTGCCCTAAAAAATGGCCGAATTTTCTCGTCAATCGCGATCGAGTGGTCTATCAATCGCGATTGATATGTCAATCGCGATCGATGTGTCGGTCACGATTGAAAGGTCCGTCGTGGCTGTCAATCGCGATTGACACGTGGCCCGAAAATTCAGTCTATCATGGTCAAAGGTTCGTTCACAGGCAAACAGGACTTCTCAAAATGCTTTGTGTAGTGGCCTCAAAATGCTCTCACAAATTTCTAATGTTGCCCAAATAATACCCCAAAATAGACCAATTATCTTTGCCCTAAAAAATGGCCGAATTTGCCCGTCTGTCACGATTGAGTGGTCTATCAATCGCGATTGATATGTCAGTCGCGATCGATGTGTCGATCGCGATTGATAGGTCCGTCGTGGCTGTCAGTCGCAATTGATGGGTCAATCACGATTGACACGTGGCCCGGAAATTTAGTCGATCATGGTCAAAGGTTCGTTGACTCTGTCGGTCGCGATTGAAGGGTCGATCGTGATTGACTGGTCCGTCACGAGGGTTCTATCGATCGTGGTCAAAGGGTCGTTGACTGGGTCGGTCGCGATTGACAGGTCTGTCGAGGCTGTCAATCGCGATTGATGGGTCCATCGTGATTGATGGCTCAATCGCGATTGACACATGGCACGCGCAAATTCTATCGGTCGTGGTCAGTCGGTCGTTGACTTAGTCGGTCGCGATCGAGGTGTCAGTCACGATTGACGAGTCCATCGGCTGGTGTCCGTCATCGTTTGTCGATCGCCATTGACAAAAAACAGAGACATATTAAAATATCAAACACACATTTAGGATGCCCTAGGCCTATACATCATGGTGATGCACTTTGTTTTGCAAAAAAGTCAACTTTTTTGTTGATCGCGATTGACAGAGGTCAATGCCTCGGGACCTGCATAGTCAGATTTTTTACCTGCTGGAGCTGGTGCAGCTGCTGGGGATGCTGATTCCTACAGAAAATCTCAAAAAACACAGAATAGCACAAACACACATATGCTCTCTCGCTCTCTCTCACAAGTGAAATGAGGGGAATGGTATGGGTAGGGTGATATGACAAAAAACTGAAAATTTTCGCGATGATGGAGATGGAGGTGGGGGATGGTGAGGATGATGATGGTGAAGAAAACAAAAGAAAATAGATAAAAGTAAAGAAATTACCTACAACGTCAACGTCACAACTCTACGTCTTACCATCACATGCTCGTCCTCAAAGCTCGATCCCCGACAACGGCACCAAAATTTGGTGTAGCTCAGTGATGAGTAGCACCTCCTTTAATGTCAATCCGGGAAGACGTGAGGATGGTATGAAGACCTCGAACAAGTGATGGCACAAGTGCGTGAGTGAAAAGCACACTAACATGCACACACATACACACACACGCGCACACAAGGCAAGACAAAGAGAGAGAAGCAATGGAGTTCTTCTAGATTACTCAAAAGTGCTCATAGAAGTTCAAATCTATTACAAGCTAACCTCAAAAATGAGCTTTCTAGCTCTATTTATAGTTTTTGACTAGTTTTTGGTCAAGTTCAAACCTAGTGTCCGGCCTAGTTAAAAATTAGGTTCTAGGGCCTATTTGAGGGCTCAAATGAAGTCTAAAAATCATGAAAATTGGTATGATGATACTTCTAATACTCCTCAAGCTCAAGGACTCCTTGACTTGCACAAAATGGAGTTACAAAAATGTTAAATGGTATTTACAATGATTTTTAGTGATGAGAATCACTGTTATGAAGATGTTGTTTTGGAAAAATTTGAATGGCCTACTTGCCAGATCTTCGTTGACTACTTTGTCTGCTTGTGCCTTCTCTCCGCTCTGGCTCCCTTCTTTGGCTTCCTTGTCTTGTGAGTCCTTGGGTGCTTGACTGCTACCAACATAGCTATAAGCCTCTTTTGGATGACCTCTTCTTAACTTTCTGCACTTTCTTTTAACAGTAAGCGGAGACTTGGGATTTCCACTTCTATTGATAACAAGGCTTCTTGTCCATACACTAAATGAAAAGGAGTGAATCCTAAGGATGCCTTGTAGGACGTGCGATATGCCCATAATGTTGCAATGAGGTGCTTGTCCCATTCCTTAGGATGGTTCTTTACCTGCTTACTAATGATTTTACAAAGAATTCCATTGATCTTTTCAACAAGACCATTACATTGAGGATAATAGGGTGTGGAGTATATATGCCTTATGTTTAATCTAATCAATAGATCATTCAAATCACCTGATCTAAAACCTGGACCATGAGCAGAAACTATCTCTAAAGGTATCTCAAATCTACAACATATGAAATCATAAATAAACTTCCCAATATCTTGTGCGGTTGTCCTTTTTGTGCTAGCTTCTTCTACCCATCTAATCATGTAGTCCACTACCACAATGATGTACTCCTTCCCTGAGCTTGTCCTTGGTAGGGTTCCAATTGCATCGATTCCCCATTTCTCAAATGGCCCATAAGATATGTCTAGTGTCCATGGTTCATAGATAAGCCTCTTATTCCATGTAATCTGACATTTATTGCATGTTTTACACCAATATTGAACATCTTTATGAATTGTAGGCCATGTATACCCTACTTGAAGTACTTTCCTTATTGTTATTTCATGTGAGAAGTGTCGTCCACATGCATGATCATGACATGATTCCAGAATGCTCTTTATTTCATCCGATGAGAGGACCCTTCTAAGGATAAGATCCTTACCTTTCTCATAGAGATGATCTCCTATGAGTTGGTACTATAGAGCCTTCTTTGCTAGTCTATGGCTTTGTACCTTGTTTAGGTGCTTGGGTGGTTCTCTAGTCTCAAGAAATTCAATGATATCTTTTAATCCTTCTTGACCTATAAAACTGTTGTCTCCCAACCTCATGGATGCTATGAAACCATCAAATTGTGCATTTGCTAATGCATCTGCTTCCTTATTTTTGCTCCTTGGTATATGACATATTTGAGTGTTATCAAATTGTTTCAATAACACTCTTACCTTTTTCAACCATTCAAACAAATTTTGGCTTTTGCAACACCAAACATTTTGCAATTGCTTAATTATCAACATTGAGTCTCCCTTGATAATCAGCCTTTTGATACCATGTTGAACGCATTCATGCAAGGCCTCACATAGTGCTCCATACTCTGCTTCATTATTTGAATGAGCATTAGGAAGAGTTATACCTTTCTTGAAGACGAGCTATTTGTTTTGGTCATAGATTAGAAATCCTCATGTTGCTTTGTGGACCTCCTTCTTATATGCACCATCAAAAAATACAGTATGTGCATCTTCAATATCTTCTTGATGCAAGGTTGCTCCCCTGTCCTTCTTGTTGGATATTCTCCTCTCCCACTTCTTGTAGGTGAGTATGTCTGCAAGACTAGCTCTTGTGATTTCCTCTATGTAGCTCAGTGATGAGTAGCACCTCCTTTAATGTCAATCTGGGAAGACGTGAGGATGGTATGAAGACCTTGAGCAAGTGAAGGCACAAGTGCGCGAGTGAGAAGCACACTAACATGCACACACATACACATACACACACACGCGCACACACGGCAAAACAAAGAGTGAGAAGCAATGGAGTTCTTAGATTACTTTCAAAAAGCTCTTACAAGTTCATTTCAATTACAATCTAACCTCAAAAATGAGCTCTCTAGCTCTATTTATAGTTTTTGACTAGGTTTTGGTCTTGTCCAGACCTAGTGTCCGGCCTAGTTAAAAATTAGGTTCTCTACCCTATTTGGAGGTTCCAAGGAGGTCTAAAAAATGTGAAAACTGATAGGTAGATACTTCTAAAGCTCCTCAAGCTCAAGGACTCCTTGGCTTGCACAAAATGGAGCTACAAAAATAAGAAATGGTATTTACAAGGATTGTTAGTGATGAAAATCACTATTTTTGTAGGGATTTCTCCTAACATTTTGACATACATTTCCTGGAGCTCCCTACTTGCTCCTCCTTCTTGTGTGCCCAACTCTTTGATGCCTGAAAAATTTAAATGGTCTACTTGCCAGATCTTCTTTGACTACTGTGTCTGCCTATGCTTTCTCTTCGTTCCGACCCCCTTCGTGTGCTTCCTTGTCTTGTGACTCCTTCGGTTCCTTGACTACTGCCAACACCCCCCCTCTCTCGCGTCTGTCATCTCTGACAGACCCTTGTCTAGCTGTGCGTTGGACATAATATTGGACGACATCGACAGCGAGGTGGTGTTCTTCTAATCTGAGCCCCCGTGCTAGATCCACCGCGAATAAGTGGAGGAGATGTGAGGGCCTGGGTACAAATATTTCTGAGTGATATTCCCAGAATCCTGTTACGAACATCTCCTCAAATGTCTATTTAAAGCAAGCTGGGAGGTACTTTATTCTGGCGTGCCAAGCATATATTACCTCTATTGATGGGGTTCTGCTCATGTCGTATACCAGATCTTGGTTTCTTGTAAGAAATCCGACACCTGAGAAGTGGGGGTCTTTAATATTCTTGAATGTCCAAAATGTGATTAGCATTAGTTCAAAGATTTTCATGCACATTTGGGCCATCACATCAGGGGTGTTGCGTAGTCGAACGCTCCAATGACGGATGGTAGAAATCATGTAGTTCATAGTGGGAGGTCCTTGAGGGGGTGCTAGATAAACATAGTTTAACCACTTTGCACAACCTTTGATGTTCTTGACAGCAATTGTAAACTCTGGCCAAGTGCACCTGCGGAAGACTGGAACATAACAAGGATTGTATTTAATAAAAAGTGGCATGTTAGTCCAAGTACGAACCATCTCTGGGTAGGTCTCAAGGAGACGGATCCTCCAGGTGGGTTGATGAATGGATCCTCTTTTAGCACTTTCTGGGATATCATATGGCCCAAATTGTGTGGCGAAAGTTGGAGGTTTGCCACATCTGCGTTGAATCTCTGCGTTGTAATCTGCGAGGAGTACACAATATGGCACATATTGATCGTCGTTGGTGCCGATCCATTGTACTTCCTTGACATTCTTTGGCCTAGGCAACTCTGCTAAAGCTCTCACTTTCTCTTCTCAGTGGATATGCCATTCTTTGACAGTATGTGTCCTAGAATCTTGCCTTGCCTGACCATGAAGACACACTTTTCTGGGTTCAAGCAGACTTGATATTCTCTGCATTTGTCAAAGATCTGTCTGAGTTCTCGTATATGTGTCTGTCTAATGTTGGAATGAGCGCAAAGATCATCCACATAGACTTCCAAGTTCTTCCTCAGGAACTCTTTAAATACATGGCACATCAACCTTTGAAAGGTAGCTGGTGCATTAGTAAGCCCGAATGGCATTACTCTAAAAGCAAATATGCCCCACTCCGTGGCAAAAGCTGTCTTATGCTGATCTTCTGGAGCGATGGCTACTTGATTGTAGCCTGAAAATCCATTGAGGAAGTTGTACACTTCCTTGCCTGCCACTCTTTCTAAGAGATGTTCTGTGATAGGAAGTGGATAGTTATCTCGAATTGTGGCTGCATTAACCTTCTTCAAGTTAATGCATACGCGTAGTTTGCCATTCTTCTTGGGCACCACTACAATGGGGGATACCCATTCAGTATGCTCAATTTCATAGATGAATCCAGCTTCTACCAGTCTATCTATCTCCTCTTTGATCTTAGCCGCATAATTATCATTATATGTGTATGGCTTTTGCTTAGAAGGTTTGGCATCTGAGGTCATGGGGATAGTGTGTGAGCATATGTCAGGGTCTACACCTTTCAGATCCTTGTAACTCCAAGCGAATACATCTCTGTATTCTCTTAGCAAGGCTATCAATTCATGCTCTTCGTCTTCCGTCAGGTCATGTCCTATGTAAGTGCATCTCTCTTCTCCTTCTTCCAAAGCTACCACAATTTTCTTGGTGGTTTCTTTGTTATCATAGGCCTCTCCTGATTGTGCCTCTCGTTTAGGCATTCTGATCATGACTCTCCTGTCATCTATCTCATACTTCTTAAAATTTTCTGGGACCTCAAACAAAGATTCCTCCTCTTCTTGTTTGACTTCTTTCTTCTTCCTTTTCTTTCCTTCTTCCTTAGGGGTTACATGTGTGGATAGCCTTACATCATTTGTAAGCTCTCAGTGCCTCTGGGGTTGAAATTCTACTTCATAGAAGTATTCTTCATCTGATGCAAAGGGTGGGTCCATAATGATTGACTCTAGATCGGAGTCACTTGCATCCTCAAATGCATCAGGGCTAGGTTCACACACTTCTAGCAGTGCCTCTTCCATAATTGGCTCTATGGAGAAGACTGAAATGTCATAGCCATCTTCATCACAGTGAGGTGTCCATTGTTCTTCATTGATGGCTACATCCATTGTTGCTAGGATTTCTGCCTAGCCGTGGGGTTCAAATTCTTCGTCAGGAAATACTACAGGTGCATAGACTAGGTCTTGAATGGATCTATGTGTTTCTTTTGCACCTATCTCTCTGGCTTTTTCTCTCTTCTCTTCTTCTACTGCTACTTTGCACATCCATAAGTGGGTGTCTTCATGCATCCATGAGGATCCTGATCCTATGGAGTGCACCGACTCTGTATCATTTTTAGTTCTATGGATGGGATTCCATTGAATAGGCGGTACATCTCTACGAGAGTAATCCTTGAGATTGACTTTGGTCGTAACACCTAAGTGTTGCAAATACAAGGAATTGGTTCCCCAATCTTGGACCACTTGCAACTGTCGCAGAAATGGTCTTCCCAAAATCATCTCATAGGCATGATTCTTGCTAAAATCACAGATGGAAATGTGTGCTCAAACTCTACGCCACATGTAGTGAGGGTTATTCCTTCCAGCAAGCCTAAGGGTCTTTCTATTGTGGCCATCAACCATCTGCAATTTCATCCTCGTGGGCCTGAGTGCTGGCTTGCCCCAACGCTTCCATAGGGAAGTGGTAGCAATAGCAACTCCTGCACCTGAGTCCAAAATTGCCTTGGTTGTGTATCCCTAATGGGTAATGGGGAGGTAGGTGTTACCTTCTTCACCTTCACTCATATCTCCTATCTTGTCTAGAGGAATTTCTGGCACGGTCCTATGAGAACATACCTGGGAACAAGGTTTTGCTATCTCTGGTACTTATTTGGCTACATGTTTCCATAGCTCTGGCCTAACTTTGAGTAGCTCTTCTAAAGTGAGGTTGCACTGCACTTTAGTGTTTTTCACTACCTCCGTATTCCTAGGTATGACTGAGTCTTCGTTTCTTACCATGACTGTGGGGGCTCTCATACAGGTAGAATTGGCTTCCCATGGGCCTGTGAAGTGGGGTAATTCATGTAAAGAATTAGACTCAAAGTCTAATCTTTCTTGAGACTGGGTGCTCTCCTGCTCTCCATAAATGGATGGAATATCTTGTGGGAATTGATCCTGCGTGTCATCCACAAGTTCAATGGGAGGAGGGACTTCACTTTCTTTAGCCCATTTGTCTTCTTGAATCTCTCGCAGGAATTCTGGAGTGAACCTATTCATAGAAGAGGAGGTGTCTGGTCTAGTGGAATTGGGCACGTAAGCTTCCTGTGGGGGGTGGCTTATGTTTTTGCTTGCCTCCTCTCTTCCTTGATTTTTTTCTCCCTTGGCAGATCTTGCAATTATGCTTTCTAACTTCTCTAGGAGTCCATCCAAGTGCAATTGTGTCTTAGCTGAGCCTGAATAGTTGAAAAGGCGACTGGCTTCAAACATGGTCTGAGCCAATGCTACCATTTTCACACATAGCTTGGTTCTCTCCATTTCTAGGTCAGCTCTAGGGTAGCACTTGTCATGATCTGTCACATTTGGCCCTTCTTGGATTCTGGCCTGAGATGCCCTAAGCATCATGTCTATCTCTTCAGGAGTGGGGTCAGCTAACATTGATCCTACTCTAGGGGGTGGTGGGATGGTCTGAGGTAGGTGGACAGACGGTGGGTTAGATGGTGATGGAAATGAGGGTGGTGGTTGTATGTGAGAGTTTGTTTGAGAGGTGAGTTCCATAATTTTTGGCTTTTGTCTCTTTTATAATTTCTTCTAAGTTGCTCATCTTTTTAGACCATTGTCTTTTCATTCTTTCTCGACTATCCCTCCAGGCTCTCGACCGTTTCTTGGCTATGCTCTCAGTTTCACTAACCTTTGAACTCTTCTCTTGACCTATTCCTGGGTTCTGTTGCAAAGCTTGGGCCCTCGTGACTACCTGTACTGGTGCACTGGACGTCACACTTCCTGTTGAGTCTACCACTAAGCCAATAACGTTAATTGGAGTTATTTTTGGCATATTATTAGGATTCTTAGGGCAATCTCGTAAGAGATGCTCCTTTCCACAATCTTGGCAAAAGCCTTGAATTGTCACTGACTGGGGTTGTGTAGGTGGAGGTAAGGGGCAATCACGAATGAGGTGATCTCCCTGACATCTGTAGCATGGTCCTCTTGGGACTGGAGGTCTTACCTGCCTAGGTTGGGGCCTAGCGTTGGGGTTTGTGTGCATTACATTTGTGTACTCTGGCTCCCAACTAGGTTCACTTGGTTCTTCACTGTAGTAGGACTCACCATGTTCGGGAGATTGCATGTAGTAAGCCTGGGGACTATCAATATGTGTAGAATCAAAACTATGGTCACTGGGGTCACTTTTTGATAACAATGAGGTTACTGGCACTATGGCCCTATTCAGGTTCTCTTCTGCAGCTGCATATTTTACTAGGATCACATTGGATGGAGCCGGAGGTTGTTGAGCTAACACAGGCTGTGGCCTTTGCTGAGTCTAGTAGGGTTGTTGATAGGGTTGTTGCGGTCTACCATATTGTTGTGGGGAGTACTGGTTCTGGTATCTTCCCTATTGTGGATAGGGCTAAGGGTAGGTTTGTCTAACTGCTTGCTTGTTGTATGGGCAATCTTGTGCTGTGTGATTTGTATATCTCCGTTCTATGGTGCAATATTGGCTACTAGGATTCACTTGGGGTTGAGCCATAATGGGACACGTGTTTGCCATATGGTTGCCTCCACACGTATAGCATCTCTTCACAGGGGTAAATCTTGGGATTTGTTTGCTCATGACACCTAATTTCTGAGCTACTTTCTCTGCTAATTCCTCAATCGATGTGGATTGAGTAGAAGAGAGACTAGAAGCACTATCTGAGTCTTTGTAGATTTTGGAAAGCTCTAACTCCTCCCCTAGGCTATCCTCAATGTCAATGCACATGCGTACACACTCTTCTATGGTCCTAGGGTCCTTCAAGTACACGTAGAATCTCAACTTCGTACTTAGCAATCCATCCAAGAATAAAGCCACTTGTTTGGCAGGTGTGGGTAACTCAGGAACAGGGCATCTCTCAAGGTACTGCCTAAATCTTCTTCCAGCAAGTCTCACAGTTTCTTGAGGGGTCTGCTTGAAGCTGTATATCAATGAGGAAGTATTATGCCTTATGCCACTCTTGGAGAATTCGGTGATGAAAGCCTCTAAGAGTTGGTCTATGCTTCTAAACTGTCTCTCATTCAATGGTTGAAACCACGTAAGGGCTGTGTTCCTAAGTGTTAGACCAAAGGCATTATACTGCGTGAATAAGTCCTCAATTTGTTCAGCTCTCAAGACTTGCCTAAACTCGGCCACATGATCATATGGGTCTCATGTGCCATCAAAGTAATTCTTCATGGACTTAACTAACTGAGTCGGTCTCAAAATCTTGGTGTGTTCCCTAGGCCTTGGCAGAGGGAAGTCATCCATATTCCTTTGATTCCTTGGGGCTCTAAATCCTTCAGGTTCTAATCTATTTGTATCCGTTCTCATTCTTTCTCTGCCCAAAGAGTTGACAAAGCTTACCTCCGGTTTATCTCTATGTCTGTCTCTTTGAGTTCCGTGAGTGTGGGAGGTTCCAGCCCCTTGGTGACCAAATGACACATTTGATCTTGGTTGGGGAAAAATGAATTCACCCTTCCAAGTGTAAGCATGCCTATCATTTTCTGTAACCCCAAAGATTCTCTCTGAGGAGTGATCTAAGTAGGTCACTCTACCTGGAATATCAGGGTCTTTGAGCTCATATATCATGATTGTTCCTACCTCACTCGGCTGATTAGGTCTATATCTCCAAAAGGCTTCATCCGTCTCTCGGTTCAGGAGGAGATCTATGCTCTTATTATCTTGGGGAATCCACTATGGTGTGATAATCCTAGTGAGAACAGATTTGCCTCGGGGAGTTCTAGGTTCAACTCCCATGTTTCCTTGCTCTAGGTCACCTAAATCCGTTTCGGGACCACATTCCCAAATTCATCTGTCCTATCTGGATGACTGGTGACTACATATATTGTCCCTTCTTTGTCCAAGTATGCTCCATTTTCAAACTTGACCGCTGGGCGCTCTAGTCCAATGGATTGGTCAGGGTTTTTAATCTGGACCACAGATCTTCCTAGGCCGTCCTCATAGATGCTAGCACCTAATCGGTTGGTCCTAAGGTATTCGAGTTGCATCTTGTAAGGGCCTTCCACCCTATGTAAATATGGCACTCCGGAGCTTCCTGTAGGTCTCTCCATACCGTGGGACATCTCAGACTCACTAGTCTCAGAGCTAGGGTAGTACGAATGATGGCTCAACTGCTCGGCCCAAGACCTAGCAGTATGATTGACACTAGCCTCTGAAGATCTAAGACTTTGTCTATCTCTCCCTAGGTGTCGCCCTGATCTAAGGTTCATAAGCCCAATTGAATAATCCCAAATTTTCCCAAGTACACTTTGCGTTGCTGAGTTCTTTTGTATTAGTCACTTGTTCGTTTTTAATTGCTCTTAGGGTGTCACTTCTTGTCCAGTTACTCTTCGTCGTCAGGAACACTTAAGTTTTTATCGTACTTTGAGTGCGGTTGCTCAATTTAATTTCTTTTCCTTAAGTTGTTTCGCGATTTTAGTCTCCTAGCACTTGCACTTGAGTGATTAAAGTTCTTGGACTTGGTTGTTCTTAACGTGTTCCTAATTAATCAAAACCTCTATCCGTACTTAGCCTATGCTAGGGATTGATAGAGGGTGTTGAGAATTTCCAACCTTAAGTTTCTTCCCTTGGTTGCCCTTGTATGCCCAAGAAGCGTGTTCCCAAGCTCGCACTTACTCTTGCTTTGAGTACCCTTCGATGCTCTCAAAGTACCAGAAAAAGTCCACAATTAGCTCAAGAATTGAATTCAAATGACAGACAGATTACTTTCATGCATGTAATTCACAGACCCAAATGTCTTTTGCCTTTATGGAAAACAATCCCAAGGGATCCTCAATTTTTTTCCTATCCCGGGATATGGTCAACTAGTAACCAGTCAAAGTTTTGGTTGTATTCCCCACGAGCTTTTCAACAAAACGAAAATCACCGCAATCAGATTTCGTATGAGGAAGTTATGTCCATTCAAGGTTTCGGGCTAAAACAGGATTTAAAACAGTCTATTTAGGCAGGCAGGACTTCTTGAATTACTTGGGTTGCGGCCTCACCATGCAATGCTAACCCCTAGTGTTTGTTTCACAATTTTTCAAAAATAGACCACTATTTTTTGCCCTAAAAAATTGGCCAAATTCGCCCTTCTATCGTGTTCGCAAGCTTTGTCAGTCGCGATTGATAGGTCAATCGCGATTGACGTGTCGATCGCGATTGACAGGTCCGTCGTGGCTGTCAGTCGCGATTGATGGGTCCATCGTGGCTGTCAGTCGCAATTGACGGGTCCGTCGTGGCTGTCAGTCGCAATTGACTGGTCGATCGTGATTGACACGTGGCCCGGATTTTCAGTCGGTCGTGGTCAAAGCGTCGTTGACTCTGTCAGTCGCGATTGATGGGTCGATCGGGATTGACAGGTCCTTCGCGATGGTCTGTCCGTCGTGGTCAAACAATCTTTGACTATGTCGGTCGCGATTGACAGAGCCGTCAGGGGCTGTCAGTCGCGATTGACTGGTCGATCGCGATTGATGGCTCGATCGCGATTGACACGTGTCACGCGTATGGTCTGTCAGTCGTGGTCAATCGGTCGTTTGACTCTGTCGGTCGCAATTGATAGGTCCGTCGTGGGCTGTCAGTCGCGATTGACTGGTCGATCGCGATTGACAGAGCCGTCGGCAGCTGTCCGTCGTGGTTTGTCGATCGCGATTGAAAGAAATCTGAGGAATTTCAAAAAGTTAAACACATTTTTGGGAAGCTCTAGGCCTGTAGATCATGGATTTGTACATTGTTTAGCAAATTGAGCATTTTTTCTGTCGGTCGCAATTGACTGAGATCAGCGCCTCGGGACCTGCACAGACAGATTTTTTACCTGCTGGAGTTGGTGCTGCTGCTGGGGATGCTGATTCCTGTAGAAAATCTCAGAAAACACAGAAAATCACAAGCACACAAACGCTCTCTCGCTCTCTCTCACAAGTGAAGTGAGGGGAATGGTATGGGTGTGGTGATATGACCAAAAAACTGAAATTATTCGCGATGATGGAGATGGATGTGGGAGATGGTGAGGATGATGATGGTGATGAGGGAAACAAAAGAAAATAGATAAAAGTGAAGAAAATACCTATAACTCCAACGCGTCAACTCTACGTCTTACCATCACACGCTCGTCCTCAAAGCTCTCTCCCCGGCAACGGCGCCAAAATTTGGTGTACCTGAGTGATGAGTAGCACCTCCTTTAATGTCAATCCGGGAAGACGTGAGGATGGTATGAAGACCTTGAGCAAGTGAAGGCACAAGTGCATGAGTGAGAAGCACGCTAACATGCACACACATACACACACGTGCACACACGGCAAAACAAAGAGTGAGAAGCAATGGAGTTCTTAGATTACTTTCAAAAAGCTCTTACAAGTTCATTTCAATTACAATCTAACCTCAAAAATGAGCTCTCTAGCTCTATTTATAGTTTTTTACTAGGTTTTGGTCTTGTCCAGACCTAGTGTCCGGCCTAGTTAAAAATTAGGTTCTCTAGCCTATTTGGAGGTTCCAACGAGGTCTAAAAAATGTGAAAACTGACAGGTAGATACTTCTAAAGCTCCTCAAGCTCAAGGAATCCTTGGCTTGCAGAAAATGGAGCTACAAAAATAAGAAATGGTATTTACAAGGATTGTTAGTGATGAAAATCACTATTTTTGTAGGGATTTCTCCTAACATTTTGACATACATTTCCTGGAGCTCCCTACTTGCTCCTTCTTCTTGTGTGCCCAACTCTTTGATGCCTGAAAAATTTAAATGGTCTACTTGCCAGATCTTCTTTGACTACTGTGTCTGCCTATGCTTTCTCTTCGTTCCGACTCCCTTCGTGTGCTTCCTTGTCCTTCGGTTCCTTGACTACTGCCAACACTCTACTACAAAAGTATAGTTGTATTCTTGAAGTTCAAGAACCCATTTAGCTATTCTAGATGAGATACTCATATGTTGTACCACATATTGGAAGCATGATCTCTTGTAAGAACAATGAAAGGCCTAGCAAGAAGGTAAGACCGAAACTTCCTTACTCCAAACATAAGTGTGTGCATGAGTTTCTTTGCATCTGTGTATCTCTTCTCATTTTCTTTCATTACCTTGCTAGCAAAGTAAACAGGACGCATGTGAGATATCTTTGTATCCTTATGGAGTAAGACTACTCTGATTGCTTCTTCACCTGCACTTGGACACACATAGAAATTCTCTCCCAGATTTGGAGGCATCAACGTGGGTAGATTGTTGAGTACTCTTTTGATTTCTTCAAAACATTCATTATGGATATCCTCCCATGCAAAGACACTACCTTGTGCAAGCTTTTGTAATGGAGATATGATTTCAGACAGAAGGTGGATGAACCGTGACATGTAGCATACCTTTTGTACAAAAGTGAGGGTTTGCTTTGTTGTTGTTGAAGGAGGTAGAGCCAATAAGGCTTTTACTTTGGATGGATCAACTTGAATCCCCTTTTCTGATATGAGATGTCCAAGGAGAACTACCTCCTTCCTGGCAATATGGCACTTATCAAGATTCAATTGACCTCCAAGTTCATACAATCTTTTTAAGCCTTCTTCCACTTTTTGACAATGCATAGCTCTAGTGCTATATATGCAGAAGTCATCAATGTACACCCTTATTGATGATCCAAAGAATGGTTGAAAAAAATAGTTCATAAACCTTTGAAATGTTGTAGGTGCATTGGTTAGGCCAAAAGGCATTACCCGATAAGCAAAGCATCCCCATGGCATAATGAATGTGGTCTTCCTTTGGTCCTCCTCAACTATCCGGATTTGAAAGTACCCTGAGTATCCATCACATACAATGTACCTTTCCTGACCTGCCACTTCATTTAGAATCTCATCTTGGAAGCGTAGTGGAAAATGATCTCTCTTGGTTGCTGAATTCAAGGGTTTATAGTCTACACACACCCTCCATTTACCGTCCTTCTTTGGGGTAACTACTACTGGAGACACCCATTCTGAATTTGATACAGGGTAAATGAAACCAGCCTTTATGAGTCCACTTACCTCATTTAGCAGAGCCTCTTGTTGAAGTGTTCTGATCCTTCTGAGCTTTTGCACCACTCGCTTTGATTCTGGCTTGATTTCGATATGATGCTAAATAACAGTTACACCTTGTATCTCATTATAATCTTTAATGAGCAATTTGGGGTAACTTTTGAGCATGTTGATGTATGTGGTCCTTTCCTTGATGGAGAGTGTTAATCTCCAAAAGAACAAGCTATCCTTGATGTTAGACCACCTCTATATCAAGAATAGCTTTAAACTCCAACCAATTTTGGAAGACAAGTGCCAAACTATCAAGAAATTAGCTAATTGTGAAGAAACTTGTTTCTCAGGAAAGTCTATTGCACATTAATCAATCATTGACTAATCATTTGTGTAAAGTTTCTAATGAAACTTTGTAGAATGTGTCGCCTAAAGCTTGCGCACATTCTCCAAGTTAAAATACTTCAAATGCTCGAGTAGATTGTGAGAAATGACTCAAACAGTTTACCTATGTCTGAAACTGTCTCTCTGTAATGTCGACTTTGACACCTGCAACTTCTAAGACATGGTTCTCCAAAACTAGAACCCGTTTAAGCAAACACTTTTAGCCATAGATGGCTTACCTCTCAACTTAAATTTTGAATCCTCATTTGTGTAAAACTTTACACTATACACTGAGCACTGTCCATTTCTTTGATCATCGAATCTGCGCCTGTTTGAGAAGACACTCAGAACTTTCTTACATATGAATGTTCCTATTCAAAATTCTCTCAGTCTGTTTGCAATTGGACTCTCAAACTTTAACCATAGATAGATTAACTATGGATTTAAACATGTGCAAAAGGATTTCTCAAAAGATTAAACACAGAAGGAGAATCAGAGAAAAGATCGACGCGCAATTCTCTGAAAACTTTTTCTTCTCATAAGTTCTCATACATCTGATGGATGACATACATGATGTTCATCCCATTCTCTCCTATTCTTCTATTCTTCACATCTATTGTCTTCTCTATCTCTTCTATATCTCTCTTCCACTATGAGCATGTATTTCTATATATATATATATACGAGTCTAACTCGTCATTTTTCCAAATATTTACAATACTAATGTACAAAAGAACTTTGTTTCTGAATCTCCTCTTTTCATTGAAACTAATCTTCAATCTTTCATTCATCTTTCCACTTCTGGATTTTATGTAATCACTAATTTTTTATTGTTCTGCTCCAACATTCCTCTGAGGTGAGATCTTCTGCTAGCATCCTTTGGAGATCCACTTCCGGCATGGAGTCCTCACTTTGTGTTTGTTGTAGATCATCCCCTTTGCCTTTCCTTGAAAGATCATGCTCATGACTTTGAGTGTTGATGAATCATTTTCGATTGTCGATTCTTCACTGCTAGGATCACTATCATAACAAGAACTCTCTTCATCCACAGTTGTTTCATACCTATGATCTTCCTTTTTTTGGTCCTTCAAATCATAGGTAACTGACTTTGTTCTATCATTTGGTTTGAGAACTAGAAGGCCAGAACCCCATTTTTTATCTGCTCTCACTACGATTAACCATGGATGTCCTAATATGATAGGGTAGCCCTCCCCTTTCGTTGCAATTACATACATATCCAAAACTTCTATATCACATACTATAACTCTTAAATTTTGAATTACACCAACACATTTAACAACACTTTTATTTGCCATTTTGGCTTGGTATGCGGATGGTCCTATCATATCCAAGCTTAACCTATGTGCTCTGCCATCCACGTACACATTTGAAATTCTTTTTCCTTTTACATATGCATCCACTGTGGGTACCACATCATCGCATGCATTGGATCTTATAAGGTTAATTTCCTTATTCTTAGTCCTCCTAGTGCTCATTAGCTTGGACCATTCCCTCCTAGTTTTTGAAAATAGTTGGAGTAATTGTGGCCAAGTGATATTTGGTTTCTATGTAGATATATCCTCAATCAGGTCATAAGGTTCCTCTCTTGCACCCTTGTCCTCTTGATTGTATCCATAGTCTCTTGTTCCTCGATCAGCTCTAAAACATTCACTTGCCTTTGGTCTCCTTGAGCCATTGGGACAGGTGGAATATTTGCTTGCGGCTATTCTTGTTCCTGTGCATATTGTGGCGACCTCCTAATAGGATATATATCACCTAGATTCCTATGAGGGTGAGGGAAATTGTACATACCATGACCACGCTCGTTGCAATTGTAGCATATAAACTCTTGTGCTTGTCCTCGTTGTCCTTGATTTTGTTCCCTTTGTGGTCTGTCTTGTTGGCTCCTCACCAAGTGTTGGAAGGTGTATTCTTGGAAAGCAGTTTTGATGTAAAAAATTAGTAAAAAGCCAAAAAACTTGTAAAATATTTATGCAATGGTTGTAAAAATAAGGAAGAGTCTTCCTTATGTAGTTAAGGACCTCATGTAATTTTTGTAGAATTTTTAGAAACTCTTAGATAGCATATTTTTAGAAAATTGGAGAAAAAGACCTAATTTCAAGTGTGAAAAGGGACACTTGAAAATGTATATAAGTCAATTTTCTCTATTTTGGAGAGGTTGGTTAGTCATTTGCTCAAGCTATCAATAGAGAAGAAAGAGTTTCTGCAAAAATCGTGTTTTCTCCTGTTGAGTGTATTTTCTTTGATGTGTGAGCTTGTTTCTTGCTTAATCATGGAGATTTGTGAGTTACATTTGTGTATTACTGAGTGAGTTGTATGAAGAGAGAGGCCTATTGCTGTAATGAGTGGAAAAGGACTGAAGAAAGTTCCAAAATTGTGAAAATCGTCTGATGGTATAGAATCGCGATTGTCTCGTCTCTGTGATGCAGGTGATATTTTTCAACTTTGAGTTCATATTTGTATTCTGCTAATGAAATGGCATGGTTTTGACATAAAGATCATAGAAAATGATGGAGATTTGCCTTAGTTATGGTAAACCCTAGATTTTCTCTTCATCTTCAATTTCTCTCAGCAATCCAGCCATTAATCTCTTATTTCCTTGAATCTATTATCTTGAAGGGGCTGTGGTCTTATGGATATTCCTAGGATTGACAAAATAAAGATGATTTGTTGATTCTTTGTTACTTCATGATTGGAGAGGGAGGATCAGGAAGAGGGTGAATCAGCAGTTTGGAAGTGTAACATAATAAGAAATCTCACAAATAGGAAAAGAAAGTTAAGAAGAGAAGATTGTGTGGAAGAAAGAAAAATACAAGATGAAAGCTATGTACCTCAACAATTCAAAGATGAAGAGTTTGAGCCTTATGGATGGAATCAAATCTTAGCTACCATGGATTTGGCCAGTGAGGAATATGTGGGAGTGGAATTCCAAAATGAGGAAGGATTTGATATTTTCCACATTAGCATACACATGATAGGAGTATCAAAAACAGAAGAGGATCAAAATCAAGAAATGATATTAAAAGAAGGAAAATCACAGTATTTGGAAACAGTAAAAGCCGAGGATGCAATCAAAGACAAAATCTCAGGCAAATACAAGGAACATAAACACAAAGAAATAGAAAGAGACCAGGAAAAAGAAAAGAAAAAGAAAGAGATAAACAGAGATCAATACTTTGATGTACCAGCAAATTTTAAAACTTATGAAGTAGAAGACAGACTACTTCTGAAAATGAAACCAAAAAGAGAGAAGAAGAAAGGGGAAGCATATGATAATGAAGAACAAACAAAGAAAATTGTAATTACACAGGAAGAAGGAGAAGAGAGACAAATAGTAATAGCTGATGACATGACATCACAAGAAGAAGAAGCATTAAGGAACCTGGCAAAGAACTATAGGGATGTATTTGCTTACAGTTATAAAGATTTGAAAGGAATTGATCCAAAAATTTGTGAGCATAAGATTCCTATGACACCTGAGGCAAAACCAAGCAAACAGAGACATTATACATTTAATGATAAATACTCTGCCAAAATAAAGGAAGAAATTGACAAGTTCTTGGCTGCTAATTTCATTTACGAAATAGAGTATACTGAATGGATATCACCTATAGTTGTGGTGCCAAAAAAGAACGGAAAACTTAGGGTATGCATTAACTTGAAGAAAGTGAATGCAGCAACTATAAAGGATAGTTATCCACTGCCAATAACAGATCATCTTCTTGAGAGAGTTGCAGGAAAGGAAGTCTATAGTTTTCTAGATGGTTTCTCAGGATACAATCAAGTACCCATAGCCTTAGAGGACCAACATAAGACTGCCTTTTCTACAGAATGGGGGGTTTATGCTTTTAGGGTTATGCCCTTTGGATTGACCAATGCCCCAGCAACTTTTCAAAGGTTGATGTGTCATATTTTCAAAGAATTCCTGAGAAATGTGATGGAAATCTATGTAGATGATCTGTGCACTTTTTCTTTAAAAAGACAAGATCATTTACAAGATTTGGAAAGAATATTCAGGAAGTGCAGGACATATAGAGTATGCTTAAATCCTGAAAAGTGTGTATTCTATGTCAGACAAGGAAGAATGTTGGGTCACATAGTGTCAAAAAATGGAATTTCTACTGATGAGAAGAAAATAAAAGCCATAATAGAGCTTCCTAGACCTACAAATGTGAAGGAACTCCAAACTTTTATGGGACATTGTGGGTACTACAGAAAATTTGTACACAAATTTGCTGATATAGCCAAGCCCTTATATGCCCTCATCACAAAGTTTGAGTGGACTGAAGAATGTGACCAAGCATTTGAAACATTAAAAACTGGTTTGGTGACAGCACCAATTTTAAAAACACCTCAGTGGGATAAAATTTTTCATGAACATGTTGATGCTTCAAATTATGCTCTGGGATGCGTGTTAGCACAACCTATAGAAGGAAGCAAATTAGATTTCCCAGTAGCATATGCAAGTAGACAATTAAACATTGCAGAAAAAAATTACACAACCAGTGAGAGAGAAGGATTGGGAATGATCTTTGCTGTCAAAAAATACAGACATTATCTATTGGCCAACAAGTTTAAATTCTTTGTGGATCATCAAGCTCTACTCTATTTAGTAAATAAACCATGTCATACAGGAAGAATAGTTAGATGGTTTCTTTTACTAATGGAATTTGAGTTTGAGGTGGTGGTTAGACAAGGAAAAACACACTTGAGAGCAGATCATTTGTCAAGAATCCAGTCAAAAGAACCTAGTTCACCTATAGATGATGATTTGCCAGATACATACTTATTCAAGGTGGAAAGTGTTCCTGAATGGTCTATGTCATTAATTCCTTTGCTAACCATGGGACCTTGTAGGTCATTAGCAAATAACACACATTTGGTGTTACAAAGCAGGAATTTCATGTTGTTAGCTGGACATTTGTATCACCTCAATCAGTCAGGTATACTGGAATATTGTACTCCAGAAGAGGAGCAACATGAATATGTAAGAAAAGCTCATTGCTGGAATCCATGTACTCATGCTTCCACAATTGTCACTCTAAGTAACCTTACTAGGATGGGAGTACATTGGCCAAATAAGATTCAAGATGTGAAGAGATATATTGATAACTGTCAAAAATGTCAAACATTGCAGAAATCAGAATTAATAACTTTATATTGGTTTCAGAAAAACCCTGAATGGAGTGAAAACATTGTTGAGAAGTTGAAGAGAAAGGAGAAAGAAAAACAGGTAATAGCTGGTGCTGATTCAAGAAATCTACAAGTGATCTCAGAGGAATATCAACTCATAGGAGAACAATTATACAAGAGAGGAATGGATGGATATCTGAGAATTTGTGTTCCAGAAGAAAAGTATTTAGAGATGTTGGAAATGGCACACTCGGGAGTAGCTGGAGGACATTTCTCAAGTGATAGAACAGCCAAACTCATCTTATATTCTGGCTTTTGGTGGCCAACCCTATTTCCTGATGCTAGAACTTATGTAAAAAGATGTGATGTCTGTCAAAGGGTGAGTCAACCAAACAAAAGAGATAACATGCCATTAATTCCTTTAATTTCAGTCAGAGCTTTTAGTAAATGGGGATTGGATTTTATTGGACCAATACATCCTCCAGCCAGACAATCTCATGCAGAATACATACTAGTAGCTACAGATTATTTGACAAAATGGGCTGAGGCCAAAGCTACTAGAAGAAATGATGCTCACACCACTGCTAGATTTTTGTATGAAAACATTATCACTAGATTTGGACTACCAATTGAATTGGTAAGTGATAGGGGGACTCATTTTTTGAATCAGATCATAGAAAACATGACCAATTATTTCATGATTAGTCACAATAAGTCAGCCCCATATCACCCACAAGCCAATGGGTTAGCAGAAAGTACTAATAAAGTACTTTGCAATGTATTGTCCAAATTAGTCAACACAAACAGAAATGACTGGGATTCTCAACTTAATCATGTTCTTTGGGCTTATAGAGTGGCATACAAAACGGCTTTAGGGACTACACCATTTAATTTGGTATATGGCCAGAATGCAGTTTTACCCATGGAATTTCTTATTCCAACATTGAAGGTGGGTAGCCAATACAATTGGACAGGACATGAATTATCTGAGAGAGTCATAGATTTGGAAAAACTGGGAGCATCGAGACTCCAAGCAGTGATGAGTATATACACAGACAAGAAAAGACAAAAAGCTTATCATGATGTTCACATAAAAGACAAAGATCTACGAGAAGGAGACCTGGTCTTAGCTTACACAATCAAGGAACATCAGAAAAAGTTTCAGAAAAAAGGTCATGGGCCATATATCATACATCAGATAAGCAAGAGTGGAGCTATTCAATTAGCCAACATTGATGGGGAAATCATGCCAAATTTCATAAGTGGATGTAGAGTGAAGAGGTATGAGTGCCCATTAACTACTGATGAATGGAGAAGATTGCAAAAGGCCCAAAACAGGAAAAAAGAAGAAGAAAGTATTAGAAAGGAGGCTCAACTAGAAGCCAAAGAGAGAATTAGAAAATTAAAACAAGTATGCTTATGTGACTCTAAAGCAAAAAGAACATTTGCATTTGATTATGATGAATTATCAGAATGAAAACATAAGGGTTTTGATAGATTCAGGAGCTCAAGTGAATCTAATTAGCTCAGCCTTGGTCAATAAGTTTAACCTTAAGAGAGCTGAAAGCAGAATTTTGATCAAAACCCTGGGAGGGAAAAGGATTCAGAGCATATCTTCACTTTCTATTAAAGTTAAATTTAATAATGAATATATGGAGATAGATTGTGAAGAGTGGCCAGACCATTTAATGACTGAAAAGCTGATTTTAGGGCAACCATGGCTCAAACAAGGTAAAGTCATCTTAAATTTTGAAAAAATGAAGCTTAATTTGACCATCAAAGACAAAAAGTTTTTAATGTTCTTTCTGAGTAATGAAGAACAGGTAGTTCATATGGATGTTCAAGACCCAGATCTCGAAGGATTTACTTTCTCAATGGAGGACAGGAACATCTTGTCAATACAAAGTGATCAAGCTTCATACACTCAAGACCAGCAAAAGATTGAAGGGGTAAAGGTGGATAAGGAGACAAAACAAAGAAGACTATTATTGCCAAATTTGCAATATCAACAAATCAGAACAAGAGGAATATGGAAACAGGCCATGCACAGATATTGCTCACCAAAACAGGAAATTAGAACAAAATGGATATGGAAGCCAAAAAGTGCCACAAAATGTTCATCCACAGAGCATGGATATTTCCATAACAAAAGGACAAATGGAGTAAAACATTACTGGGTGAAAAAATCAGAATTGGGTCAATGGAAGAGGGATAATCCACAGTGGACCTATCTTTGGAATTTTGAAAATGACAAAAAAATATTTCCTTCTTTCCCTTTAAAAGAAAATTAGGAGGGGAAGGAAAGAAGACAGAAAAAAAAAAAAAACCAGAAAAATACATTTTATTTTCTTGATTTTCTTTCTAAAATTAAAAAACACAAAGCAAGATATAGGGAGGGAGAGAGTAACTTATTATGGAAAAAAAAGTTGTTTTGTCTTATTGTTGTTCAATTTTTTGTGATCATCTTTTTTGATCACTTCTTTTTCAAGTTTCTTCATTAATCATCTTTTCCATCATCATCTTTCTATTCAGGAATTGTTTTTTGAGCAAGGAAGTGACAATTGAAGAGAGCACATTAGATATCTTGCTACACCTGTATTGCTCACTTAAAATTGAGTTTCTTGGAAAAAGCAAAAATTGCTTGGAACTTGTCTTTCTTATTTTTTATATATCAGTAATATTCCAGAATAAGATAGTATTTTCTTGTGAATTCTTGTGACTCATGTGGGTGGAGTGTTTTCTTTTCTTTTATATATAAATACAGGATGGTGAATGCAAAGGAGTTGACCATTCATGACTTCAAAGCTGATTCAGTGACTTTGTCCAGAGGACACTGGTTTTTGGATAGTGATGCAGCTGAAGAACAGGTGAACCTAGACTCAGAGGAAGACCAAGAAATTCCAGAAGCTGAAAAAGTAGCAAAAGAACTTAAAGAAATTCTGGGGGTAATAGGACAGCACATCTTCACAGTAGCAGTGGGAGGATATAAATACACAATGTTGTGCCAGGAGTTTTATAGGTTTCAAAGAACCACTGTCAACTTAAAAAGATGGAAAGCTGTGGGATTGCATAAACTATTGGAGGAACCAATCTTCTTCATTGACTTTGAAAGGGTAGCACAGGTAATGAGCAGTTTGGAAGAAGTTGGAACAAAGAATGATGCTTATTTTAGGTGCAAAGTGAAGAACAAAGATGATCAGGAGGTGCGTATCACCATTAAGGCAGAACATATTAGAGCTGCTTGACAATTTTTTCCAATGGGCACCAAACTGGATCAAAGCTTTGTAAAAAAGAATAAGGATACTTATACAGGATATGGAAAGTTCACGGATTTTAAAAGAAAAGAGAATGAAGAATATGCAATCAGAATGTTTTTGCAATATTTTTGTTTTCCCAAGCTGCCTAGATACACCATGCCTCACAAATCAGTAACTCTGTTGATGTTCAACAATAAAGACAGAACCAAACCATTTGGAGTTATGGATGTCTCACCATACATCCATGAACAGTTAAAGGAAGCAGCCAAACATTGGGAGCAGAAGAAATTTATGAATGGAGCCCAGTTTTTGACAAGAATTATTTATCATATCTTGGGGATGGAAGAACAATTGAAATTAGCTCCAGAAGCACAATACTTCAGAAATCTGATGTCAGGAATCAAAAGTCCTCCAAGAAAAGTAATTGAAAGAGGATCAGAAGGACAAACTCGCATGAGGGGAACAGGAATGAAGAGAAAAGTAATATCTGAGGAAGTGATTCCAGTAAAGAAGAGAAAGTTGGACCCTAGAAAAGTAGACTTAGAACAGGCAGAAGAAACAAGAGAGGAACATGTGGCAGCACAGAAAAAGGTACAATCCTCCAGTGAACCTCACCCTCCACAGACAAGTAAAGAACAGCTTTATACTTATCTCACCCAAGGAAACAATAAAAGAGCTATGTATGAGGCACAGTATCAAAAAATGTTGGAAGATTTCTCATGCAAAGCTACAGATTGGATCCAAGAAGAGGTGGAGCACTATGAAGCATTACATGAAGAAATGATGGCAGCTGAAACTGAAGAGATATTTGTGAAGAAGGAAGTAGAGTTGCTGGCATACTTCAAAGAGTTGCAAGGACCTCCAGAGGCCAGGACTACTGTTGTGGTAAAAAAGAAAGTGCCAAAAAAGCAAGTCCAAAAGAAGAAACTAGTTAAGAAGGGAAAAGAAAAAGCAGTAGTTGAAGCTACAACAGTTAAAGATACAGAAGCAACAGTCATTGAAGCCACTCAGAAGTCTACCACAGTGAAGGAAGTATCAAAGTCTACAGAGCAAGAAGTAGGAGGATCCTCACGATTCTCATCCGAGTCAGATAGTGACATTGAGAGTTTTTTGTTGAAAAGTTTAAACTTGTCAATACCCAACACTCCTAATGTAGCTATACAGACTGTAGAAAAAATGAAGACACCTGAGGATACAAATAAGAAGTCTCAAGAAAGGCAGACTCATGAAGAAACTGTCCAACAGATGAGTGCTGAAGAAGAAAGAAGACTGTTAAAAGGAAAGGCAAGAATGACAGAAGGGGAAAACCAAAGGAGAGATGAAGATAGCTTTGGAATAGTGAATGTTGGCATAAAGTCAATATGGACCAAGCCTTCACAGACATATTTCAAAATGAATGCAAGTTTAGAGGAACTAGCAAAAAAGGTATTCAGCAGTTCAGATATTCAGCAGAAGGATGCACCTAAAGAACAGGAAATCAAGAAGATAGAACCAGAAAAGAGTGCTCAAGAGGTCTTAGGACAGGTGATAGAAGAAGGAATTATTCAAAGTATAAAAGATGTACTGCAGGAGATAAACAGTAATAAGGAATCTACATACAATGGTGAGCAGGAACAGGAAGAAGGAATAGATTCTATGGATATGGATGAGCAAGATCATGAATATACAAATCAGGGGAGTGATGATCAAATAAAAGCTTTTCATGCAAATGTATCAGACACAGCTCAAGAAACGGGAAGACAAGAAAATAATGATCAGGTTATCCATGTGGAAGATATTGAATCAATAGTAGTTCAAGAAAAATTGGTACAGGGAGAGCAACTTATGGAGGATCAATCAGGTCAGGATGAAAAAGAGCTAGAAAACAATCAGGAAACCCTAGGACAGGGAGAAGAAATGCAAGGTCAAGAAGGAAGGAATTCATTGGAAGAGAATAGAATTTCAAACTTCTCAGATCAGAAAAGTGCAAAGGACAGAGTATTGGAGCTTGAAGAAGATGATATTAATCAAGAAACAGAGAATGATGCTTCCAGTAATGAAGAACAAGATACAAAGGATATAGAGGATGAAACAAAAGCAGAGGAAGATGAGGAAGGTAAAAGAGATAAGCAAATTGAAATCAGACAGGCAGAAGTGGAAGTTGGTTTGGAAAGGATACCCAAGAATATAAGGTCAGCCTGTCAAATAATCATGAATAATATTGAACAGTTCAGACCATCTAGCAGGAATATGATCATATCAGGCATGGTGGCTGAATCTGAATTTGAGAAAGGGAGTATGATTATCAAAGAACACAAAAAGGAAAAGGAGCAGATGTCAGAACAACTGAGGTCAATACAGAAGAAAAATGAAGAGTATGTCAATAGAATAATTGCTTTGGAAGAAATTGAAGTTCAGAAGCAGAACAAAATACAATATTTCGAGGATAAGAGTGTGAAGTTATCAGAACAGAATGCCAAGATGGAAATGGAACTAAAAACCATAGGAGGAAGATACAGAACACTACAAACCTCATATCAAATTTTGACTAGGGCCCATGAAGATATTAATAAGTTGTTGCTAGAAGAAGGTCTAGTAAAAGATGGAAGTAAACCTGCCCAATTGACAGAGGAAGAAAAAGATGAAATGCATAAAGAAATTCAGAAACTCCAAGAAGAATTAAAGGAAGCCAAAGAACTAGAAAAGCAGGCAAGTACACATGCTGCTACAGCCATGAGAGGGTATAACAAGTTGTTTTTGAATACAGAGCAAGAGAGGAAGGATTGGCAGGACAAGTTGGAAAGAGAAAGAATGGACTGGATGAAAGAAAGAGAAGATTTGATAACTCAGAATAAAAGCTTAAGGATGACCTTAGAAGACTTACAGAAACAACTGGAGAAATCAAAAGCTCAGGAAGAGGTTCAGAATCAGGTACATGCAGAAGATACCAATACAAGAGAGTATGAAACAGGAGATGCTGATAAAGAACAGGAAAATTATGAAGCAGTAGCCAAAAGATCTGAGGAAGAATACACTGAGGAATTTGTTCAGAAGTTACTGACCAGCAGAGAATCAAGAATGGAGTTTATGAGAAAAATGCATGATGATTATGAAAACCAGATTGTCATATTTGCTTTAAATAAAGGCATCAATCCAGATCAGCACCATTGGGCTGCAGATGGATTAGGAATTCCTTTTTGTATGGTATTGGAAAGCATAAAAAATTATCAGTTAGCCAGAGTAGGATTAGCTCCAAATCAATATTCTGAATATGAAGAGGATATTAATGTCACAAAGGAATTATTTGAAAGAGCTAACCCAAAATGGAGGAATAAATGGTTGGATGCCAATAAAGAGTGTAGGAGAATCTGGAAGGAGGCACCTTTGCACTTAAAGATTAACCCAGCTTATTGTCCTGTGGCCAGAAGAAGGGAGTGGACTGTTTTTTGGGAAAGAAGAAAAACAGGGCAGATTCCAGCAAAATGGCTGAACTTTCCAAAAATAGCTGGTCCAAAGGCAGGAACTTGGCCTACAAAGAGTTACATGGTGAACACTGCTGAGTCGGTTATAACAACATACAAAGATGTTAATGACCCTGCTTGTATATTACTTATCAGAATAATGAGACTAATTTTAGCCTGTATAGAAACATACACAGATACAGATGTCAGAATTTTGAATTACATTGGTTTCAATTCTCCAACAGATGCTCTATTATTTGATCTCAGTGAGACACCTGATAGGATATGTCTAATGGCCTATTATAGCAGAATAGTGTTTTTGGGCAGCCACTTTTTGCAAACTTTTGAAGATGCGTTTGACTATGGGTTTTTTGAACGAGAATCAGAAAGTTTTGGGAAATTATCAGTTGTTACTAAATCCAGACTTACTGCCTATGAAGCCTCTTATATAGAATACTTGAAAAGTTGACAAACCTGAAGCTGCAATACAATGGAGAAAAGCCTTGTTCGAGATGGTCAACAATTTAAATGTAACAGAAAGAAAAAGCCATGATTTACTGTCACAGGTGTATCAAAGAAAGAAGAAATGAAGAAAAGTGATCAAAGTAGAGGAGCAGAAAAATCTTTCGTTAGGAGCCGAAAGGCTTAGGAGGGGAAGGATGTTGGAAGGTGTATTCTTGGAAAGCATTTTTGATGTAAAAAATTAGTAAAAAGCCAAAAAACTTGTAAAATATTTATGCAATGGTTGTAAAAATAAGGAAGAGTCTTCCTTATGTAGTTAAGGACCTCATGTAATTTTTGTAGAATTTTTAGAAACTCTTAGATAGCATATTTTTAGAAAATTGGAGAAAAAGACCTAATTTCAAGTGTGAAAAGGGACACTTGAAAATGTATATAAGTCAATTTTCTCTATTTTGGAGAGGTTGGTTAGTCATTTGCTCAAGCTATCAATAGAGAAGAAAGAGTTTCTGCAAAAATCGTGTTTTCTCCTGTTGAGTGTATTTTCTTTGATGTGTGAGCTTGTTTCTTGCTTAATCATGGAGATTTGTGAGTTACATTTGTGTATTACTGAGTGAGTTGTATGAAGAGAGAGGCCTATTGCTGTAATGAGTGGAAAAGGACTGAAGAAAGTTCCAAAATTGTGAAAATCGTCTGATGGTACAGAATCGCGATTGTCTCGTCTCTGTGATGCAGGTGATATTTTTCAATTTTGAGTTCATATTTGTATTCTGCTAATGAAATGGCATGGTTTTGACATAAAGATCATAGAAAATGATGGAGATTTGCCTTAGTTATGGTAAACCCTAGATTTTCTCTTCATCTTCAATTTCTCTCAGCAATCTAGCCATTAATCTCTTATTTCCTTGAATCTATTATCTTGAAGGGGCTGTGGTCTTATGGATATTCCTAGGATTGACAAAATAAAGATGATTTGTTGATTCTTTGTTACTTCATGATTGGAGAGGACAACTTGGAGTCCAAAACAAAACACCAAGTTGAGTGTTAGTTGTTCTAGCTGTTGTGTGAGCTTCTGCAAGATATCTTGTTGTGAATCTTCTCCTTTCTCTGCCTCTGCAGCTGGTACTAGAGGAACAACATCCATATGTTCTACTTTTTCAACTTTTGAAGATTGAAACTTTAATTTTCTACACTTAACTCTTACTATATCTAATGCTTCTTCAAAAGTACCTAGAAATTGTGACTCCACCTTTTGTTTTAGAGAAGGGAAGAGTCCTAAGATGAATCTATCCCTTTTTAAAAATTGTGGAGATACCTCATTTGTCCCTAGGCTACCTTCCCAATTATTCCACACACACTGAAACATGGACCCATAACTGGAAAAGTCTTCAAGAGTTACTTGCCTTAGTGAGAGCAATTGTTGCCATAATCCTTCGGGTGTATCCTTTTTGCCATATCGCATTATGAATGCTTCATGCACTGCTTGCCAGCTTCTTGTTGCATCATTTGATAAGTTTTTGTACCATACTCTGGCTTCCTCCTTTAGGACCAATGGGAAAGCCTTAAGCTTGATTGCTTCTTGATCCCTTCTTGAGACAAGGTATGCCATCTCCAAGTTGTCCAAAAACTCTCCAGCATCTTCGTTGGGTCTTCCATAGAAGTGTGGGAAGATTGATGCCATGGTTAAACTTGAAGGTGGCTTTCTTTCAGAAGAATGAAGATCTAGGTGTCGAAGCTAAGATTATATTCTAAAACTAGAAAGATAAAGGATTCTTGAGATTCAAGGATTTCTGCCAAACACTCTAGCCCGAAATGCTAGACTATGCATTGTTGGAAGAATATCCTCCTACTATATGTGATATGGAGAGAAATAAGGGGTCTTGGTTGATAAGGTTGGTTGGGACGAACGGGATGATTTTGGTTGTTGGGGTTTTGGAAATTCATTAAATTGAGTTCCTTAGCGGGGGCACCACGTTATGAGAGGGGCACTAAAGAAATGGCCTCTAACACTCCTTTAGCACTTAGGCTCATAAGTAGGGATGGATATGATGGAAACGAAGGGTTCTTAGCTCCTTATACATTCACTTCACACATGCACACAACACAAAGAGCACTCTTAGGGTACAGGTAGTCAACACTACCCTCTTAACAGCCACACAAAATGAAAATGCTCTTAGGACACGGGTGTTTCGCACTCCCCTCTTAGCACTCACACAAAAATCATTCATAGACATAAACACAAGGAGCAAGATAACCTCACTTTCCAATGGATAGAAGTTGAAGGAAAATGATGAGGGTTTGGAATGGAGGGGGAATGTAGAGAAGGAATTAGAAGAAATAGAAAGGGTGGGAGATAGAAGAGATAGTTGGATTCAAAAGGAAATAAAGCTCATATTACACGATATGGATACAAAGAATATGGAGTACATAAAGGAAGAGAGTGTAGCACCTCTCTTGAAGCCAAGTTCTCCACCTCCAAAGGGGTAGCACTATGATCACTGCGGTGATGATAGCATGTACCTACACATCACTTCCTTTTTTTGAGGGCACCCAAGGGGGTCCTTTTATAGGCCTTTTGGAAAGATATTTGAAGATGATATTATTTGGGAGAATCTTCTAGATGTGACACTTGTATGGTAGAAAATACAACTTTGATAAAATCCTAAAAGATTTTTGGCCATTCTAAGATATGCACCTTATCCCATACGGTCATATCTTTGATTTTTTCATGAAAAAACATAAAGATACTATAAATAGCACCCTCATTTTGTGGGAATAGTCCTCATATCTGATTTTGGGCGTTTGGAATATTTTGTGCTTGATTTTGGGCCCAAAAAGTCAATCACATGTGTCCCATTTGTCAAGAATCTTTGTGTAGGACTCAAAAGTCTATGGTGGGGCTTGGGTCTTTGAAAAGTTGTTTGGATTCTTTCAAAAGGCAGAGTGGGTCAAGCTTAACCTTATTCTTGGCTTTGTATTTCCTTCAAATACATATATTTATGGTTTTCATGAAGGTTTGAAAAAAAACAAATACTATAGGGGTACATATCTATACATAAGGTATTATTAAGGAGGGGTTTCAAAAAATATTCCCTCAACGTCATTTTAGACACTTCGTGTCACTCTTCATAGCAAACCATGGAGAACCTCAACCCTAACACTCTCACTGAGCTTCCAACCAGTCGAAATCATTGTGATAAGTTCCATATCAACATTGCAGTTAGACATGAGTATGCAATGACAAGAAAGATATTTCGAAGGGCTCTTCAACCTTCTGAAGTGGATGGATTGCCGAAAGAAGGCAAAAAACATATCGACATGTGGGCAAATGGATATGTTTATCCAATTGATCCACAAAGTGGAAGGTATACCCCTTTTCATAATCTTCATTATCTGATTAGATTTTTAGGAGATGGTGAGGATGGTTTACGAGGCTATTGTTCAAGGCTCTGGGATATTTCAAGGAATTATGTATAATACATAAACTATTTACAAAACACACTACATGAGAAGGATTTACATACAAGGGGGTTAGAATACAAGTTATCCACTTTATCTTCTCAATTAGAATCTTTCAAAAAAAAATGAAAGAAACTTCCATAGGTTTGAGAATGCGGTCAAAACAAGTAACACCTTTTCTAGATTTGATTGAAAAATCTGGCCAAAAGAACAAAAAGAATGAAAATTGTAAGAGATCATGTGACAAATGTGTTAGGTTTCAATATGTTGAACATGAGCGTGTACATTTCTATAATGAAATTATGAGTCAAAATGATGTTTTAAGACTATTGAAACTAAAAGAAAATACATGATTGAAATGCTTTGTTTTCCAAAAACTCATGAGAGACATGAATTTGTTGTTAGAACCATCTCAAATTCAAGAGATTTGTGATGGTGTTGGAGTGAGTAGTAAAGGATATAGAGAAATTTCAAAAGTTTGGTGTGAAATTTTTTAATTTAACAAAGTTCCCAACCCCCCACCATCCTTTTGGCTAATGTAGGTAGCCCATTTAATTTTGGGACCCCCCCTTCTGTTGTGGATGCCCAACTTTGGATTGCTTAGACCCCATCATGTAGGAAAGTTTCGGCTCTGTTTGAATAAGAAGATCACATCAGTATTTGGTGAATATAAACATATTCATGGTAACATGCCTTATGAAATAGGAAAACAAAAGTTACATTTCACTTACAATGCAGTTAACAATATATGGATAGATATAATAAGACTTCAAATATACATTATACAGTTCTATAATATAAAAGAGCATGAATCTTCTGGTCTATTGAAATTTGTAATCAAACTTGATGAAGCTGAACTTAAAAAACATCAAAAGATGGAGAGAATAAGCATTGCACTAATGAACAGAACTTTGGACTATAGCCTTGGGAAATTGGATACTCCATCTCTCAAAGTACAATTAGAAATGGAGTTATGGTGGTTTGGCTATGCTCAAGTTCCATCTAAGAGCCATAAAACACATCAATGGTTATTCTCATAGAAAAACATTCCAAATGTTGTTCAGAGGCATCATGCAGGAGAATTGTTGAGTGTCAAAGACTATGGAGACTTTAAAGTTGAGTGGCATTTGAGTGGAGACCTAAAGACGCTCAAATGCATGTTTGCTATAAGTGGGGGAGCAAATTCTAAGTACCCTTGCTTGTACTACATGCAAAGTCCAAGCACAAGAGGATGGATTGCTAGAGTTGAGGCTGAAGAGGCTCCTTCTAGACAAAATGTTATTCTTCATAACTACTCATCTTTTGCCATGATTTGGGATCCCATACTTCCAATAGCATTGAAAAATGTACACATATGTACACTACATGTAGAGTTAAGGATCATTGACAAGTTGGTCCGTCTCCACTTGGATTATGCATATTCTATAAAGCCTACAACTCTTTCAGATGAGTGCATACAAAAATGTGAATCTATACTCTCACAAATGGGATTTCATGGTGGTGATGTTCATCTAAGAAAAGATCCAAAGCTTTCACAAAATATAGGTAATGTACTATAGGATGTCTCAATGGGAGGTGCAAAAACAAGGAGATTCTTCAGCAATCATGATGACAAACAACTTAATGCCATGTGGATTTGCTGGAAAAAATTTTGTGAGTTCACGACTAATGTAAAAAGCAAACGAGAAATAGAAAAAAGGAGAATGGAGGTGTGGGTCAAACTAGATAATTTTTAAAGATCATGAGGCAGCATGTAACATCAAATAGCTATGTGATAGATTTCAGAAAGGCGACCACAGAGCTTATAGAAACCATCATAGAGGCATGGAGTGCCAAAGGCATAACATACTACTTGGTGAGTTTAAAGATAATTTAATTAATTTATTTTTATTTAGTTGAAATAAACATCTGATGAAATTCTTCTGTTCTTCTAGCATATTCTTCTTGTGCTCGGTGCATTCTTTGCAGAAAAGGACACACTTGCCACCCAAGGCATGGAAAATTCTCACTATCAAGCAAGGAAAAGCTTCTTTAGGTGCACAAGGAAAGGAGGAGGAGTAACAAAAATTAATGCCTTTGAAGAGCTTTTTGATTGGTTCTTTAGAAGACAATTACAAAGGAGCTCATGCCAGATATTGTCATCAAAAGATTAGGACTATCACCACACAAAAACATCATGGATCAATATCACAAAATGGAAAAGATTACATTCTAAAGGAATCCATAATACTTGCAATGTCCTTTATTTCTTTGAGAAATAAACATGTCTATGTATGTACATTTCATGATATAATAAGCTTTGAAATGAAATATTTCTATGTATGGACATCTTTTTTGAGTCTTTTGTATGAGCTTGAATTTGGAAAATCTGCCTTCAAAGAGCTTTTTGCTTGATTCTTGAAAAGACAATTACAAAAGAGCTCATGCAAAATATTATCATCACATAAATAGGACTATCACCAGAGAAAAATAGATCATGGATCAATAAGGATTAATATTAGGACATGGATCAATTACACAAAAAAAGGTTACATGCTTCATATTTGCAATATCTTATATCCCTTTGGGCAATAAATATGTGTACCTATGTACATTTCATGAGTAAAACTTTGAAAAGAATCTATATGAGGTTGGCCCTAGCAAATCTCCTCTGTATCTGAGGTACTCTTTTCTCTTGTAGCTAGCAATACTTTTAACATCTGACACCCTTGTAGCCATTGCATAGCTTGAGTAACAAAGGAAGTAGCCTGCCCTTGAAGCATTGAATCCTCGGGCATATCCAAAAATTCTAAATGCAATTGTTCTTTCAAGTAGCAAAACTTTGTATGTGTTAAAGGGTATTGAAGTAAAACCCATGTATCTTGAAAGATTCCTCAAGGAGAATAGTGCAAAATCTGGCTCTTCACTATAGTGCTTATGAATAACACAAAATAGTTCTAGATTCAATTTTGGAAGATAGTGGATCACTGAATGAATATCCACCTTTGTCTTTCCTTTCTCTTCTATGGTTTTCCTTGTTCCCTTCCCCTTTCCAAGATAGTTGTCTTCATCCAATATCGATAAGTGTGGAAAAAATAAAAAACCTAGGTCGAAAGAAGTCCAAGGAAACTTTTACAGTCATAGAAATAACTGGAAATGTAAGCAGAAGCAAAGCATGAGACATGACGGATTCAAGTGATTAGTATCATTAGAGAATATCGGATGGGCCAAATCGCTTTCATCGATCGTGTTTCATTATTCACCCTAAACTTTATACAAACATATAATTACTGTTTCAAGTAGTATTTTTACACACAATTAGATGTTTATTATCAATGTTGCATGCAAGTCATAGACACAACTGATTCAAGCGATTAAGGTAATCAGAGAATATCGGATGGGCCAAATCGCTTGCATCGGTCGTGTTCAGTTATTCATCCTAAACTTTATACAAACATATAATTAATGTTGAAAATAGTATTTTTACACACAATTAGATGTTTATTATCAATCTTGCATGCAAGTCATAGACACGATAGATTCAAGTGATTAGACTCATTGGATATTCTCTGATGACCCTAATGGCTTGAATCGGTCACCTCTAACACACCTTTGTTTTACATACCTTTACCTCATCTTCCTCCTCAATGAGCTCTTTTGAGTCAATAGATATGGTTCCTTTGTCCTTGTTGACATACAAGTCAGATGAAGAGCATACTAGCACAACGGAGCAGTCATGCACAATACGGCAACAAGGCCTAATCATTTTTTTCCATAAAGTATTTCCAATTCAAGTGATTTTCATCACTACACACACATTGTAAATTCCGTTTTTGGTAAAATAGACTCCATTTTGTTCAAGCCGAGGAGTCCTTGAGCTTGAGGAGTGTTAGAATTAGCTACATACCAATTTTCATAATTTGTAGACTTCGTTTGAGCCCTCAAATAGGCTCTAGAACCTAATTTTTACTAACTAGGCCGGACACTAGGTCTGGACAAGGCCAAAGCTAGTCAGAAAACTATAAAAAGAGCTAGAGAGCTCATTTTGAGGTAGATTGTTTGTGAATTGAGCTTATGTAAGAGACTTTTTGACTAATGCAAAGAGCTCCATTGTTCCTCTCCTTATTCTTGCCTTGTGTGCACGTGTGTGTGTATGTGTGTGCATGTTTGTGTGCTTCTCACTCACGCACTTGTGCCTTCACTTGCTCATAGTCTTCATACTAGTCCTCACGTCTCCACGGATTGACAATTATGAGGTGGATCTCCTCATGTTGGTACTCACCATTGTGCTGGAGTGACACCAAATTTTGCACCGTTGCAGGGGAGAGAGCTTCGAGGACGAGCGTGTGATGGTAAGACGTCGAGTTGAGACATTGGAGTTATAGGTAATATCCTTTCTTTTCCTTATTTTTCTTCATTTTTTCTTATTTTTGCATCACCATCATCATCCCCACCATCTCCCACCTCCATCTCCATCTCCACAGAAATTTTAGTTTTTTGGTCATATTCCACTCCCCACCTCATTTCCCTCATTTCATTGTGACAGAGAGCGAGAGAGAGCTTGCATGCGATCTGTTTTTGTGTGTTTTTTGAGATTTTGTTGCAGGAACTAGCTCTACCACCATCTCCAGCAGCTTGCGCAGGTACGACAGACTCTACACAGGTCCCGAGATGACTATCTCTGTCTATCGCGACAGATAGGAAAACTTGATATTTTTTGAATGCATGTTTGGCACGTTAACCTACACCATTAGAGCACTCCAAATCACTAGAAGTTTCTAAAAAAATTGCGTTTTTTCAATCTATCACGACAGACACGATCTATCGCGATAGACACCGTCTATCGCGACAGACCAAACCAAGACAGACGATAGACCCCGTCTATCGCGACAAACAGAGACCCACGATAGACCCTGTCTATCGCAACAGACCGAATTCCACGACAGACTCAGTCTATCGCGACAGACACCGTCTATCGCGACAGACCAAAACCACGACAGACGATAGACCCCGTCTATCGCGACAGACACCTGTCTATGGCGATACACAGAGACCCACGATAGACCCCGTCTATCGCGACAGACACCTGTCTATCGCGACAGACCAAATTCCACGACAGACTCAGTCTATCGCGACAGACACCGTCTATCGCGATAGACCAAAACCACGACAGACGATAGATCCCGTCTATCGCGAGAGACACCCGTCTATCGCGTTACATAGCCCCACGCGATAGTTAGTGTCTATCTTGACAGACACCGTCTATCGCGATAGACAGACATTTTCGGCAAAAAAATAAAGGGGTAAGTTTTTGGAAATTTAGGCTAAATTTTGGGCATATTTACATACCCACTCACTCATACACTTAATAGGCCTTGGAAAAAATTCCCTAGAACCCTGAAAGGGCCTGTTTGTCTGTTTTAACCCCTTAAACCCTGAACAATCATAACTTTTTCATTTGAAATCCTTTTTTTGAGCTCTAGGGCTTGTCAGAAAGCACGTGGCATATACTACACGCCCTCAACTATTTTTTATAATAATAATGCATTGATTTTCAGATAGGGTATTTTGAAGTTGACCTACTGAGGGGTAGGTACACCAAGAGAGCTCTAGAGGAAAAAAATTTTGACAATAGCAAAGGGGGAAAAAAAGGGTCATTAAAAGTGTCTGTGATAAATTGTCTGTCAATTGAAGGATCAAGTTGGAGCTAAACTTGGGAATTTTTTACAGGATTATCAAGAGCTCTTGGAGAAATCAAAGCAAGTGCCATTGTGTGCAGGCTTGGGAACTTGCTTCCTGGGTAGAGAAGCATAGCAAGGAGGAGCGTCTTGAGGTTGGAACATCTCTTAACCCCTCAGTCCATTCTTAGCATAGGCTAAGTACGAGTAGTTGTCTTGTTTGAATAGAGGTACGATAGGAATACTCAAGTTCTAAGAGTCTTTAACTTCTCAAGTCCAAGAATAGTCTAAATTGCAGTCAAGGGATAACTTAAAGGAAAAGAACTTAAACTAAGCGGATGCAGAACATCAAGTACGACACACTAAATTGCTCCTGACGACGCTTAATTAAAAACAAGAAAACACATCCAAAGGAACTTAAAAGGAACAAGTGACTGGTACCAAAGAAATCAGCAACGTAAAAAGGGCATATGAACCTTAGATCAGGACGACATCTAGGGAGAGATAGACAAAGTCTTAGGTCTTCAGAGGCTAGTGTCAATCACACTGCTAGGTCTTGGGCCCAGCAGCTGAGCCACTTTTCACATTACCCTAGCTCTGAGACTAGTGAATCAGAGATGTCTCAAGGTATGGAGAGACCTACGGGGAGTTCAGGTGTGCCATATTTGTATAGGGTGGAAGGCCCCTACAAGACACAGCTGGAATACCTTAGGACCAACCGATTAGGTGCTAGCATCTATGAGGACGGCCTAGGAAGGTCTATGGTACAGATCAAAAACCCAGATCAATCCATTGGACTCGAACACCTAGCAGTCAAGTTTGAAAACAGAGCATACTTGGACAAAGAAGGAACCATATATGTAGTCACTAGTCACCCCGACAGGACAGATGAATTTGGGAATATGATCCCTGAGACGGACATAGGTGACTTAGAGCAAGGGAGCATAGGAGGAGAGCCGAGGACCCCTCGAGGAAAATCTATTCTTACTAGAATCCTTAATCCCGAGTGGGTTCCCCAGGACAATAAGAGTATAGATCTACTCCTGAACTAAGAGACTGATGAAGCCTTTTGGAGGTATAAATCTGATCAGCCAAATGAGGTAGGAACAATCATGATATATGAGTTCAAGGACCCGGATAGCCCAGGCAAAGTGACTTACCTAGACAATACATCAGAACGGATCTTTGTGGTTACAGAACATGATAGGCATGCTTACACTTGAAAAGGTGAATTTATTTTCCCCTAGCCTAGGTCTAATGTGTCCTTTGGTCACCCAAGAGCTCGAACATCCCAAGCTCATGGAGCTCAGAGAGACAGAAGTAGAGATAGACTTGAGGCAAGCTTTGCCAAACCAGGGGGGCAGAGAAAGAACGAGAACGGAAACAAATAGAGGGGAACCTGAGGTACTTAGAGCTCCAAGGAACCAAAGGAATGTGGATGAATTCCCTCTACCAAGACCTAGAGAGCACACGAGGACTTTGAGACCTACCCAGCTAGTTAAGTCCATGAAGAACTACTTCGATGGCACAGGAGACCCATATGATCATGTGGCTGAGTTTAGGCAAGTCTTGAGAGTTGAACAAGTTGAGGACCTATTCACGGAGTATAATGCCTTTGGTCTAACCCTTAGGAACACATCCCTTACATGGTTTCAACCATTGAATGAGAGACAGTTTAGGAGCATAGACCAACCCTTGGAGGCTTTCATCACGGAATTCTCTAAGAGTGGGATAAGGCATAATACTTCCTCATTGATACATAGCTCCAAGCAGACCCCTCAAGAGACTGTGAGACTTGCAGGAAGAAGATTTAGGCAATATCTGGAGAGATGCCCTGTGCCCGAGTTACCCACACCAGCCAAACAAGTGGCTTTATTCTTGGATGGATTGTTAAGTACCAAACTGAGGTCATATGTGTACTTGAAAGACCCTAGGACCATAGAAGAGTTTGTATGCATGTGCATCGACATTGAGGATAACCTAGGGGAGGAATTAGAGCTCTCAAGAATCTATAAAGATTCAGATAGTTCTAGTAGCCTCATTTTCTCACAATCCACATCAATTGAGGATCTAGCAGAAAAGGTAGCTCTGAAATTAGGTGTCTCTAGCAAGCAGATTCCAAGATTTGCCCCTGTGAAAAGATGTTACACTTGCGGAGGTGACCATATGGCGAACGTATGTCCCATCATGGCTCAACCCCAAGTGAATCCCAGTAGTCAATACTGCACCATAGAACGGAGGTACACCAATCACACTGTGCAAGATTGCCCCTACAATAAGCGAGCAGTTAGGCAGACGTACCCACAACCATACCCTCAACAGGGCAGGTACCAAAACCAGTACCCACCGCAGCAGTATGCTAGACCTCAACAAACCTACCACCCACAATACCAAAACCAACAAAAGCCTCAGCCTGTGTTAGCACAACAACCCCTTGCCCCAGCTAATGTAATTCCTGTAAAGTACGCAGCTGCAGAAGAGAACCTGAATAGATCCATAGTGCTAGTAATGCCATTGCTGTGAGAAAGTGACCCGAGCGACCATAGCTTTGATTCTACACATATAGATAGCCCCCAGGCCTACTACATGCAATCTCCTGAACATGGTGAGTCCTACTATAGTGAAAAGCCAAGTGAACCTAGTTGGGAGCCAGAATATGCAAATCTCATGTACACAAATCCCAACACTAGACCTCAACCTAGGCAAGTAAGACCCCCATTCCCTAGAGGACCATGCTATAGATGTCAGGGAGATCACCTCATTCGCGATTGCCCCTTACCTCCACCTACACAACCCCAGTCACTGGTAATCCAAGGCTTTTGTACAGATTGTGGAAAAGAGCATCTCTTACGAGATTGCCCAAACAATCCCAATAACATGCCAAAAATTACTCCTATCAATGTTATTGGGTTAGTAGTAGACTCTACAGGAAGCGTCACGTCCACCGCGCCAATACAAGTGGTCACTAGAGTTCAAGCGTTGCAACAAAACCCAGACCTAGGCCAGGAAAAGAATGCGGAGGTTAGCGAGACTGAGAGTCAGAATAAGAAGAGAACAAGAGCTTGGAGAGATAGCCGTGAACGTATGAAAAGGCAATGGGCAAAAACGATGAGCGAACTTGAGGAGAGCCTACGGGAAACCAAAGCCAAAATCATAGAAATCACATCTCAAACGCACTCTCACACATCCCCACCACTACCATCCCCTTCACCTCCATTCCTCAACCATCTAATCCACCACACATAACCCACCCACCACCCCGAGTAGGATCAATTTTAGCAGATCCCACGCCCGAAGACATAGATATGATGCTCAGAGCATATCAGGCCAGGATCCAGGAAGGACCAAATGTAACAGATCATGAAAGATGTTACCCTAGAGCTGACCTAGAGCTTGAACGAACTAAGTTGTGTGCCAAGATGTTGGAATTGGCTCAAGCTATGTTTGAGACCAGTCGCCTTTTCACTTGCTCTAGCTCCACTAGAATACCATTGCATTTTGATGGTCTGTTAGATAGATTGGAGATGTTAATTGCAAAGTTTGGAAAAGGAGCCAACTCCCAGGCTAAGGAGAAGGCAAGTGATAGAATAAGCATTCCTCCCAAGGAAACTTATGTGCCTAACTCCACTGAACCAGACACCTCTTCTTCTATGAATCGATACACACTAGAATTCTTGCGAGAGATTCAAGAAGAGAAATGGGCTAAAGAGAGTGAAGTTCCTCCTCCCATTGAACTTGTGGATGACACACACGATCAATTCCCACAAGACCTTCCTTCCATTTATGGAGAGCAGGAGAGTGCCCAATCTCAAAAGAGATTAGACTTTGAGTCTAATTCTTTACAGAAACTACCCCATTTCACAGGCCCATGGGAAGCAAAGTCCACTTGTATGAGAGCACCCACAGTCATGGTAAGAAACGAAGATTCAGTCATACCTAGGAACACGGAGGTAGTGAAGAACACTAAGGTGCAGTGCAATCTCACTTTAGAAGAACTACTCAAGGTTAGGCCAGAGCTATGGAAACATGTAGCCAAACAAGTACCAGAGATAGCAAAACCTCGTTCCTAGGTAGGATCCCAGAGAACAGTGCCAGAAATACCCTTGGACAAGATAGGAGACATGAGTGAGGGCGAAGAGGGAAACACATATCTTCCTATCACCCATCAAGGATACACCACCAAGGTCATTCTAGACTCAGGTGCAGGAGTTGCAATTGCCACCACTTCCCTATGGAAGCGTTGGGGCAAGCCAGCACTCAGGCCCACGAGGATGAAATTGCAGATGGCTGACGGTCACATAGAGAGACCCTTAGGGCTGCTAGAAGGAATAACTCTCACTGCATGTGGTGTTGAGTTTGAGCACACCTTCGCCATATGTGACTTTAGCAAAAATCATGCCTATGAGATGATTTTGGGAAGACCATTTATGCGACAGTTGCAAGTGGTACAGGATTGGAGAACCAATTCCTTGTACCTGCAACACTTAGGTGTTACGACCAAAGTGAATCTCAAGGACTACTCTCATAGAGATGTCCCTCCTATCCAATGGAACCCCATCCATAGAGCCAAAGATGATACGGAATTGATGCATTCCATAGGATCAGGATCCTCATGGATGCATGAAGATACCCACTTATGGATGTGCAAAGTAGCAGTAGAAGAAGAGAAGAGGGAAAAAGTCAGAGAGGTAGGTGTGAAGGAAACACATAGATCAATTCAAGACCCAACCTATGCACCTGTAGTATTTCCGGACAAAGAATTTGAACCTCACGGCTGGGCAGAAATTCTAGCAACTATGGATGAGCTTCGTGAACCAAGACTAATTTTTTTGCCAGCCATCAATGAAGAGCAATGGACACCCCACTGTGATGAGGATGGCTATGACATTTCTGTCTTCTCCATAGAGCCAATCATGGGAGATGCAGTTTTAGAGGAATGCAAACCTAGCCCTGATGCATTTGAAGATGCAAGTGACTCCGATCTTGAGTCAATCATTATGGACCCACCTTTTGCATCAGATGAAGAATACTTCTACGAAGTGGAAGCTTATCCTCAGAGACATGGAGAACTTATAAATGATGTGAGGTTAACCACACAAGTGACTACCAAGAATGAAGGTAAGAAAAGAAAGAAGAGAGAAGTCACACCTGAGGAGGAAGAATCTTTGTTTGAGGTCCCTGAACACTTTAAAAAGTATGAGATAGACGATAGAAGAGTCATAGTGAGAATGCCTAAACGTGAGGCGCAATCGGGAGAGGCCTATGATAACAAAGAAACCACCAAGAAAGTAGTGGTAGCCATAGAATAAGGAGAAGAAAGATGCACTTACATAGGACACGACCTCACCAAGGAGGAGGAGTATGAATTGATAGCCTTGCTAAGAGAATACAGAGATGTATTCGCTTGGAGCTAGAAGGATTTGAAAGGTGTGTGTGTTGGCCTAAGCTTCAACTTAGGGACTTGCGGAGAAAGAGACTGTACCTCAATCCCCTCACAAGTGCATATAGTGGGGATACACGCTTTTAATTTATCAATCCGAAGAGTATGCTAACCTAGCCGAGTGTATGAAGACATGCAAACGTGTAATGGTCAATGCAAATGAATTACTCAAGAGTGAAAATGAGGAAAATACTTATCCTAACAAGCTTCAGCAGTAGGTCAAGACGAAACGATACTTGGTGCAGCAGCCGTCAGTATTTTGGACTTTTCTCCTAGCTCCGAGCTCCAAACATAGCAAATAGCATATGCGTTTCGAAGCTCTCGAGAAGACGCATCCAATGGCAGTGGTTTCACTTAATTCTGACACTCCTACTTCAAGTTATGACAGAAATACTGAGTCGCGGGAATACTTTCCTACACTTCAGCACCTCCTACACCTCGTACACACCTCTCCTACAGCAAAGAAACACTCTCAAGGATGGATCACACTCACAAGCACTCTTTCCAAGCAATACACATGCATACAAGCTCACGAAGAAGAAGATGAAGAGGGAAGAAGACACAAATTCGAATTTCTGTGCTCTCTATTCTCACAATGGCAAAAAGTTCTTTACAAAGAGTCACATTTGACTTATATACTAGTGCCCTAAAAATGGTCCTTTCACATAAGTGACCGGCACTTTATTCCCTAAGAGCTAATTTCCTACTATTTTACATGGATAAGCTTCTATTCTTCTATGGGAATGCATCTAGAGGACGCCTCTAGTGCCTTTACAAGGAAAATATATTACAAAAATGAATATGTTACAAAAATATCTGGTCCAAATCGGAAAAATTTTGGGGCCCGTCTTTTTCTCTGCTTTGTGCGCTCTTTGGCTCTGCAACACTCTCCCCCTCTTCGCCTCTGTCGTCCCTTGACAGACTTCGCTTCCTTTGACAGACTTTGCTTCGCGCACGCGCCCTGTGGTCAGTATTGTCTACAGTTAAACAGACATGCAGATTCGATGGCCTTCTTGATTCAAGCTCTACTACTCGAGAGCCTGATGTAGTCGCCTTGCCTGTTGACTTGGGTTGCCACGCACGCCACCAGTGACTAGGAATGTGCTATTCTTAGTCACCCTCTTCAACTTTTCAGCCTCTACCCCTTTCTAACTTTTGGTCCTACTCTGATGTTTGAAAAATCCACTCCTCTGGACCCCGGGGTTAAGCTTTGTAGCCTGGTGCGTGCCCCTGCGGGGCTCTGTGCAGAGATGGGTGTTGCGCCCCTGCGGGGCTTCCTGCAGAGATGTATCTTTACATTTGTCTATCTTCAAATTTGCCCTTTTAGTGAAGCTGTTTCTTTCGTTGCTTTCTTTTTTTCCTTTTCTTACTCGTTTTGCCCTCAACAGTGTTGGCCTAAGCTTCAACTTAGGGACTTGCGGAGAAAGAGACTGTACCTCAATCCCCTCACAAGTGCATATAGTGGGGATACACGCTTTTAATTTATCAATCCGAAGAGTATGCTAACCTAGCCGAGTGTATGAAGACATGCAAACGTGTAATGGTCAATGCAAATGAATTACTCAAGAGTGAAAATGAGGAAAATACTTATCCTAACAAGCTTCAGCAGTAGGTCAAGACGAAACGATACTTGGTGCAGCAGCCGTCAGTATTTTGGACTTTTCTCCTAGCTCCGAGCTCCAAACATAGCGAATAGCATATGCGTTTCGAAGCTCTCGAGAAGACGCATCCAATGGCAGTGGTTTCACTTAATTCTGACACTCCTACTTCAAGTTATGACAGAAATACTGAGTTGCGGGAATACTTTCCTACACTTCAGCACCTCCTACACCTCGTACACACCTCTCCTACAGCAAAGAAACACTCTCAAGGATGGATCACACTCACAAGCACTCTTTCCAAGCAATACACATGCATACAAGCTCACGAAGAAGAAGATGAAGAGGGAAGAAGACACAAATTCGAATTTCTGTGCTCTCTATTCTCACAATGGCAAAAAGTTCTTTACAAAGAGTCACATTTGACTTATATACTAGTGCCCTAAAAATGGTCCTTTCACATAAGTGACCGGCACTTTATTCCCTAAGAGCTAATTTCCTACTATTTTACATGGATAAGCTTCTATTCTTCTATGGGAATGCATCTAGAGGACGCCTCTAGTGCCTTTACAAGGAAAATATATTACAAAAATGAATATGTTACAAAAATATCTGGTCCAAATCGGAAAAATTTTGGGGCCCGTCTTTTTCTCTGCTTTGTGCGCTCTTTGGCTCTGCAACACTCTCCCCCTCTTCGCCTCTGTCGTCCCTTGACAGACTTCGCTTCCTTTGACAGACTTTGCTTCGCGCACGCGCCCTGTGGTCAGTATTGTCTACAGTTAAACAGACATGCAGATTCGATGGCCTTCTTGATTCAAGCTCTACTACTCGAGAGCCTGATGTAGTCGCCTTGCCTGTTGACTTGGGTTGCCACGCACGCCACCAGTGACTAGGAATGTGCTATTCTTAGTCACCCTCTTCAACTTTTCAGCCTCTACCCCTTTCTAACTTTTGGTCCTACTCTGATGTTTGAAAAATCCACTCCTCTGGACCCCGGGGTTAAGCTTTGTAGCCTGGTGCGTGCCCCTGCGGGGCTCTGTGCAGAGATGGGTGTTGCGCCCCTGCGGGGCTTCCTGCAGAGATGTATCTTTACATTTGTCTATCTTCAAATTTGCCCTTTTAGTGAAGCTGTTTCTTTCGTTGCTTTCTTTTTTTCCTTTTCTTACTCGTTTCGCCCTCAACACTGCCCCCCTCCTGAACTCTGTCGTCCCCGACAGGCTTTGATAAGCGCCGGGCATATGTTCTGTATACTTGTTGCTCTGTATCGTTTAGCAGATTAGCTTCACGTATCATGATCTGTTTCCATTGTTCAGCTTTGACTCCATCGTTCGGCGGTTGTCTATGATCTGCGAAGAAGCTTAATTCATATGCCACAAGTCTGGCATTCAGATTTGATGACATCTTCAAAAATACCTCTGAATCTATTTCAAAAAATCCTGTAAAAAATGCTTCTTCAAATATTTGCATGTATGGACTTGGCAAAAACATGAGTCTAGAATAGTATGCCATTATTGTGGGGCGGCTCGGCATTACTGATAGATCGAAGATAAGGATATCGGTGCCTTGATTTATGCCGATGAAGTTCAGAAATGTATATGCCGCATGTTTGAAAACCTTCAGGACTGTAAGTAGCATACCAAGTATTTTATTTGTCATCTTAACTGCTAAATCTGGTACAGTCGCATAGTTTTGTAGCCAAAATTCTATGGTCTTGATCATATAATCCTCGGTTGGCAAATAATTATGCGGCGGGCTAGGTAACATCGGATAGTTGAGCCACTGTTTATTAATATTGCCGCTGCGTTGTAAAGCCAAAAATTCTGTTGCAACCCTTCTACGTGGTATGGGACAAAACGAAGGGTTTACCTGTAATAAATAAGGTGCGGCCTCCCAGTGCACCCGTAGTGTGGGATATTTCTCCAAAAACTTTCTCCTCCACACTGGCTGTGCAGCTTCAAACTCTGCTTGAGTGTACGTGAATGTGTCATTCTTGAAATTAAGCTGCTGATCCGGACTTTTGTGTGTAACCTTCTTTATATATTGCCTTGTTTTCTCTTTCAACAGTCCATATGGAATGTTGAAAGGCTTTATGATCTTCTCCAAGTCTTTACCTTTGATTTTGGCTTCCTTCATGACCTTGATGACTTCATTCTCAAAACTTTCCGTCAATCGGGACACCACTAGTGCCCGTTCCTTCTGACTTATTTCTGCAGTGTATGGCATTGGATGATCATCATGCATATCCGCCATCTGCTCATGCATTGGAGAATGATAGATCGGTTGAGATAGAGGACTTACCTCTCCCTCGTCAGTAGGATGTTCTTTTTCTGGCACTACTGATGTCCCGATCGGTTCTTTACCTTTCTGCTGATTCTGTAGCTCTTCAATGCATTCTTCTTTTTCTTTTATCTTTTGCAGGGCTTCACCGAGTTTTTCTTTGGTGGCTAGGAGCTCCTTACCTATGTCGGCTACATGATCCATGTTTTCACTGTAGCTCTGTACCAGTTTGGCCTGTGCTGAATTTAGCTGCCTTTTGAGCTCACTCATTTCTTGATTGTGCCGCCGTTCTGATTCTTCTTGTACTTCCTTAGCTTGTTGTAGCAATTTGGCATACTCCGCTATCTGTTCTTTTAATTCCTGTTCTTTAGTTTCTGAGGGGCCCTGTTGTATCAGTGGTTGATCATATAATAATGATTTCATTAATTCTTTATTCCTATCGCGCAGGCTGTCGTTCTCTTCGAGATATAGCTTGAGTTGTTGCTCTAATAGTACGCTTCGCATCCTCATTTTTTCTTTCTCAGCCTCGCTTGCTTTGTGTAATTGTTGCAACTCTTCTAGTTGTGTAAGCAGCTTTTGATTTTGGGCAATGGATTCGTCATATTGTGTCTTAATTGCTAGCACTTCAGTATTTTTGTTCGCCACTTCTTTTTGTGCTGCAATTAGCTGTGCCGATAACTGTTCGCTCATGAGTTGAAACTTATTTTTTTCTCTTCGTGCTTGATCATATTCAGCATCTGTATCCATCATTTGCTGCTGGGTGTCCATGGCTGTCTGGATCATTTGCTTTACCACAGGTTTTAGTTGAGTTACATCCACATTGAGCCATGTTTTCGGTATTGAAGGTTCTTCTCCTGTAGTCACGTCTTTGCCTTGGGCAATGTGTAAAGTGGTATCATGGGGCTGCCTGATTTGAAGCTGTATCCGTGGCTCAGCCCTCATGTTTTCAATCTGTGCTTGAGGTGTGTCATCAGGCACCTCGATTATGGTTTGTTCTTGTAGTTGGGGCTCTCCCATTTCCTTACTCACGGGGGTTTGTTCTTCCTCTTTAACAGGTATTTTGACATGTGTGACCCCAGTAGTTGTGTCTTCCTTGATGCTTACTTTGGTAGTGTCATTCAATTGAATGACATGCTCCTGTTCCTGAGCATCATCCATCTTCTTTTCTTTTTCCTTCTGGCTGTCCGGTGTCACTTCCATTTGATTGAGTTCCGGTCCTTCCTCTTCATAGGTTTCTGTCCTGATATCAGTATCTAGCGTATCTTTCTCAGGACTGGATTCCGTATTCGTACTTGAGTCATCAATGCCCAATTCTTGGTATCTTCCAGGTTGCTTTGGAGGTGTTTCTGTACTCTGCTTTTGCTGAATTTGACTCGCTTGTCTATATTGATGTCCTTGGATATTTAGATTCACCTGCCCTTGCATGTACTGGTGTGTTTCCTCGAGGGCAGCAGACAAGTCTCTTTTTGAAATCGGCATTTGAGCCGTCGTGACCTTAGGCAAGAGATGCGTTCTCTTGGACTGCGGTGTTGCTTGGGCTTCTTCTTCTCGCAAGCGTTTTGTACCCCTCATGGGCTTCTGTGTGCTGGTCCCGGCCTCTTCCACTACAATTGCTGCTTTCTTTTTCTTAGGGACAGAAGCGGATTTTGCATACCTTGCTAGTCCTTCTGCTGTTGGCATCTCTCGTAAGCAGTGTCTCATGTCTAGGGCTTCATATATCAATAAGGTCAAGGCTGAACCACCGTTCAGGAACTTCTTTTGCCCCCATTTCTTCTGAGCTTCAAACAATCGCTCTTGTACGTAACCTGTGAGATTCACTTTGTTTCCTATCTGTCTCATGGCATGGGAGAGTAACTGAACTACAATCTTCTGAGGTGCAGTGTATCTGTTCATGCCAGGAAAACAGAAGTGTTGGTGTACCAAACGTACTGCATCTTCGATATCCACTCTGTTAATCTCCAGGAATGATCTTTTCTTGGGGTCGTGGCATTCCTCTTTGACATTGGTAATGCCTTCTTGATTCCATCCAAAGGTCTTATTGATCAATTCATGAGTGAATTGAATGGTCTTCCACTTGCCCACCTTGTCCAAAACCTTTGCTTCTGGAACCGAAATCTTTGTAGTAGCCGGCTGCATAGTATTCATTACTTGTGTACATCTTTGGAAGTCGGGTACACATATAGGTATCTTCAAAAATGCTTCAATGCCAGCTTGAGTCCATACTTCTTCGATATGTGGTAACCCTTGTATTATGGTCTTGAAATCCTGTGACATAATAGGGAAATAGTGGTCCCTGTCCATAATCTTGATGGTGGCCATGAATAGAAGTTCCGAGATAGGTTGGTCATCTCGAAACCAATGTCCTCTGACTTTGGTTATTGATCCCAATGGAAGAAGTAGTTCCTCTTCCTGCTGTGTAGCTTCTGAGTCAGAAGATGTCATCTGCACTCAATATAGAGGATGTATTAATATCCATATTTTTTTTCAGAAATCCTCCTCCATATGTTGATTAATAATTTGATGAAGTTCCGAGTGCATGGTGTCGTCCCTTTCCCGTGGGTGTGAGAAAGGTAATACCTGAATTTTTCATGCATTTTTATATTTTTTTGCTGAAAAGAAAACATAAAAGTTAGTACAAAGCCGAAGCGATTAGTGAAAAATTTTTTTTTGGAGTCATTTTTTAAGTATGTACAAGTGCTCTCCTATTTCCAAAGGGAAAATGTGCGATACTATCTGAAAGTAGAAGAAGGACGTGCCGAATGCTTGGCCTTGTAATGTGGCCCTATCATGCATACTTTGGATCTTGGCAACTCCTCATGTGTGCAATTGGAAGTAGTTGCTTGATGTATGCAGTTTGTCTTGTCTTTCGGCACCCATACTTGCTTCTCTTGGGCGGAGCGTACTGTATTCTCCACCTTTTTGATGAATGTGGTCCGTCTTTGGTAGTATGTCTGCTGATTTTGTTTTGTGAGTCTCCAGTCGGTTTGTATTGCTGTTGAGGATTCCTTCTTCCTCCAATATGTCCTTTCCTTCGTCTGATGTGTCTGTTGACCATGTTGAGTATGATAGCTCTTCTGAGAATGTTCCTTGTTTGGGATGGTCGTCCTTTGGGTACGTGACTTTGGGATCCAAATTTTGGTTCGATCAGGTTGTGCAGTTATCAGCTTCTTTGGGATCCATATGCTCTTGAGTCGTGGTTGCTGAAAGTGTCCGAAATTCTTTGTCTTCTTATACAAGTGCTCATGCTGCTGTCGAAGACGTTTCTGTTGCTGGAGATATGCCTTCTTTTGATCCTTTCTTATCCAAGCTAATGTAGAGTGTGGAATGGGGTACACTTTCACGGGTGTAGATTTCACTTCTTGCAGAGGCATATTTTTTCTTGGACTTTGTGGTTCTCTGTGCTTGATTTCATGTTCTTGTGCACTCTTGTGACTCTCTAAACTCAAGGATGGAGTGCACACAGGACTCACAGTATTTTCACATGAAGTACTTGACGATGGGGTTCCTATATTGCTAGTGAACTTACAATCATGACTTTGTTCATTAGGATGAACTTCTGGCTCTATAATAGCAGCTTTGGGTGGTCGTTCGTCTAGCAAACTATATACTTCACGAGGTCCTATTCTGGCCGAGATGTATCCTAAAGCCAATTGAATAGTTACCTCATATTCATATATCCAATCTTGGCCTAGCACCACATCTTCAAGCAGATCTTGGTCCTGACATACTAAAAGTCTCTGCTCCATTGTGTTGTTCCCCATATGTAAAGGTAAAGTGATCTCACCTATGCATTGAGTAACTTTTCCTCCTATTCCAATTAGCTGTGCCTTCGAGGGGCGTAACTCCTCTTTAAGTCTCTGAGACAAAGAGAATCTAATGCAACTTATTGCCGCTCCTGTGTCTATAAGAGCATCCACTAAGTGGTACTCTTTTCGTCCTGCCCCCAGATTCAAATAGGGTTGTCTTCTTTGTTGTCCTGAGTTCTCAGTGGCTCTAAAATTAGCCATGGGGATGAGTTCTTCTCCTACTCGATATCTCTCGTCTCTTTCTCTCATCCACTCTTTCCGTTTTTTGATACGTTCTAGGGCTTCTTGCCTCGCTTCTTCGCGTATGCGTTCTTCTTCCTTTTTTCTACTCTGAGCTCCTAAGAGTCGTGCTAACATTTGATCCGTTAGAGGCTCCATAAATCTTTTCACTCTGCAACCACTGATGTAGTTGGGAAGAATATCTCCGTCTAGTGTGGCGAGATTGACTGCACCACTAGTGGAGATTCGATTTATGATCATAGGTCCATATCCGCGTTTCTGTAGTTTCTTTGCATGCTGTTTGAGAGTGTATACTAGGACTAAATCGCCTTCTTTCAGTCCCTTGTCTTTTATGTGTGCATCATAATATGCCTTTTGTCTCCGTTTAGCGGCATAGATGCCTGCTACTGCTTGCAATCTAGTCTCATGCAGCTTTTCAATTTGATCTAATTGCTGAGACAATTCATGACCGTTCCACTCATATTGCTGGGCTACTTTTAATGTAGGCACTAAGAAGTCAATTGGCAAAATTGCATTTTGCCCATACACTAAATTGAAAGGTGTAGTTCCAATAGCCGTTTTATAAGCCACTCGGAAGGCCCACATTGCGTGATGCAATTGCTTGTCCCAATCTGACCTTCCATTATTGACAATCTTTGTCAAAACAGTACAAAGTACTTTGTTGGAACTTTCAGCTTGTCCATTAGCTTGAGGGTGGTAAGGGGCTGATTTTTTATGAATCACTAAGAATTCATTCATTAGCGATTCAATGACTTCGTTTAAGAAATGCGTTCCTCGATCACTTACTATCTCAATCGGTAGTCCAAAGCGTGTGAATATGTGCTCAAAGAGAAATTTTGCTGTAGTTTGAGCATCATTCTTTCTAGTGGCTTTTGCTTCTACCCACTTAGTCAAGTAATCAGTGGCTACTATGATGTATTCCGCATGTGATCCTTTCGCAGGTGGATTGATAGGTCCTATGAAGTCAATTCCCCATTTGGTAAATGCTCTCGCACAAACCATGGGTCTTAAAGGCATGTCATCCCTTCTAATAGGATATTTTGCTCTCTGACATGTTTCACAGCTTCTCACGTATGTCTCTGCGTCCATATGTAGAGTTGGCCACCACAGGCCTGCAAAGAGAATCATCTTGACCGTTCTATCTGCTGAGAAATGTCCTCCCGCAGCTCCTGCGTGTGCCATTTCTAATACTGAGAGATATTCATTCTCATGAATGCACAATCTTAGTTGGTTATCCTTTCCGCGTTTAAAGAGTTGTTTTCCTAGGATGACGTAATCTTTGCTCTGTTCTTCAAGAGCACGTTTTCTTGCTAGGGTAGCTCCGTCAGGGTACTCTCGAGTTTTCAAGAACTTTACTAAAGGCATGCTCCACCTTGGTGCTATTGTAGAATAGCATAACGTAGAGTTCTCTCCTGGGATTTGTTCTTGACAGGTTTGACAGTTTGACACATAATGATGTGCATCTCGTTGCATGGTTGGCCAATATATGCCGAATCTCTTGAGTGTTTGCCATGTTCCCGTTGCGTTCAAGTGAGTGTTCCATTGGTTTATGTGTGCTTTCTGAAGCCACATTTCTTGTTCCCCTTCTTCCACGCATCTCATCAACAGTCCGCTTGACTCCTGGTGGTACAAACTTCCAGCAATAATGTGAAGGTTCTTAGTCTTCCATAGATCTTGCTTTCGGTTTGGCGTGATCCCATCTTTAGGTCCATGTGTGAGTATCGGGATCAACTTTTCTGCCCACTGAGGACATACTTCCAGGTTAAAGAGATAAGTGTCTGGCAGATCATCAGGAACTCCTATAGGTGGTTCACCATGGGTCATGCGAGATAAATGATCTGCCCTTATGTGTGTGTTTCCTTTCTTGACTATTACTTCAAAATCAAATTCCATTAGCAATAAAAACCATCGTACTAGACGTCCTGTATTGCAAGGCTTGTTGACTAAGTACAATAGAGCTTGATGATCAATGAAAAATTTGAATTTGTTTGCCAATAAGTAATGTCTAAACTTCTTGACGGCATAAACCATTCCTAGGCCTTCTCTCTCCGTAGTAGTATAATTGCGTTCCGCTTGATTTAACTGTCTACTGGCATAGGCTATCGGGTGGTCTAATTTACCTGTATCCGCTGGTTGAGCTAAGATGCAACCAATGGCAAACTTGGAAGCATCAACATGAATATGAAACGGTTTATTCCAGTTAGGGACTCGAAGAATGGGTGCTGAACTCAATCGATTCTTCAACTCATTAAAAGCTTTTTCGCATTCTTCGGTCCAATTGAATTGAGTTAACAATGCATAAAGAGGTCTAGCAATTATGGCATACATATGTATGAATCTTCGATAGTAACCACAATGTCCCATAAATGCTTGAACTTCTTTAGCAGTTTTCGGTCTCGGTAAATCCAAAATGACTTTGATTTTGTCTTCATCCGTGGAAATTCCATTCTTAGAAACAATATGTCCTAAGATTTTCCCTTGTCGCACCATGAAGACACATTTTTCTGGATTGAGGCATACTCGATATTGTCGACATTTGGCAAAAATCTTTTCTAGTTCAGGGATGTGCTCTGATCGTATAGCTGAATATGTACACAGATCATCCACGTATACCTCCATGCTCTTTCTCAAAAATTCCTTGAACACATGACACATCAGTCTTTGGAACGTAGCTGGGGCATTCGTTAAACCAAAAGGCATGACTCTAAAGGCGTATACTCCCCATTCAGTTGCAAATGCAGTCTTATGTTGGTCCTCAGGAGCAATGGCTACCTGATTATACCCTGAAAAGCCATCCAAAAAACTATAAACTTCCTTCCCTGCTACCCTTTCCAAGAGATGGTCAGTGATCGGTAAGGGATAGCTATCCCTTATGGTGGCGGAGTTCACTTTTTTCAAATTGATGCACACTCTTAACTTCCCATTTTTCTTTGGTACAACTACCAAGGGTGATACCCATTCCGTGTGCTCAATTTCGTAGATGAATCCAGCGTCTAACAACTTATCTATTTCTTCTTTTATCTTGGCTGAATATACATCATTATAAGTATAAGGTCTCTGTTTGGAAGGTTTGGCCTCGGAAGTCATGGGGATTCTATGCGCACATATAGATGGATCTACTCCTTTTAAATCCTTATAGGTCCAAGCAAAGACATCCCGGTATTCTCTTATGAGTCGAATTAGCTCTTGCTCCTCTTCCTCTGAGACATCCTGTCCTATGAAAGTACATCGTTCCTCTCCTCCTTCCATGGTTACAACTATTTTCTTGGTCTGCTCTTTATTATCATATGCTATTCCCGGTTGTGCCTCTCTTTTAGGCATTTGAATAGCAATCTTCCTCTCTTCTATTTCATATTTTTTGAAATGAGCTGGTACCTCAAATTGGTCTTGAAGCTTATTATCTCCATCTTCTAACTCCCTTTCAACTTCTAATTTTTCCTTTTGTGTGAGATCCTCATGTTGTTCATTGGCAGTGAAGTCCATGTTGGTGGTACTAATTCCTAAATCCATGGGTTCTTGTTCCATTTCAATGCTCTCGTAGTCCTCCTTCCAGTTTTGCTCAAATACTTCTCCTTCTTCTGCCTCCTGAAGGACTACCATATACAGACTAATGTCATAACCTTCCTCGTCAATGCATTCGTTCATAGTTACCACTTCTTCGTTTACACACACATCGAGGGTGGCTAAGATTTCCATCCAACCATGAGGTTCGAATTCTTCGTCTGGAAATACTTGTGGCATATAAGCTGGATCTTGTACCGATCTCACTACACCTTGTTTCTGCTGCCAACTTTTTCTTCTCTCTTCTTCCTTTTTAGCAGCTTGGCATATCCATAGATGAGTGTCCTCGTTCATCCAGGATTGGTCACTAGAACCTGCACTATGAATCGATTGATCGTCTTCCTCTTTATGGACTTGATTCCATTGCAGAGGTGGTACATCTTGATATGCATACGTATGTAGGTTGATCCTAGTGGTGACTCCTGCGTGTTGTAGGTACACTGCATCCTTTCCCCAATCTTGTACTACCTTTAGTTGTCTCATGAATGGCCTTCCCAAGATCATCTCATAGTTGCTCGGCCTTTCAAAGTGACAAATTGCTAAGGTATGCTCGAATTCCACTCCGCACGTAGTGAAGACTACTCGTTCCAACAATCCTAAGGGTCTTTCTGTATGTCCATCGGCCATCTGAATTTTCATACGTGTTGGTCTCAATGCTGGTTTTCCCCATTTCTCCCAAATTTCTTTGGTAGCAATGCCTACACCAGCTCCTGAATCTAATATGGCTTTGGTCGTGTAACCCTTGTAAGTGATTGGTAGACATGTATTTCCTTCATCTCCTTCACTAAAGTCTCCTACTTTATCCACTGGAACTCTCACCGTTTTCACTTCGTCATCTACCTCCTTCTTTGCCTCCTTGACTTCCCACTGATTGATCAATTTTTCCTTTAGATGTGGTTTTACCTTTAGCAATTCTTCAAATGTTAAGGTACATGGGATTTTCACTTCTCTAAGGCGCTGTATGATCTCCGATGTTTGAACTGATGGATTCGTTTCTCTTCTTGTTATTGATGGAATGCGATACAATTCTGAGTTGTGCTCGTATTCCCCGGTGTAATTAGGTAGTTCCTTTACATCGTCTTCGGCTTCTTTGTCACTTGCATCCATCGGAAAAATCCCTTCTGAATTAAGTTCCGGTATTGAACCTTCCATTTCGTTTTCTGCTTTCAATTCTTCAAAGGGCGGTTCCATTCCCTCTACGTTTTTCCACTTGTCTTCTTGAACTCGCGCCCATAAATCCTTAGTCCAGTCTCCTTCTGTTTCAGGGACTATGGATCCTTCCTTTTTCTCAATACCAATTTCATCATCCCGAGGTCTATTTACATTAGGCTTTTCCTGATTGTTTAGACACTCTTGGAATTTTTCTTCGCCAATTCGATTGTTTGGTAATGGTGATGTGGGTTTTTCTAATGTTTGTTGGGCAACTTCTATCAATTTTCTGCAGATTTCCAATCTTTCTTTCTCTAGGTCACCTCTCGGATATTCTCTCTCATGTTGTTCTATGGTAGGTCCGGCTTTAATTCTCTCTTTGTATGCCTGAATCCACATAGCTAAATCCTCAGGCATTGGATCTGCTAATACCGATTCTAACTCCTCCTTTTTATTCTCCTTTTTATTGCCTTCTTCCACTTGTGATTCCTCTGTTGATTTCTGTTCACTCTTTTCCTTTTCCTTCTTTTGCACTAACTTTTTTTCTTTTATCCTGTCTCTCCTTTGCTTCCATTTTTGGGATCGTTTACTGATGATACTTTTTTCTGGTTCTTCTGAGTCTTCTACTCTGTGAGGGATGGGTGTATTTCCCTCTTTGTCACTTTGATTATTTTCTTCGGTTTTATCAGGGTTTTCTCTAGGCTTTGCTCTCGTTATGGCTTTTACAGGTATAGCGTACTCTTTATCACTCCCCGACGATTCAACTACCTCTATCACGTTAATCTGTACGTTAGATGTGACTTTGTTTGGGTTCTTAGGACAATCTCTGAAAAGGTGTTCCTTTCCACAATCGCTACAGTATCCTTCCCAAATTCGTTGTGGTGGTGGTGGGTTCGGTAATGTACATTCTCTGATATAGTGGTCACCTCCACATCTGTAGCATGGTCCTCTAGGTACAGGTGGTCTATTCATTGGTCGAGGTGGCATGGTTGCTCTAGGAGCTGAGTACATTAATGGTACATAATCTTGCTCGTAGTTATATGAACTCTCCGGCGTCTCCATGCCATAAGCATATGGGTCGTATTGTTGCCCATATTCCATTGTTGAGTTCTCATAACCTGGGTATGTTCCTTGACTAGGTTCATAAAATGAGTCATATGGTTCACTACTAGTCAACGGTGTTGCTGGCACTATGGCCCTTTCTAAGTTTTCCTCTGGCTGCGCTATCTTAACTGGGACAACGTTCTGAGGGTGGGGCGGTTGTTGTCCTAGCACTGGCTGAGGCTGTGTATATCCTTGGTATGTGTATGGTCGTGCTATTGGTGCCTGTGGCTGATGTGAGGGATATCTGAAGGCTTCTCCTCCTTGCTGGTTCTGCGGATATCCATATGGTCTCACATAAGGCTGGGTGGGTCTGGTCTGCCTATTGTAAGGGCAGTTCTCCGTGCTATGATTTGTGTATCTCTGCTCTATGCTGCAATACTGCAGTGGTCCTGGGACAGAGGGTCTCTGAGGAGCATAGGCAGGTGGTGGGACTACTCCCCTAGTACACAAGTGAGAAGGATGATCCCCTCCGCACTGCATACATCTTCTAAGCATAGGCGTTCTCATAGGATTGGTGGGATAATTCCTCTGTCCTTGCATATTCAGTTTTTTTGCTAGCAAGTCAGCAATTTCCTCAATGTTGTTTTTAGGGTTCGATGTGCTATTTGATGACTCTTCACTTTTCACACTTCCTTGGGGTATTTTCAAGTCTCCTGCAAGGTTATCCTCTAGGTCTATACATTCCTTCATACACTCTTGCAGAGTTTGAACTCTCTTCACGTACACTAATGACCTCAAGGTTCCGTTCAATAGTCCTTCTAAGAACAATGATACCATCTTGTTTTGTGTTGGTCTCTCCTCTACGGGGCATCTATCCACATACTGCTTGAATCTCCTGGCTGCCAATCTGACTGACTCAGTTGGAGCTTGTTTGAAGCTGTGGATTAATGACGAAGAATTGTTCTTAATTCCAGACTTGGTAAATTCTTCAATCATTTCTTGATACACTTGATCCATGTTCTGGAAGGTATTTGGATCCAATGGCTGGAACCAGGCCAACGCCGTGTCTGACAAGGTAAGGCCAAAAGACTCATATTGAATCATGAAGTCATCTACCTGCTCGGCTCTAACTACTTGTTTAAATTCTGCTATATGATTATAGGGTTCACTCGAGCCATCATAATGATTTCTCATGCATTTGGCCACTTGAATCGGTCTTAGTCTCCTTCCTACTTCAGGTTGTCTCGGCATTACAGGGTAATTTGGTCTTCCTATAGGTATGCCTGGTCCTCGTACTACCTGTGGTCTGACTGGAGCATGAACTCCTTGTCTTGGGTCCATAGCTGGTTGTGGCCGGTAGTTAGGATTAGTGGCAGGCATTGTGAATTGTACATGTGGTCTGATGGGAATCTGGGTTTGTTGAGTTTGTTGTGTTTGTCCCGAATGTTGACTTGAGTCATATTGAGAAGTTCCATGTGGGTTTCGTGAAGTGGTTGCTTGGTCCCTTGGGGGGAACACTGGAATGTTCTGATATTTCAGCTCAGCTCTCTCTAATTCAGTGACTGGCCAATATCTTCTGTGGTCTTTGTCCAAATATGTAATGATGGTGGGGAATTCAGGATCTTGTAACTCATAGATGGTAACTGGATTAGGAGCAGCGTCCCAAATAGAGGAATGGGTTCTGAGCAGGTGCTCCATCCCATTGATCAAATACACATCTATTATAGTGTCATCCTGGGGGACTAAGTCTCCTCTCCAAAGTTTAGTAATTGTCGATCTACCTCTAGGAGTTGTTACTTGTTCCTCAGTTCCATGTCTATTTAAACTTGAAGTGTCATTTTCCTCACCACGCTCATTAATGATTTCCGGGTGTTCAGTGACCATGTATTGAATGTCTTGTTTATCCATGTACAGTCCTCCTATGTATTTGACTGCTGGTCTTGGCACTATGTAGGCCTCTGAAGCCTTCCTCAATCTGGCCACTGATCTGTTTAGACCATCTAAATAGATAGGGATCTCATTGTGGTTAGTGCTCACATATTCTAAGGAAGTCCTGTATTCGCCCTCAATGATGGACATCTGGCCAATCATGGGCACAGTGTTTTGCATATCCTCGGAAGCCATGGGGATTTCTCCTTCTGACTCACTGGAGGTCTCAGAATAGTGTGAACGGTTACTTGGTTCGGCAACACTCCCTATGGAAGAAATTACACTTCTTTGGCTTCCTAGGGTTCTTCCTGATCTCAAGTTCATTCACTTAAGAGCTCTAAACAAATCTTGTCCACCTTGAGTCTCTAAAGTTCTAAGTTATGGCTCAGAAGTCTAGGAAAACTTAGGCTGGAATGTGACTGAAAGAAAATTTCAAGTCACGATACTTGGCTCTCACGACCTCTGAAAAAACGATCGCTGACAGACGATACTTGGGTGAAACGATCGCTGGAAAACGACCTTTCCCCAAACGATCTCTGACTGGGAACGATACACGACCTTTCCACAAGACGATCTACGATCTCTGACCCAAAACGACCGCTCACAAACGATACTTCATCAAAACGATCGCTGGAAATCGACACTTGGGTCTAACGATACTTGATCAACACGATCGCTAGAAAACGATCTTTGACCAAACGATCTCTAGCAAAACGATCTCTGGCAAAAAGCGATACACGACCGACGATCTCTGAGAGAAACGATCGGCGACACTTCGTTGAAACGATACACGATCTCTCACTAGACGATACACGATACTCGGATAGAAACGATCTACGACCTTCACTGGAAACGATCGACGATACCTATCTGAAACGATACCGACCTTTGACAAGTGTCGCGATCTCTGGATCACGATACTTGGCAAACGATACACGACCGACGACCTTTGATCAAAACGATCTCTAGTGAAACGATCGACGACCGCTGTCTGAAACGATCTCTAGCGAGACGATCTCTAGCGAAACGATCGACGACCTCTGTCTGAAAACGATCTACGATCTCTATCTGAAACGATCTACGATATCTCTCAAAACGATCGACGACCGCTGGGAAATATCGCGATACTCAACCGCAGGAGTAAAACGATACTCGACCGCAGGAGCAAAGCGATACTTGACCCTTTTTCAAATTTTTGTGTTGTTTTTTGAGGTTTGGATGTTTCCCCCTTTCTCTCCTAGGTTCTCTCTCTTACCCCTACCCACTGTATCAATCAACCAACTACTTTTAACCCCCTGAAAGCCCAAACGACACTCGGCGCAGGTCGTTTTTTCCTTCTCCTAGGTTGAAATGCTGAAATTTTTGAGCAAGGAGGTGGTTTAGTTTACCTTGGAAGCTCCCATGATCTCTTGGTCCAACTCCTTTGCACAGAACTCTCCCCTATTGCTTGCTTGCCTCAAAACGACCGCTGGGCTCACACGACACTCGATGCAGCTCTCCACGATACTTGTTCAACAAGTAACTTGAAAAATGAAATTTTTTTGGCTTTTATACTTGGGAATTCCTAGCTTACTGAAAAATGAAAATTCTTGAACAAACCTAAAACCTACTCTACTCTCCACTCACTCCTATTTTACTTCTTCTACTCACTCCCCTAATCTATCAACTTACTACACACACTCCAAGAATGAGAAGTAGCAAGTGCGGTTGAAATTGACTTACCAAAGAAGAGAAAATTTCCGCTCCTCCAAGTTCTTCAAAGCAAAAAAGCTACTTACCATCACACGAATGCCTCGGTTTGATTCGTCACTCCCCGGCAACGGCGCCAAAAAGTGTGTTGGCCTAAGCTTCAACTTAGGGACTTGCGGAGAAAGAGACTGTACCTCAATCCCCTCACAAGTGCATATAGTGGGGATACACGCTTTTAATTTATCAATCCGAAGAGTATGCTAACCTAGCCGAGTGTATGAAGACATGCAAACGTGTAATGGTCAATGCAAATGAATTACTCAAGAGTGAAAATGAGGAAAATACTTATCCTAACAAGCTTCAGCAGTAGGTCAAGACGAAACGATACTTGGTGCAGCAGCCGTCAGTATTTTGGACTTTTCTCCTAGCTCCGAGCTCCAAACATAGCAAATAGCATATGCGTTTCGAAGCTCTCGAGAAGACGCATCCAATGGCAGTGGTTTCACTTAATTCTGACACTCCTACTTCAAGTTATGACAGAAATACTGAGTCGCGGGAATACTTTCCTACACTTCAGCACCTCCTACACCTCGTACACACCTCTCCTACAGCAAAGAAACACTCTCAAGGATGGATCACACTCACAAGCACTCTTTCCAAGCAATACACATGCATACAAGCTCACGAAGAAGAAGATGAAGAGGGAAGAAGACACAAATTCGAATTTCTGTGCTCTCTATTCTCACAATGGCAAAAAGTTCTTTACAAAGAGTCACATTTGACTTATATACTAGTGCCCTAAAAATGGTCCTTTCACATAAGTGACCGGCACTTTATTCCCTAAGAGCTAATTTCCTACTATTTTACATGGATAAGCTTCTATTCTTCTATGGGAATGCATCTAGAGGACGCCTCTAGTGCCTTTACAAGGAAAATATATTACAAAAATGAATATGTTACAAAAATATCTGGTCCAAATCGGAAAAATTTTGGGGCCCGTCTTTTTCTCTGCTTTGTGCGCTCTTTGGCTCTGCAACACTCTCCCCCTCTTCGCCTCTGTCGTCCCTTGACAGACTTCGCTTCCTTTGACAGACTTTGCTTCGCGCACGCGCCCTGTGGTCAGTATTGTCTACAGTTAAACAGACATGCAGATTCGATGGCCTTCTTGATTCAAGCTCTACTACTCGAGAGCCTGATGTAGTCGCCTTGCCTGTTGACTTGGGTTGCCACGCACGCCACCAGTGACTAGGAATGTGCTATTCTTAGTCACCCTCTTCAACTTTTCAGCCTCTACCCCTTTCTAACTTTTGGTCCTACTCTGATGTTTGAAAAATCCACTCCTCTGGACCCCGGGGTTAAGCTTTGTAGCCTGGTGCGTGCCCCTGCGGGGCTCTGTGCAGAGATGGGTGTTGCGCCCCTGCGGGGCTTCCTGCAGAGATGTATCTTTACATTTGTCTATCTTCAAATTTGCCCTTTTAGTGAAGCTGTTTCTTTCGTTGCTTTCTTTTTTTCCTTTTCTTACTCGTTTCGCCCTCAACAGTGTGGACCCTAACATACGTTCACACACTATTCCCATGACCTCAGATGCTAAACCCTCTAAGCAAAAGCCATATACATATAATGATAATTATGCTGCTAAGATCAAGGAGGAGATAGATAGCCTCGTGGAAGCTGGATTTATCTATGAAAATGAGCACACTGAGTGGGTATCCCCCATTGTAGTGGTGCCCAAGAAGAATGGAAAGCTACGTGTGTGCATTAACTTGAAGAAGGTTAATGCAGCCACTATCCGAGATAGTTATCCACTTCCCATCACGGAGCATCTACTAGAAAGAGTAGCACGCAAGGAAGTGTACAGCTTCCTTGATGGATTTTCGGGCTACAATCAGGTAGCCATTGCTCCAGAAGATCAACATAAGACGGCTTTTGCCACAGAGTGGGGCATATTTGCTTTTAGAGTAATGCCCTTTGGTCTCACCAATGTGTCAGCCACTTTTTAGAGGCTAATGTGTCATGTATTTAAAGAATTCCTGAGGAAAAACTTAGAGGTCTATGTTGATGATCTTTGTGCTCATTCCAACATTAGACAAACCCATGTTCCTGAACTCAGACAAATCTTTGACAAATGTAGAGAATATCAAGTCTGCCTGAACCCAGAAAAGTGTGTTTTCATGGTCAGGCAAGGCAAGATTCTAGGACATATAGTGTCAAAGAATGGCATATCCACTGATGAAGAGAAAGTAAGAGCCATAGCAGAGTTACCTAGGCCAAAGAATGTCAAGGAAGTACAAGCTTTCATGGGGCATTGCGGTTATTACCGGCGTTTCATACACATGTATGCCATCATTGCAAAGCCTCTGTATGGACTTTTGACTAACTTTGAGTGGACTGATGAGTGTGAGGACTCCTTTAATGAACTCAAAAGAAGATTGTGTTCGGCACCAATCTTGACCACACCAGATTGGAATAAACCCTTTCATGTTCACGTGGATGCATCCAATTATGCTATTGGATGTGTACTCGCACAACCTACTGGTGAAGGTAATATGGATCTTCCCATTGCCTATGCTAGTAGATAGCTAAATGCTGCTGAATGGAACTATACCACTACTGAGAGAGAAGGCTTAGGCATGGTGTATGCGGTTAAGAAGTTTAGACACTATTTGCTTGCAAGTAAGTTTAAATTTTTTACTGACCACCAGGCATTGTTGTACTTGGTAAACAAGCCATGCAATACAGGTAGATTGGTAAGATGGTTCCTCTTGCTAATGGAGTATGACGTCAAAGTTGTGGTGAGGAAAGGGAAGACTCACTTGAGAGCAGACCATCTCTCTAGGCTCACATCTGGAGAAGCCCCACAAGGAGTATCAGATGACCTTCCTGATGCTTACCTGTTTAATTTGGAAGTGGTACCTCAGTGGACTAAGCCACTAGTGCCAGTATTGACATACAGGCCTAATCACCCTGTCATAAGCACTAAAGATAGGAAGGTAGTAAAAGCTCAAAAGTACCACATCATGGCAAGGAGTATGTACAAGCATACCAATCTAGGCATCCTAGCCTGTTGTGTGGAAGAAGATGAGTGTGCGAAATGGTTGCAATTGGCACATGTAGGTGCATTAGAGCAACATTACTCACGGCAACAAACAATACAAACATTAAGGAGACAGGGAGTGCATTGGCCAACTATGGAAGCTGATGTCCATAAGATGTGCAAGGAATGCCCGATCTGCTGCACTAAACCACCTGTGGAACATGCCACTCTTTATCAGGTATCCATAGTGCCAAATTGGAGTGAACCACTAGTAGCATTCTTGAGGACGAAAACATTCCCTCAAGATATGACATTGGCCAGACAAAGAAGTCTAGAACAAGAAGCCCTGGATTACTCACTCATTGGTGATAATCTATACAAGCGTGGTAAAGATGGTTACTTGAGACTATGTGTCCACGAGAGCGAGTATCTGAAGATATTAGAGACTGCTCACCAAGGTGTAGCAGGAGGACACTTTGGACTAGATTGGGTAATCAAAGCAATCCTATTTGCAAGCTTGTGGTGGCCAACCCTTCACATGGATGCACATACCTATGTGAAGAGGTGTGATGTGTGTCAACAAACTCAGTATCCTATACGTAAAGATGAGATGCCATTGAAACCTATGATGGGTGGACGTGCATTCTCTAAGTGGGGAATAGACTTTGTTGGTCCTATTAATCCCCCAGCTAAGGGTTCACATGCTGAGTATATCATTGTGGCCACGGATTATCTAACCAAGTGGGTAGAAGTGAAAGCCACATCAAAGAATGATGCCCAAACGACCGCTAAATTCTTATTTGAGAATGTGTTCACTCGATACGGGCTACCCATAGAGCTAGTAAGTGATAGAGGGACTCACTTCTTGAATGAAGTCATTGAAATCTTCTTCAAGAGTTCTTGGTGATACTCAAGAAGTCTGCCCCCTATCACCCACAAGCTAATGGACAAGCCGAAAGCACAAATAAGATTCTATGCAATGTGCTGACCAAATTAGTGAATAACAAACGCTCTGATTGGGACAAACAGCTACACCATGCTATTTGGGCATACAGAGTTGCCTATAAAACGGTACTCCAAGCCACGCCCTTTCAGATGGTTTTCAGCCAAAATGCAGTGCTGCCATTGGATTTTTTGATACCAACCTTGAAAGTAGCACAAGAGCATGATTGGACAGGCCATGCGTTGTCCTCTAGAATCTTCGATCTTGAACGATTAGGTGAAACACGATTGAGGGCTGCAGCAGGAATTTATGCAATCAAGAAGAGGCAAAAGGCATATTTCGATGCACACGTCAAGGATAAGGGATTGAAAGCAGGAGACATAGTCCTAGTCTACACCTTGAAGCAACATGCATGGAAGTTAGAGAAGAGAGGTTATGGGCCAATGATTATCAATAGGATCTCCACAAGTGGAGCAGTTCAACTAGCCACTCTAGAGGGTGATATTCTACCAAGTTACATAAGTGGATGCAGAGTCAAGTTATATCAAGAATCCCTCACTGAAGAGATGCTAAATCGACTCAACACTGCCAAGAAATGTAAAGAAGAAGAGAAACAAATTCGAGAAGAAGCACAGGCAGAACCTTTAGAACGCATCCGACGAATGAAATTGAGGAGACAAGGTAGAGACCAACCTATGCCTGACACTCAAGAATCTCTAGGCTATCCCATGGCCATGTGCGAGGCTTCAGGTAGACATTCCCATAGAATAATCGACCGACGGCCTTTCGTAACCCTAGAAGTAGGACAAGGAGAGAGTATAAGGACAGTGAGAGCTTTAATTGACTCAGGGGCAGCCACTAGTGCAGTTCGACTTTCTTACTGCCAAGAGCTGCAATTACAAATAAATCCTATAGAGGCATATCTCATAGGATTGGGAGGTGTGGAAACCCCTTGCATTGGTGAGGTGGAACTTCCCCTCTACATTCAAGAGGTGCTAATGGCAGTCAAAGTGCTAGTGTGTGAAGACGAGGATCTTACCGAGCCTCTTGTCCTGGGCCAAGACTAGATCTATGATCATGCAGTCAGCCTCAACCTAAGAAGTGGACTTCTTAAGGCATGGGTAGGCCAAAACCACATAACGATTGAATTAGAAAATCAAGCACATAGGCCGCTAGAAGAGGCACCGAATCCTGGTCCTTCCAAGAGTCCACCTGAAATGAACCATGCTACTCTTGACCAAAGTTCTATGGTGCAAAAGACGAGGAAAGCAAGCCGGAAAATACAAGATACAGAGGAGCCCGAGGACCAAGAAGAATGAACACCAACCGGTACAATACAGAATACCCCATGGCATGAAGCAAATCTGGATACGCAAAGGTGAACAACCCTCGGCTTTGGAGACAGGATTCCAAAGAAGCATCAAGCAAGCTACAGTGTCGAGGACTACAGCGAAGGAGTACCCTAGGCATCAATCTAGACAAACCATTTCTATTTGGGTTCCAAAGCAGTCAATGAAGGCGATCCCAAAAGCTAGACAAATATGGGTGCCCAAGACCTGCTTACTAGCTCAAATAACTTCACCTCCAATCACAAGATCAAACCAACACTCACAAGCCCTATTGGCTCCCATCCAAAGGCAAACATCTACACTCCACACCACCACATTCTCGGTCACACCTCGGAATGTTTGGAAATGGGTACCCAAAAGGTCCCAAACCCAACACACTCTAGTACACAAACCTTCACACATCATCGCCAATAAAAGCAACGATTCGAGCATCAAAGTTTGGAGACCTAAACCCCATATCAAACCCCCTGACCCACCTTTGTAAATCCTTCCCCTCTGATGTAGGTGCATTCTGAGTACATTGCACATCCAAAGTATGCATCTAGAGTGAACCCTAACCTACTAACCCACATGTACACACATCACGAACACTTCACCCACTAACCTCTAACCACTCGGAATGTCATGTTGGTATTGTGGAGGGAACACCATAACATCCTGTTTCTTATGCAATGCTAATGTGCCTCTCTCTTCTTCTAGCAGATAAGCATCAACAACTACAAGCACTCTCATGGCAAAAGCAGCAGGTCCGAGCTCACAGGCAGGAGTAAGTACTGCAGGAATTGATGTGGATAGTCTACCTGTTGATGTGCCACCAATTGAACGACCTGTGGAGCTGCAACACCTTCAGTAGATCCCGGTACCGGATCCACCCACAGGGATCACAGAGAGAGTCCATGCCAATTCTCATTGGTTCAATGGCATGCCAGGTCCATTAGGAGAGGCCAAGTATATATGGGAGTCTAAGTGTGAGTATGACAGATCATGGGTCCGATTCCAATTTTTCTCCAAGGAGTTTGAGACTCTACAGAACACAGAAGATCTCCAGACCATATGGCAACGTGTAGGGCTAGCCGAATACTTTGACGTCCTCCGATGCTATTATTTGGTCCCCACATTACAAGCTAACGAAGAAAAGAACAAACCAGGAACATTCGTACTTCCTTCTTTGTTGGGCAACAACGAGTTGAAAAGGTTTGAACTTACACTGGAATTGATGAGCACTGCTTTGAATATGCACGGTACACATGTACCTTCTGAGAAGGATGCTCTCATTCCTACTAACATGAAGGATAGGAAACTACTGAAGCTTAAAGATATGGCAGCACTCACACCAAACGTGTCCATCCCTCTCCGTATGTGCATGCAACATTTTGCTTTCCCCGGTCAAGACCGCTTCACACAACCGCACAAAAGAATTTGGTTCGCTCTTTACTTGGCGGAGACAGGTGCGCTACCAATTAAGCTTCCTGTATGGATTGTGGAGCAGTTGTATGAAGCAAATAAAAGGTCATCCAGGAAACTAGTGGTGAATGGTTGTTGTGCAATCACGCGCATTATATACAGATGCTTAGCATATGATGTACCCATTGAGCGTGCTCTAACTTGGGCACAACTACAAATGTTTAAGAGACTCAAAACTGCCACTCATCAATCCAAGTGCATGAGGGGCTCAATTCCTTGTGTCCAGACACATGAAGTTCTGACTACTCCAGAAGTCTCGCCACGAGGGGAGGCCACTGTACCTCCCTTTACCATTAGAATACCCAGGTCTGGATCTGAAACTACAACACAAGCTGCCCCTTCGGCTCCTCCTGTTCCATCCGAATTTGAATTTGCTACGACTAGAGATGCTGAAGGGATGGGTCCCCTTGACTTCGAAGCATTCTTACAAAGTACACAACTCTCTGATGTAGAGTTTTATTCAGATACAAAAGAACAGGGCACATCTTCACAAAGATGGAGAAAATCCACAGAAGGTCGCCATGTACATTGGGGTGATGATCAGCAAGGTCAACAACAAGGAAACTGAGAAGAAGAAGGAGCAGACAAAGAGGAGACCACTAAAGCCCCCGCTTATATAGCAGAACTCCGAAGGCTGTATCAAATCATGGAACGAGTGCGATCGCAACAACTGCTCACCGAACAGAGCAATCGGGTGCTCATGGCTCAGCTTTTGGAAGAAGCAAGGGTTGACTCAGAATACAGTGAAGGTCTCTTATTGATGGTAGAAACATATGGGGTAGTAGAAGCAGTTCGAACCGCGATTCGGAGGTCTCCAGTTCAATATGATCCACAAAGATTCCAAACACGACCCCGATCAGGCAAAAACATCCAGATCCCCGTTACGAGAGCAGAAGGGCCTATTATTACATCTAAACCCATTGAGACAACCTCCCAAGCAGCTGTAACTTTTCGCCAAGAGCACTTAGTCACCCATGATGAATCAACCGAGCCACTACCACCCACACCCCCACCATTGCCTCGTAGAACAGAAGCCATGGAGATCACCTTGACCACTCAACCCACCGAACAAACCTTCATCTTCCGTACTCCCACCTCTAGTTCAACCCTATTCTCCACCTGTGAAAACCCAATCTATGAAGCCACCACCATCACTACCCAATCCACCAAATCGCTCATAGAGCCTGCCCTAGGACATCCATCCCCCATGCCCTCAGCCATAGGCCATCCCAATTCTAGATCCATATTCTTTGGATTCCCTACTACCACGCCACCTTTTATGGCCTCCCTGCCTTCAGAATCTCACCTCCCAAACCCCATCCCTCCAATTCTCCAACCCCTCTACGCCTTTCTTTCAAGAACATTTCAACCCAGGTCTCAATCATTTCCTCTATTTTCAGTTCCCACACCCACTTCTCACTTATTCACCACTTTCACACACACACCACCTACCATTCCAATGTATATGGTAGACACCACACTCGCATCCACTCCTGAAAGCATGGACATTTCACCACCCACGGCACCTCCCCCTCCCCCCCCACACTTCCACCTTCTCCCATCCCCCCCCCCACCAATTTCACCGACACACACATCTCCATTAGACACATCATTCACTCTTCCCATTCCCCACTTCCCTCCCCTTGCATCCTCCATTGTACAAACCACACCATTATCCATAGGAAATGCATTGGACACCATGCTCATATGTATATCACAATTAAGGACAGAGTACAATCAGCTCGAGCAACATAACATACGATTGCAAGAGCACTCGGAGATGCTACAAAATCGTCTTGTCGTAGTAGAAGAGGAGAACGCTCGCCTCCATACACAATTCCACACCTTATAAGAGGCTCATAGCATATTAGAAGTACAGCTACAGAACACAGACCAGGAAGCAATACAAGTGGTAGAAGGTCATCTACAGACACAGCTAGAATGCAATTCAAAGCTTCAGCGAAATATGGCCCTAATCAAGCGACACCTTGCAGCAGCTCATGAAGAGAATCGACGCCTGCAACTACAAAATCAAGAAAACCTAGAAGCAGCGATCGAAAGCACACCTGGGGCACCCATCAGTCCCTCAAAGTTTCAAGCTGTGACCCTCGACAATATTAAGATCATCTTGGAAGATTATGCTAGGCTGCTTGAAGCACATGATCAGTTATCAGAGGAACTGGGTCAACTAAAGCAAAGACAACAAAAAGACACAATGACTACCTCTCAAACCACCTCCTCAGCGGCTTCACTTCTCACAGACTCAGAGGCTCTAAAAGATCTCTAGAAACAGGTCACAGAATTGCAAGCACACCTACTACAATATGAGAGACCACCATCCCCACTAGAGGCTCCCACCGACGAGGAAACAGTACAAATTCCTGTGGAACAAACGTTTGAAGAAGAATATGATCCACAACCCTTCCCAGGAGGTCGACAAACGTAAGAAGGTCAGGATATGTTCGAAGCCCCGCGAACCCCATGGCTACGATAAGTCGAGGAAATTGGGAGTTCACATGAAGAGAGAACCGTAGTGCAAAATCAGGCCATGAGAGTCATAGAAGACACCATATTACAATCTGACTACTTCAAGCACCTGTCATCTAGACGCCTTATCCTCTCATCAGAACTTCAATATAGACCTTACTATGTCATTTTAGCCGACTACAACGCAGAGATACAGAGAGTCACGGGTAAGATTCCTACCTTCGCTACCCAGTTTCAACCCGAAGACCTTCCTCCCGAAGTACAAAAAGGCAAAATTTGTCAACCAACCTGGCGGCAAAAACTTCTAGAGACATATCCAGAAATGCTGCACACATGGAACAATGTGCCTTTACATCTCCTATACAATCCATGCTACGGTCCAGTTCCACGCCGCAGATCTTGGAAAGCATTCAACATTAAAGTGCAGAACAACGCGCAATGCAAAGAATGGCTAAACTACCCGTACATAGCGCCACCACAAGGACCACCATCAATAGCCTATATGATGGCCACAATTCGACACTGGATGCCTCGAATGAAGCCCATGCAAGATGTGGCGGCCCAAATGATGCTTAAGATCTTGGATATGATGCAGGTAGTCCTCAAAACCTTTAGAAATGCAGTAGCACCACAGGTACATCAACTGGCGTTTACCAATGGAAATTACGATTTGGTGTATGACATGAGCACCACCCCCAGCATTCGGGTAGCATATGCTTGTCATGCACGCATCAAATACCTCCCTGCATGCTATAAACAAACATTCGAAGAAATGTTCCGATTAGGATTTTGGGAGTACCACTCCGAAGTGTTTGCACCTAAGCCAACACACCTGCTCCATCTCTTTGCTTGTGAACAAGCCATGTACTCCAAGTACTACACCACACCGCAACCAGAGGTCCCCGGTGCAATAAATTGGGATGCATTGGAAGCTGACCTAGCAAGAGGATTAAGGATAGGAGAACACGAACTTGCCACCAATGTCATCCAATACTATATTGACCACTCTATAGAACAAAGGTCTATCAGGGGCGACAGACGCTAGGAAGGGGGGAGAGTGTTGACATACAAGTCAGATGAAGAGCATACTAGCACAATAGAGCAGTCATGCACAATACGGCAACAAGGCCTAATCATTTTTTTCCATAAAGTATTTCCAATTCAAGTGATTTTCATCACTATAGACACATTGTAAATTCTGTTTTTGGTAAAATAGACTCCATTTTGTTCAAGCCGAGGAGTCCTCAAGCTTGAGGAGTGTTAGAATTAGCTACATACCAATTTTCATAATTTTTAGACTTTGTTTGAGCCCTCAAATAGGCTCTAGAACCTAATTTTTAACTAGGCCGGACACTAGGTCTGGACAAGGCCAAAGCTAGTCAGAAAACTATAAAAAGAGCTAGAGAGCTCATTTTGAGGTAGATTGTTTGTGAATTGAGCTTATGTAAGAGACTTTTTGACTAATGCAAAGAGCTCCATTGTTCCTCTCCTTGTTCTTGCCTTGTGTGCACGTGTGTGTGTGTGTGTGCATGTTTTTGTTCTTCTCACTTCACGCACTTGTGCCTTCACTTGCTCATAGTCTTCATACTAGTCCTCACGTCTCCACGGATTGACAATTATGAGGTGGATCTCCGCATGTTGGTACTCACCATTGTGCTGGAGTGACAGTCCTCAACAACATCCAAAAATGAATAGCCACGGCCAAATGAGTATGAATATGAACTTATTGCTCAAATTGTTATGAATTATGTTAGAAATGAAGCTAAAATTGACACAAAATATAAAATTGTTGATAAAAAGATTAAACTTACTGACCAAACTTTACCAAAAGGGAGTGAAGACAAATTTAGATAGGTCTCAAAAGATCCTTGCTTACAAGAGCGTACAAATATTGGTCATACATTTACAAATGAAACTTTGAAATTAATCAAAATATGAAATGATGATCAATTTTTGTTACCTGTTGAAGGTGACTTTTTCCAAAGAGTGATTAAAAAACATGGAAAGGATTTTTCATTACATCCTCATGAGATAGGTTGTGCCGACCCTCAACTTGTATCTCCAATGATTATCTTTATTATGCCTCATATCCCATGGAATCTACATCCTATACTTGTTCCAAAAGCTCATTTACATGAGCTCATGAGGCTACTTAAGGAAAAGATTCACATGAGGATTCTTGATCCATCATCTGCACCCTACTCAAATAGGTGGTTTATAGTCTCTAAGAAAAATGGCAAATTACAATTTATACAAGATTTATAACCTGTGAATAAAGTTATGATTAGAAATGTAGGAACTGTTCTTATAGTAGGAGAATTTGTTGAAGCATTTGCTAGGCATGCTATCTACTCAATGGGAGATTTATATTCTGGCTATGATCAATTTCAACTTGCTATTGAAAGTAGGGATATCAGGACTATGAAAACTCCTTTAGGCTTAGTCCGCATGTGCACTTTGCCATAAGGAGCTACTAACTCAGTAGCACACATGATGAACGCCATGAATTCGGTTTTACATGACTTCATTCCTAATGTAATTATGCCATTATAGATGATATACCTATGAAAGAATGTGAGGAAAATGCGAAAGATGAAACTCTAGATTCTTTTGGCTGTAGAAAATTTGTTGTAGACCATATCTCTGATTGTGAAAGGATTTTTAAGAGATTTGAAGAGGTTGGTCTTACATTTTCAATTGAGAACTCTGTTTTTGTGTTAATGAGGTTCTCATAGTTGGTCATTTATGTGGAAATTATGGTCGGAGACCATATCCACCTAAGGTTGATGCCATCAACAAGAATTCTGAAACATGTAGCAACATTAGTGAAGTGAGACAATTTCTTGGTGCTTGTGTGTTTTATTCAATTTGGATTCCTCACTATGCACATGTTGCTAATTGTTTATATGCATTTCTAAAGAAGAATCGGAAGTTTCTATGGACATAAGAGCACTCAAAAGCTATGAGGAAATTAAAGAAATTTCTTCTTAATTCTCCTATTTTAAAATGTGTGGATTATTCTGATCAAAAGCCCATTATTTTGACTGTCAATACGATTCACATAGGCATAGGATGGGTTATTGGTCACGACAACGAAGAGGGAAAAAGATATGTTGTTAGATTTGGAGCTAAAATATTACATGAAACTCAAAGAAATTATCCACAAATTAAACGGGAACTCTGGGGTTTAGTCATCGCATAAAGATTGATAAAGAATATTTTATAGGAGCGAATGTAATTGTAGAGACAAATTGCTTACCACTTATAGGAATGATAACAAATTGTTCATCATGTGATATTGCTATGCTTAGATGGATTTCGTACATTAAATTTATAAATCTGGTTTTAATACATATTACAGGAGAATCTAATTTTGTTGCTGATATGCTTTCTAGAGCTACGTATGATGAAGATGAAGAAGCAGCAAATCTAGGTAGTTGACGTAGTGACCATGCCCAAAGGTATAGATAAAATGAGGTATATTGTACTTGCACGTGAATACCTTACAAACCATGTAGAAAGTCGAGCCCTACAATCTAAAAGAACATTCAATGTTTGTAAATTTTTACTTGAAAATGTAATTTCAAGATTTGGTTATGTTGAGAAAGTAGTGGCTGATAGGGGTGAATTAGATGCTCAGGAAGCTAGAGATTTCTTTGCTAGGCATGGAATTCATTTAGCTCTTACCACTGCTTATAACCCTGAGGCTAACGGGAAAATAGAAAGAGGGCATTCTCCAATTATTAAGGCGATTTCTAAAGCCTGCAATGGCCAAAGTTTCTACCATTTGCATTATGGGCTGATAGAATGACTTGTACTAGAACAATGGGGTATATGCCAACAGAGTTAATGTATTACCAGAAACCTATTTTTCCTGTTCATACTCAAATACTTACTTGGTCTACTCTTCCATGGCATGACAATCTGTATACTGAAGATCTTTTGGCTAAGAATTAAACAGCTTGAGCAAGGAAATGAAAAGATAGAGGAAGCTATAGCTAAATTAAAAGAATCTCGAATTAAGAATAAGAAATAGTTTGATAAATCGCATAGGTTAAGGCCAAAGCCCATTCAAATTGATGATTGGGTTTTGATTTATGATAGCACATTTGATTCTCAATATGATGCACGTAGGAAGTTAAAACGGTGTTGGTTTGGACCTTATGTGGTGCTCAAAGTTCATGACAATGGAACTTATGCATTATGGGAATTGGATGGAACACCTCTCAAAAATTTAGATACGGGCAAAAGGATTAAGTTGTTTAAACAAAGGAATGATGAAAATTGTGAAGTAATGTATGATGAAGAGAATGAATCATTTATGTATGGTTGTTTTCCTTAAATGTGGATTTTCTTTTGCAGGATGAAGAGAAATGTATGGTTATGAAACTAATTATAGTTGTGTGTTTAGCTATTGATGATTTTTTAGCAGGACTTTGAAGATGCTCAAATTATAGTTTTTTATGATAAATTTATAATGAAGTTGAAGAAGAGATGATTGAAGAAGAAGTTAATTTCAGGTTGTATTTCTCTATGCTCTAAATTCTTTATACTTTTTATCTATGCATATCACTTGCACTCATTACAAATATAATCATAAAATCTGGGATGAGAATTATCAAAATATGAAGCGAATCTATTTAGCCACAGTAGGAAAACAAACATGATTTATGTTTCTAAGTTTATAGATTACGTGGGGATTTGATATGGACAGAAGGATGTGTAGTTCATTTCAAATAATGGAAGTAATTTTATATATGTATGAGCATATAGACCCATGACCTTTTCTGTGAGATCCTATGTCTTTCTTATACATGCGTCTAGAATCGTAGCTCGGATTAAGGGGTTGAGCCTTTCCCCTTCAAAACAAAGAAGTTGTGAATGTAAAAACAAAAAAAAAAAGAAAAAGAAAAGAAAAGAAAAGAAAAAATTATATATGGTGATGCATGAATTGACTTAAAACACTTACTCCATAAGCTATATCAATCCTTGTCAAGGTTGCATAGTTTAGACTTCCAACTATGCTTTGATATCCTGCAATGTCTTCAAGAAAATCACCTTCATGAGCACTTAATTTATGATTTACCTCCCTAGGGGTGCTAGCTATCTTGGCATTTTTTAAGTGGAACTTCTTCAACATGTCGTGCACATACTTCATTTGAGTAATGTGAATTCCAGAATTTGTGAAAATCAATTCAAGTCCAAGAAAATACTTTAGAAGCCCTAGGTCACTGATTTTGAACTCCTCCATCATCAAGGTCTTGATTTATTTGATGCCATTGGCATCACTACCTATAATTATGATATCATCAACATACACACATAAATATATCATCTCTGAATTGCTTCTCTTGACAAATAGAGAAGAATATACTTTTCTCATCATGAATCCTTGATGTTGAAGGTATGTAGTTAGCCTATGGTTCCATGCCCTAGGTGCCTACTTCAAATCATAAAGATCTTTGTTCAATTTTCACACATAATTTACCTTGGTTCTTCATAACCAAGAGGTTGATCCATGTAAACCTCGAAATCCAGCCATTAAGGAAAGCATTTTTCACATCCAATTGATACATGTTCTAACTCCTAGATGCAGCCACACTTACCAATACTCTGATGGTTGGCATTTCAGCCACAGGTGAAAATGTCTCTTCATAATCAACTCCTTGGGTTTGTGCAAAACCCTTAGCCACAAGTCTAGCTTTATACCTATTTATGGATCCATATGAGTTTCTCTTGATTTTATAAATCCATCTAGAGCCAATTACCTTCATTGATGCCTTTTTTGGGTACTAGTTCCCAAGTATCATTCTCTTGGAGTGCTTCTATTTCTTCATGCATAGGTTCCTTCCATTCTGCCTTGGTCTTTGCTTCTTCATATGGAGAAGGCTCTTCAAATGACAAATATTTAGCAAGATAAATGCAATGCTTAGTAACTAATGAAGTATCATACCCATATCTGATTGGCTTCTTGCTCTCCCTTTGTGATCTCCTTAGAGCTTGGTTGGATGATTCAGGTAAGTCTTCCAACCTCTTCACTTTGGCTTTGCCCTTTGATTTCCATGCTTTGAATTCTTCTAAGTTGATGGTTTCTTCATCATCTGATTTGATGTCTTCAATTTGTGTTGTTTCCTCGGAAATTCCTCTTCCAAGTCATCTAGAAATTTGACTTTCCTGCATTCACTTTCAAACCAAGAATCATTCTCATCAAGCACAACATCTCTATTGACCATAAATCCTTTGTTGGATGGATTATAAAACCTGTATCCCTTCTGATTTAGATCATACCGTATGAATATGCACTTCTCTGCCTTAGGGTCTAGCTTACCTTTTATTGGAGATCGAACATGCACATAAGCAATACATCCAAATATTCTACAATGATCAAGTGATGGCCTTTTACCATGCCATGCTTCATATGGGGTCATCCCATCAAGTGATTTGGATGGCAACCTGTTAATAAGGTAAGTGGCAGTAGATATACTTTTTGCCCACAAATAATTTGGTAGCCTTTTTTCATTAAGCATTGCTCTAGCTGTTTCCACAATCAACCTATTTCTCCTCTCTGCTACCCCATTTTTCTCAAGGGTGTACCTTGTTGTAATCTCCCTTTTGATACCTCTATCCTGCAAGAATGCATCAAATTCATTAGAGAAGTACTCAACTCCTCCATCTGACCTTAACCTCTTTAGACTTCTTCTTGTTTGATTTTTCACAAGTGCAAGATACCTGCTAAATCAATGTGTTGTCCTGAGGAATCCCCTCACTTTTGGGGTAGCTTTGCACAGATTATGAGGAAGGTCTTCTCTCTGCTATGAGCATGCAAAATTAAGCTGAACACGGAGATTGAGTTCCCCCCCATGGCTCTACACATGGGTGCCACATGGCACTCATGTGTGAGCCTATCTAAATAAGTTAAGAGGTGGTTCACACCTCTCCCAAAGGGTTACTCCGTATAACATTTCCTTCTCTTTAACTCCATTTTTGTCCTCAAAAATTATAGTGGAAGGTGTAAAGAAAGAGATAATCAACGGAATAGTACTCCCACTAAATCAGCATGTATTAAAATACATGGTCATGTCTCCGTGTTGTTTCCCCATATCCTTCCCCTTAAGAAGACTCTTGGGAAGCTAGTCTAAAATTGGGAAACCGTCTCTGAAGGGTGCTAACCCGCTCCCATGTAGCACTATCTTTTGAACTATCTTTCCACTTTACTAGACACTCTTTATATAAGTGACTTCTCGTCTGTTTCTCTCGAGTGCGTAGTATGCTCTTAGGCTCATGTGGAATAGATTGAACAGAAATAGTCTACTATCTGGAATAAGGTTGTCAGATTCACCCAGCCTTTTCTTAAGTAGGCTAACATGAAAAACTGGATGGATTTGACTATTCTCTGGAAGCTGGAGCTGGTAAGCCATCTTTCCTATTCTCTTAAGTATTTCGAAAGGTTCACAATACCTAGGAGATAGTTTTAGACAAGGTCCCATCTTCATGGTTTCAGACCTAGATGCAACTCTAAGATAGACCTGCTCTCCTACCTCAAAGTTGATGTCTCTCCTTTGAGGGTCAGCATAGGCTCTAGCTCTATCCTGAGCTCTCCTAATGCTATCTTTAGCAAGCCTAAGCTTATCGTTGATCTCTTCCAAGAAGTCCTTTGCAGCTTGAACCTTCTCATTCTGCAAGCCTACTGCATAAGGAGCTCTTGGCTGAAACCCATACATAAGCATAAATGGACTATGCCCAGTGGAAGAGTGCTTGGCACTATTATATGCAAACTCTACTATAGGTAATTACTCTTCCCAATTAGTTTGCCTTTCATTCACATATGCTCAAAGCATATCCTCTAGGATTTGGTTAACCCTTTCTGTTTGCCCATCTGACTATGGATGCTCGGCCGTCCTCATGCTAAGTTTCGTGTCCAACCTTTTGAAGAACACTCTCCAAAAGTTAGTAAACTTCATATCCCGATCAAAAAATATGTCTAAAGGAAGACCATATAACTAGTATAGGTTCTCTACAAAGATTCTAGCCAACTCTAATGTCTTCACTATAGTACGTGTTGGAATAAACCTAGCCCTTTTGGCTAACCTATCCACAATTACCTAGACCGAGTTGTGCCCTATCTGTGTCTTAGGTAATCTGACTATAAAGTCCATGGAGATACTCTCCCACTTCCCATTAGGAATATCTAATGGGTGGAGTAGTCTTCCAATTCTTAACCTCTCAGCTTTATTGACTTGGCATTTGGTGCACTTAAGCACATACTCTAGGACATCCTTATGAAGTCCAGGCCAATAAAATTGCCTCTTAACAAGATCATAAGTCTTGTTAACTCCTGGGTGTCCCACACTAGGTGTGTCATGACACTCATACAAAATATTTTGATTCATCTCAAGATCTCTATGGACACACACCTTACCTTTATATAACAAATATCCATAATGGACATTGTAGTTCTTCCACTTGAATCCTTCTTGAGTACTCATCGATACTCCATCCTCACTAGAAACCCGTATATCACGATCCCCATTCTCTATGGCTTCCCAAATCTCAGAATATGCAGGATCAAGCCTACATTTCCCTCTAATGGACTCAAGTAGCTCACTAGTGATCTCAGTAAAACTCATCCCATTGAGCATAGGCATGTGGCTAAGTGAATCAGCCACTACATTGAACTTTCCCTTCCTATACCTAAGCTCATAATCAAACTCCTGAAGGGTCTCTGCCCATCGGGCCTTGCAACCTTTAAGGTCTGTTTGATTAGAGAGCCACTTAATGCTCTCTTGATCAAACACTATCGTGACTTTGGCACCATATAAATAATGATGCCACTTCTTCAAAGCATGGACAATTGCATACAACTCCTTCCCATAGACAGAGTAATTCTTTTGAGCCGGTTCTAGTTTCTTACTCTCAAAAGCTACTAGTCGACCATCCTATACTAAAACCGCTCCTATGGCAAAATCACTCGCATTAGTCTCAACCACAAATGGTTTGTTGGGATCTGCTATATGTAAAAGTGGAGTTGTAGCAATTGCTACTTTCAATTTCTCCATACTTTGCTTCTGTTCATCTCCCCAATGAAAGGCTTTCCCTTTCCCTTTAAGTTGCTTCCTCATCGGAACAACAATTTTGGCATAATTCTTAATGAATCTTTGATAGAAACCTGATAAACCTAGGAAGATCTGCAACTCTTTGAGGTTCCTTGGATGTGGCCATTCCATAATAGCCCTTACTTTTTCAAGATCCATCTGGATTCCATCCTGGGAGACTATATGCCCAAGGCATCTAACCTCTCTTTTGAAAAATTCACACTTTGACTCCTTAGCAAAGAGTGAATTTTCCCTTAGCACTTGAAATACCTTTCTTAAGTGTTCCAAGTGCTCCTCTTCTGACGCACTATAGATCAGAATGTCATCTAAAAATCTACTACAAAGTGTCCTAGATAAGGCCGTAAAACACTATTCATGAGCTTCATGAAAGTGGCAGGAGCATTGGTGAGACCAAAAGGCATTACCAAAAACTCATAGTGCCCATATCTAGTCCTAAATGCAATCTTAGGGACATCCTCTGTCCTAATCGTGATCTAATGATATCTTGATCTAAGGTCAAGCTTGGTAAAATACCTAGCTTGATGTAACTAATCAAATAGATCTTCCAATCTAGGCATTGGAAATCTATTTTTGATAGTTACCTTATTAAGTGTTCTATAGTCTATACATTTAAGTTTCAAAATGATCTCTCTATAGTGGGATAGGTAGACCATAAGAGGCCTACCTCTCTGGGTAATCCTATCCCACTCATCCCAATTCCTCTCCTCCTCATTCTCAGGAAGAAACTCTTTTAGAAAAAGAGTCTCAAACTAAGTCCAATGAGTAGGGATAGAGTTTGCCTCCTTAAGACTCATCCACCACTTGTAAGCACGCGAGCCGAGCGAGAGACTCGCCTCGAGCACACGGTACTCTGGTGGGGTGCCCTTCACTTGATGCAAATCATGCCACTTTTGTAAAAAAATGTAGATTGCATCCTTATTCCTATCTCATTCATCCCCCGTAAAGGCAGGTGGCTTCAAGTCTTTTAGGAGGGGAGCTTCCCTAGAGCTCTCTCCTTTGTGTTTACTAGGAAGAGAAGTATCTTTCCTAGTAATCTCTAGAGGAATAGGATGGGTTTCTCTTTCCTTCCTAGCTAGGAAAGAGGTGATGCTAGTCTCAAGTGAGATTATTTGAGACTTTAGCTACTGTATGAGAGATGTAATGCTACCAAGATCTCTCTCTAATTTAAGGGTTTGCTCTTTCAAGTCCACGAATTGATTATGAGTGACAAACTCATCTAAGCATTCCTCATATGTATACTCTTCTTGCTGAGGCTCTTTCTCTTCTAAGTTTTCTTCTACTTCTTGCCCTAATTCTACTTCTTCCATTCTAGAATCAAGATCCTCTAGTTGCTCTTTAGATGGAGAAGTGTGTTCAATTACTTGTTTCCCTTTAGATTCCATTTTTTACTTCCCTTCCCCCGTTTGCTAACTAGAGTATGTGAAAATGAGTGGAAGTAAAGCTTAAATATGTAAGAAGAAGAGAAATATATCACAAGAGCACTTCCCTGGTACAAAATGAAGCTGCGGAAGCAAAATCCAAGTGATCCTTTTAGCTTTAGGTCGCTGATTTTGAATCCTCGCCAAGCTCAAACAAAAATTGGAAATGTCCGCTTGGTCCGGGGAGGTTCTAATCACCAAAAACCAACAAGAACAATGCCAAAACCACGTAGCAATAGCCCCAAACGAGAAAACTGAGTGAAACTGAAGAACTTTTGAGATTTGACAGTCCTCACGAGTCCAACAAATATAGCCCAACACCTGTACTTCAAAGATATCAAGTGAAAAAAGTGAATTTGGACATCAGATGATGAAAAACTAGGCCTAGAAGTGGCTGCCTAGTTCCTACTGAAGTGCTACAGAGATATTTTGGTTGACCAAATCTTGTCCAAATCCAACAATGATGGTCTTTAAGCCGAGCTTGGGAGTATAGCTTCATAATCTGACCAAGATTTTTGAAATCAGATATCGTATGAGCAAGCTATGGTGCGGAGAAGTTGAGTATGTCACATGTAGGAAGTGGAAAAGCTAATCTTCATGGAAGGGTGACTTTGAGAAGCTCCAAACTGAGAAACTGAAGCTTTTTGATCAAACCCAAAATCCATACCCCATCTGCATAGCCCATATTACATGTATGCATCATTATTTTGCCCACAATCTTGATCTATAGCATCACTTTTGTACTCCAAAATTCCAAAAAAGTTTTGAATTTTTCCCTAACTTCAGTTTGAGCTCACTGTAAATTCGAAAAAGTTTGAAACACCTGTGTATATGGAGGATAGAAACCTTCACTCCATCACCGAAGAGGAGGGGAGGAGGGACATGGGCCCATCGTCTGCTACGCTCTGTTGTGCGCTCCTGTCGTTTGTCCTGTTTTGGGCTTCGTGGGATTTCTTGTCGACTGACTCTGTCCCGTTGTTAGTTGGGCCCATCGCGTTATCAGTTGGCTCCAATACCAATGCTAAGTCGATGTGTTGTCCTAAGGAATCCCCTCACTTTTGGGGTAGCTTTGCACAGATTACGAGGAAGGTCTTCTCTCTTCCATGAGCATGCAAAATCAAGCTGAACACGGAGATCGATGATAGATTGACTGCCCAGCCGCATAGTATTCCCATATTATTCTCTCTCTCTCTTGCCATAACTAAATGAGTTCCCCCCATGGCTCTACACATGGGTGCCACATGGCACTCATATGTGAGCCCATCTAAATAAGTTAAGAGGTGGTTCACACCTCTCCCAAAGGGTTACTCCATATAACAATACCTCTTAAAGCAAGTGAACACTTCATCTTTATGTTTTATAAAGTACAAGATAGTCTACCTACTGAAATCATCAATGAATGACACATAATACCTTGAGCCTGAAATTGAAGGTTCCTTGCTTGGTCCCCACACATATGTGTGGACAAGTTCCAAATAATCCTCATGCATATAGCCTTTCTTTGTAAAGGGTAACCTATGTGATTTACCAAACTGACAAGCACCACATTTATAGATCATGTGTTTCTTGGATACATTAGGTATCCCAAGCACACATTCATCTCTACATATTTGCTTCAAGGTTCTCTCACCAATATGCCCTAATCTTTTATGCCAAATCTCAAGCTCAGATAATGTTTGATCCTTGTAATTATAAAGTGCAATGTTTCTAGTGTCCTCAAGTTCAAATGTAAATAGTCTACCTATTTTTTCACCCTTGGCAATTCTCTTGAATCCATGTTGGGGGTCCTCCACAAAGGCTCCATATTTGTTGAACCTAACCTGCAAAACTTTTTCCAGTATTTGTCCAACACTCATCAGATTCTTGGTGATTGTAGGTACATAAAGAACCCTGCTCAACAGATTTCTATTTCCATCAGAAGTTTTGACATTTCCTACCTTGACCAATGAATGCTTGGTTTCATCACCTGTTTGCACTTAGTTCCTTCCCTTAGGTTCTTCAAGTTTAGAGAGAAGAGCTACATTGCCTGCTACATGGTTTAAACAACTTGAGTCAATATAGAAGAGGTGCTCATCATTCATACCTTGTCTTGAAGTCATATTCATAATGAGAAGAGAATCCTCTTGATCCTCTGTATAATTGTTGAAGTCCTTCCTTGATTTGCATCCTCCTTGATAATTGTTGTTGTAATTGTTGTTGTAGCCATGGTTGTAGCTTTGATTATAGTTGAATCTTCCTCTTGATTGTGAGTAGCCACCTCTTTGATGTCGTCTTCCTCTCTGATTCTTGAAGTTACTATAGCACTCATATGTAGTGTGATTAGACATTCCACATATGTTGCATGGGGAAGATTTGAAAGATCTCCCCTTGCCTTGTTTACCTCCCCTGCCCCTTCCTTTTGAGTTCCTACCTCTCCATGCATAGTTAGCTTGAGAAGTAGTACCTTCACCCTCTACTTTCTTGCTTTTCCCTTTCTCTTTAGCCTTTCCTTTATCTCTGTATAGGGCAGAAGAGTTGTTACCTCTTGATGGTTCTCCATTTTTGTTGAGCTTGGCTTCATGGGTAAAGAGTTTTCCCATGAGTGTGGTAAGATCTAGAATCTGCATGTCCATGTATAAGTCCATAGCAGTTGTGAAGGCTTCCCATTTGTCATGTGCCTTGATGCCATTGATTATTTGTCTCACTATTTTCTCCTCTTCAATCTCCTCTCGTGTGCTTTCCAATTGAACACCCACATCTTTGACTTTGGTCACAAACTCTGAAACATTCTGCTTGCGTTGCTTCCTTTGAGTGGTAAACTCAATCCACAATTGATTTTTTCTAGCTCTTGTATTGGAAGAAAAGTATGAAAATAATGTATTCCAAGTCACTTTGGGATGTTTTACAATTCCTAATATGTGGAAGAAGGAACTCAGAGATAGATTTAAGTAACTATGACCTTGCTAGAGCATCTTTGGCACACCATGAGTTGATTCTTTCAAGCTCCTCTCTTGTAGGTTGTCCTTTGCTTCTGAAAATGGGCATCTCCTCATCTCCTCGTATGTATCCATAGAGACTCCTTCCTTGTAAATATGTCTTCATCCTCAAGGACCATGCCGGATAATTGTTCCTATCCAATTTGTCAATAAAAGAATGGAAGCCATCTCCCATTTTCCCTCAAATTGCTGTAATACCACTCTTGGAAGAGATGGATGGATACCTCAAGGAAATGAGGTGGTACTGCCAAAACCTGCTTTGTACCTACCCTATTTTACTTCAAGGTTATGTAGTAGACCCTCTTAGCTAGAAAATGACACGAAATAAGTATCTACATACTTTGGAGATGATGCTTCAAACAATTAGATCAAAACATATAATTTTGCAAATAGCTAGCGATCAAAAACCTGCTATTTCGGTCTTGACACATGCTGGATATTTTGCTCAGTGCTCACAGTACAGTAGCAATTAGGAAAATTCCTTTTGATGCTATCTAATTAGCTTAGATAGCTACTAATTTCAAGTGGAATAACTTAAAATGATAAACCATACACTGAGCAATCACTTTTACCCTCGATTTTTTAGGAACTACACAGAGAATGACCATAGAACACTTCGATACGGATTTCTCCAAATTGGCTGAACCAAATGCCTTCAACATTTGACCGCTTATGAAAAGCTATAGAACATGAACAATGATGGAGAGATCACTGAGATATGGTCATCACAAGTACACTGTTCTGAGTAGACATAGCAGAGATATGAACAGAGATAATCAATGATGTAATGTATTATAGAACAATGTTGTACATGATCATTGGCATAGAGATGATGCCCAATGATAGTGAGAAGAGTAGGCTATGGTGTAAGCCACTCAACCTCTACAATTGATCAACAATAAGCTTAAGAAGGGGCCATGTAAATCCATGAGATTACAAGTCTTGTATATAATGACTTTCTTCAAGTTTCAATTTGAAATTCAAATAGATCTTCACCTAAAAGTACTCCTCTAAGTTAGAAGTGGTTCTCTCAAATGAGATTCGTAGCTTTTAGTTATGCAAACTCCACGAAATGAATGGGATTACAATATTCTCTCAAGAATTTATCTTTTACAAGAAGTAAATGATCTAGCTTTACCTATCTTCTTCAATGTTTAGCCAAATGTGAAGGCTTGGATTACTTGCACTAATAAACATGTGCATGAGCATATGTTATCATACATGTATATGTGCATGAGTGTATCTAAGCGTTACATGATCAGAGAATTGGAGCTGCTCATTCACAGCTTCTCCCACCTTTCCAAATCCAATTTAAAGCTCACATTTGTATTAGCTATTTGCAGCATTATATTTGTATAGGGTTCATTATAATTCTACTTTAGCAAATTATCCCTCATAAAGACTTTTGCATTAGCATTAATATAGTTTAGTTCTATTCATTACACATTCATTAATCAAATTGATAAATTTTCATTAGTCTATTGTTCATATGTCCACTAAGCCTTTGCATGTGTCTGACAATATTGAGTCTAGGAATGAGTCTAAAGAAGTAGAAGTAGAAGAATTAATTATGGACTGTCTTACTGAGGAGTCTTTAATCTCGCCATCATATGATGACTATTTATCTAGGTTTTTCATTTTGTTTTCAATTGCGTCACCTAAACCCAAGAGTAGTGAGAATTTGTTCCCTCCACCTCTAAAAATAAATTCTCAATCTATGCAAACTGAACACGAAATGGATGAAATTATTAAAGATCATATCACTAATGAATCATTAATCTTGCAATTGTATGAATACGCTCTTGCTAAGTATAGAGCTACACAACCATACGGACAATAGATGCATAGGTTGATAAGCATTTCACATCAATTGATTTTAGTTATTAGCTTCTACATAAAATAATTAAGTAAAGTTGTTGGCATCTCCTATTACCCTATCCTTCAAGTAAGATTAAACCACCTGAGCTTGCTCCAAGCACCCAACATGTGCCAATCGATTTGGCGGTTGGCTTGATCCACCAACCGAGCATCTACACTTCCCGACAACGTGGTCATAGGGATCTGCCTATCCCATCCAAATAGTTTTTCATGGATTTCACTAATTAGGTGGGTCTCAATATTTGTGGGTGCTCTTTGGGTCTAGGTGGAGGAAAGTCATCTCTACCATGGTGAGGTCTTGATTCTCTTAGTCTCTCCATCTTGTCTGTTTTTACTGTTGATTGGTCTCTCCCTACCGTGTTAGCAAAGCTCACTTCAGGTCTCTCTTTACCTTTTTCTATTTGGAAACCATGTGCCATGGATGTTCCTACCCCTTGGTGGCCAAAGGCAACATTAGCTCATGGTGGGGAAAATACCACTTCACCCCTCCATGTATAGCCCTACCTCCCATGCTCTAACACTACAAACACTTGTTTTGAAGTGTTATCTAAGTACACTACTTCTCCAAGCTCCTTTGGATCCTTGAACTCATAGATTGTGATTGTTCCTACTTCACTGGGTTGCTTAGACCTCTACCTCTAGAATGCCTTGTCTATATCCCTCTTGAGGAATAACTCAATAACCTTGTTATCTTACGGGACCCATTCCAGGTTGAGCATCCGTGTCAATATATATTTACCTCTCCGTGTTCTAGGTTCACCTTCTGACTCTTCGTGTTCTAAGTCACCACTTTCTGCTTCATAAATTACTATTCTGAATTCATTGGTCCTATCGTCTTGATTGGAAATTATGTACATTGTTCCCTCCTTTTCGATATATGCATCTCTCTCAAATTTAACCACTTGATGCTCCAATCCAATGAGTTGATCAGGGTTTCTCAATTGAACTATAGATCTCCTCAAATCATCCTCATAGATGTGAGCACCTAATTGGTTGGTTCGAATGTACTCCAAGTGGGTTTTGTATGGCCCTTCATGTCTTTCTATGTATGCTAACCCTAAACCACCTTCTGGTCTCTGCTTGGTTCGTACAGATAACCACTCAATTGTTGAGCCCAAGATCATGTCGTGATTCTAAAACTAGCTTCAAATGACCTAATACTACCTCAATCCGCCTTTCTTATGTGCTTTCCTAATATGAGGTTCATGAATTGTACTCCTTCAGGTGCTTGATGTGAATTGTCATTACACAGATTGTTTCTTTCTCATTTACTTGATTCATTTTTTCTTTCCTTAATCTCTTTTCTTGTCCACTTATGTATGTCATGTATCATTTTTCATTGTGTATTTAAGTTATCAAACCATTGGAATTAATTCCTTTTCTTTAGGGTTTAGCATTTGAGCTTGAACTTGAGTAATTAAGGTTTCTTGTACTCGTATCGTTCGTAGTGTGATCCTAGTTAATCGATGACATTAACTACACTTAGCCTATACTAGCAATTGACTGAGGTGGTTGAAATTTCTTCCAACCTCAAGTCGGATGCTTCGTTGATTGCCCTTATGCCCAAGAAGATGTGCTTCCCAAGCCTTGCTTTGCTCCGCACCTCACCTTGCTCTAGATGACCTTAATAGACATGTACAAATCTTAAGCCTAGATCACACTTTGATTGACAAGCAAATAGTGACTTCTTCAAATATATGTTAGCAGACCCCTAAGATGCACCGATTGCTTAAAAAATCACACAAAATTGAGTCCAAAAGCCAATCATCATGATAGTATGAACCAAGTGTAATGGTTAGTGGTTGTCGCGATGGTGTGAACCAATCTCATGGTCATAAGGCACGATGGTCTAAAGGCATCAAGATGGTATGAACCAATCACGATTGCGTGGTTGCAGTGGCCGTTGTGATGGTACATGCAAATCATCATGATGGTCACACGTCATCATGATGGCATTAGCCAATCGCGATGGCTTGAGCTAGTCGCGATGGTGATGCCTCATAATGATGGCATAAGCCCATCACGATGATTCAAAGACTTACAATTTTTAGGATGTAGCTATAGATTCCTAGATGCGCTAAGATGCTCTACACCCTCACTACGATGCATTCAAAAAAATACAAACTTCTCATACCATCATGATGAACTGAAGCATTCGGTAGAAATAGTGAAATTTCAAAAATTTTACCTATAGAGTGTTGTAATCTCGTAGTGAAGCAATATCCTGCAAAGAGAACTCACAAACACATGCAAACGCTCTCTCTCTCTCTTGCTCTCTCTCTCTCTCACACATAAATGAGTAAAATGAGAAGAGAAGGGTGCATGGTGAATTTTGGTGAATTTTCATGATGGGTAAAGAAGATGTGGGGATGAAGAACATGTATAGGGGAGGTGAAAGAAGATGAAAACAACACAAAAACAACAAGAAAACACTAATACACTCACAATGAACGGACAACAATAGCAACAACAGTTATGTCAACCAAGGCCGCCTCCAACAGGAGTAACATACACGAAATTTGGTGGATTCCCAAGAGATGATCCGGATGCTCACGTACGCACTTTCGAGATAAGTTATGAAGTTCTTAACCATCCACCGGATCAGGCGTATAAGGCCATTGTTTTTCAATCTACACTGGTCAATGAAGCAGCTAGATGGCTTACGGAATACGATATTAATCATTTCGGTACCTATGATGCAGTACGAGACGCTTTTCTGCAATGATTCAGGCTAAAGAAGAATCCCGCCAAAATCTTTGATTATTTACAAAACAACCGACAGAAGGCAAATCAGACTGTCCAGGAGTATGCTACACTCTTTAGAACACACTTGCGGCAGATACCACAAGCCCACGCTAACTTACCTGATGATGTCATCACTCAGTGGTTCATCAATGGCTTAACCCCACAGCTGAAGCAGATCATGATCATAAGATGTGTCGGAGCTATGACGCTGGATGCAGTCATTGCAATGGCTCTGCAACTAGAATCCAAAGTCGGTGGATTTACAGAAGACCTGGAGTGGTTAAAAACAAACAAAAATATGGCTGAAGATATAATCAAACAAGTATACTACATCACATGCAAAAATTCAGGTCATATTAGTGCCAATTGTGCACTAAATCAAACGTTTTGCGCTATCTGCAACACTGTCGGACACACCACCGGAAACTATGTCTACAACGCCAGAATACAGGGAACAACAACGGTCAATGCAGTTATTCAAGAACATGGACAGCCAGCGAATCACTATGTGCCTCCGCAACTGAGAAACAATCAACCGCAAGGATATCGGAACTACTGAGGACAGAGGAACAACAATTATAACGCAAACCGTTGGCAGAACGGACCACCACCGAAAAATCCCAATTTACCACCGCCACGCTGTCATTTTTGTGGTGAATTTGGACACATTAGAAGATTTTGCAAAGATGCAGCTGAGTATGATCAAAGGAAGAAGGAACGACAAAACCCAATGGCCAACATGGTACAAATCACACCAGTAGAAACACAGACTGCTACAGTCCAGACCCGATCCGATAAACAACTACAGTCAGCAGCAGAAATATTCGAACCTGGGATACGAGAACAACATATGATGTATAACAAGGCTAGTCACTGGACCGCAACAGAACCACCAATGTTCCTAGAACCTATTTCGATGACTCAGGCTTCGTCGACAAAGGAAGAAACACAACAAAAGGAAGCAGCAGCGGAGCCATCATCAGCAGTAGACATGACAGCAGATACTTCTGCATCGGCAGAGACCTCAAGTTCAAAGGAGCAGGACAACCAATCTCAACAGGCCTAGGAAATTTTATCCAAGGCATCTATCACCCTGCCTCTAGGCAAACTTCTGGCATTAGTACCTGGGATTCGACAACAGTTCCAGCAACAGTTCAGTCCGGTGCCTTCTTGTATTCCGGCAACAGCAGCTGTTCAATCGGAACCTGATTCTACGGTTGATCATTCAGTGCCCTTGATTACAGTATGGTATAAGAATCATAAGATTACGCAGGTATTAATTGATGGAGGCTCTAGTGTGAACATTGCGACTATGGCATTATGTAAAAGGTTAGGATGGACCGAAATCGAACCAGTTCAATTTTTTGTCAGAATGGCAGATCAATCAAGAGTCCATCCCGTAGGACTTGTGCGGAATGTACCCATCACTTTACAAGGTACGACCTTTAAAATGACCTTTGTTATACTAGATCTGCCGGAATCCACTTTGGATTACAACCTTCTTTTCGGCCGACCTTGGCTGAAGCATGCGAAGGTAATACAGGACTGGTCTGCACAAGAGCTTACATTCAAAGATGCCAATCGTAGATATGTGGTAAAATTAGATGCTATACAACCTTGCGAACTTCACGCCAGACCATATTTTGCTGAACCAGTCCACATGTTAGATGGACTATCAGATGATGAAGAAGACGAATTTCTGAAGAATAACGCTGATTTAATGTCCTTAGGGACTTTTGATCTACAATCCGTTATAGATAACTGGAACACTTCAGTTTGTACAGTAGTACCTATCACCGAAAAAGCTAAGCAGGAAGATACTGTCTCCACACATGATGATAAATTACAACCACTGTTCAAGTCAACAGACGATACAGAGAAACCTCAACAGTTTTATGTCCCCAAAGACCAGTTGACCACGTACAATCTAGGAGACGAAGATCATCTGCGACCTGTAAAGATAAGGCAAAACTTACCGGAAACATTTAAAGCTGATTAAATTCGACTTCTTCGCAAATTCTCAGACTTCTTTGCATGGGATTACAAAGATATGAAAGGATTAGATCCGCGCATCTATCAGCACAGAGTCATGTTGAAGCCTGAAGCTAAACCGAACAAACAGCCCAGCTACCAGATGAATCCCAATTATGCATCACAGGTAAAAGCCGAACTTGATAGATTATTAAAAGTCGGATTCATCGTACCAGTAGAGCATGCTGAATGGATCTCACCAATTGTGATTGTGCCAAAGAAAAATAAGCAACTGCAAATCTGTGTGGATTACCAGAAATTAAACGCAGCAACAGTACCAAACCCTTTCCCGATCCCCTTTTTGGATACCATGCTCGATAGGGTAGCAGGTCATGAAATGTATTCATTCTTAGATGGATACAGTGGTTACAATCAGGTTAGAATGGCTGAAGAGGATATACCAAAAACTGCCTTCATTACCAATTGGGGTGTCTTTGCCTGCACCGTAATGTGGTTCGGATTAAGAAATGCACCAAGCACATTTCAGCGATGTATGCAAGAGATTTTCTCTCCTTACCTCACTTCATTTATGCAAGTATATCTCGATGCCAAATTTGGTGTTGTTCTAGACAATGGCAAGTATCGCATTAAGAAGCTCCACCTCCTTAATTTTCAATCCACAAAAGAGGTAGGGTGATATGAAGATCATGAACGAGTCATGTGCACAAAGGTGAAGGTGAGAAGCACTCAAGTGCACATACTCATACGCACACACAAGGTAGAGACAAGAGGAGATACAATGGAAGGCAAGAATCACAGGTCTATTACTCAAAAATAGCTCTTACACTCACACCCTTACAATGTGTGACTTTATCTAATGCTTCTAACCTCCCAAAATGAGCTCTCTAGCTCTCTTTATAGTTTTTTTACTAGTTTTGGCCAGTTTTGGACCTAATGATTGGCCTAGTTAAAAAATAGCTCCTAAGTCTCATTTGGAGGTCCCAATGAAGCCCAAAAATTTGAAGTTTGGTGTGATTACTCTATCTAGGCTCTTCAAGCTTGAGGACTCCTCGGCTTGCACAAAATGGAGCGCCTCGTGACAAAATTGGAGTTTTCTATATTACATATGTTACATGAGTGATAAAAATCACAGTTGAGATTTTGGTTACTTGTAATGACACATGTTTTGAAAAAGGAATGAATATGTGCCGCCCTTCGATCTTCATATATTTGCTTTTACATGATTCCTCTGTATCGATGTCTGCAGCTATTGCTAGTTGCACTACTAACACACTATATGATTATTCCACTTAGGATTCTCTTAAACCACAACAATGTTATGAACTCACTTTGATGATTTATTTGGAATTTTTCACATTGACATATGTATAAATCCAATCTTTTTCTTTAGTTGGCCAATGAACTCGCATCCTTGCCAGGTTATTTAAAGTGACAATCTTTGAATCATGAAAGCATGGATTCCAAAAATGTGCTTTCTTCAAATAATTATCTTATTCTTCTTCAAGAATACAATATTCCAGTACTCCAATGTTGTCCACATGGTACAAATGTCCTCATAAAATAACAAACTTTCTTCTTTGCAAAATTAAATGTGTGGATGTTCACTTTGATTTGTTTCATCCAATTGATAGGATTGGTACCAAGGAGCTTTCCCATCCTGGTATGATTTCTACATTCAAGAGATATACATCAGGCAGCTCATCATCAATTAGATGTGATTGCTCTCAATTGGGCTTTTCCTTGGCTTATCACAACTTCAAATTTAACTCCATAAGAAGTAAAAACCACCTCACTATTGTTCTTGTTTGACAAGGTTTGCTAACCAAATATAATAAAGCTTGATGATCCACAAAGAATTTGAATTTGTTAGCCAACACATAATGTCTATATTTTTTTACAACAAACACCATTCCTAAGCCCTCTCGTTTAGTTGTGGTATATTTTTTCTAAGCCTAATTCACTTTGCTACTTGCATAGGCAATGGGAAAATCTAATTTTTTTCCTTTTATGGGTTGTGCTAAAACACATTCTAAGGCAAAGCTAGAAGCATCTACATGTACATGAAATATCACATCCCATTCTGGTGTTTTTATTATAGATGTTGAGATAGATTTTTAGCCAAAAGTAGAAACTGTTTGAAGCACATAAACACTTTGAACTTTGCCTTCAATGGATATACCCATGCATGCCTAGAAAAATCATCGATGAAAGTCACAAAGTAAAGATAGTTTCCAAAAGAAGGTGTCTGCATAGGACCACAAACATCACTATGTACAAGCTGCAATTTCTGCATACCCCAAACTAAACCATCTTTTGGAAAGGAAGAACACTGCATTTTGCCCAAAATACAACCTTCAGATACATGTTTACCGGGCACCTCAAGTTTGGGCAAAGAGGACACCATTTCAGATTTCTGCAGGCGTAGAAAACTAGCAAAGATCAGATGACTAAAGCATGCATGCCAAAGCTTTGCATCTGACATAGCTTGTGAATCATGTACTACACATGCCAAATCATTTTCATAGTCTATGAGCTTATACAACCCACGACATAAAACGCCAAAAGCAATAATGACATTTCCATTTGACAGATCATGAACTGTACATCTGTCATCAATAAATTTCACAACCAAGCCAATCTTGGCTAATGTAGAAACTGATAACATATTTTCCTTGATCCCTAACACAAACAAAGCATCTGACAAAGTGAAAGAACTACCATCAATAGTAGTCAAAATGATCTTACCAACTACCATAACAAGATAGGAGCAGTTGTTGGCACATGTAATAGTATTGCCTATAGGGGCAACCTCGAGTGAAGAGAAAAACTGCGCTCGGAGGTAATATGTTTGGTCACCCCACTATCAACGTACCAAACATCTGAGTCTACTACAGATATGCACTGCTCACGGGAAGATGGGTCAAAATTGCAAAGAGTAGTAAACACCCATTCTTCTTCCTACACAAGATTAGAAGACTCTGTTTTTGGTGAAGGGGCCTCTACAACAACCATTCCAACCTCTTTCTTCTTTGCCTCTTTAGGATCTAGTTTTGGACAGCTCTTGATGACATGATCATTTGCTTTTGTCTTCATTCTTCGAATGTCCAGCATTTGCAGATTTTTGCGTACTAGTGGAAGAGCTCCATTTACCTTTTCCCTTCTGACTAGCTAAGAAAGCTTGATCCTCAACACGCATAATAGACCTGTTCTGCCTAGACTGGTCTTCCTACAACAGAATAGAGACTAACTCCTCAAATGACAAGGCATTTGGATTGCCTTTCATCATCAAATTAAGAGTAGAAGCAAAACTCTGATATGAGTCAGGAAGAACATGCAGAATGGTCTACACAAGTGAGCTAACTGGTATAACTTCATCAGCAGAAATCAATTGTTCTTTCAAATCCTTGATCTTTGTGAGAAAATTGTCCATAGAATCACCTTCATTTATGTGCTCACTCTCCAATTGTAAGGAAGAGGAGGTAAGAACAAAGATAATACTAAAGCTTGTTGGATTTGTGGCAGAACCAATCATTTGGAAAATGATTGTTGGTATAACAATCAAAATGGAGGAAATAATAATGAGAGTTTTAATCAAAGAGGTAGAGGAGGCAGAAACCAAAGAGGCAACTTCAGAGGAAGAGGTGGTAGGACATCATATGCTAGAGGAGGTGGAAGAAGTTTTCAACCTCATTCCTACAACAACAATTATTATAACTATGCATCAGATCAGAAGGATGATATGACTCTTATCTTGAATGCAACTCATGAATCAGTAGGAGAAGATCAAAGGGTGTTTTATATTGACTCAGGATGTAGCAATCATCTGAGTGGCAATATATCCTTGATGACTGATATGGAAGCAAAGGTGAATGGACATACAATTCAAACAAGTGACAACACCAAGCACAAGGTGGAAAGTATTGGATCAGTGAAGACAAAGAATGGAAGTACACTCTTGAGCAAGGTATTTTATGTTCCTACTATTCCTAAAAATATGATAAGTGTAGGGCGACTTGTGGAGAAGGGATATGAAGTCAGATTCACAAATGATGGTGTCTATGTGCAAGATCCAAATCAAGAATATAGAAACATTATTGCAGGTAAAAAGGAAGGAAGGTTGTTTACTCTCAAAGTTCAAGGTAATGTGGGACATGCTTTGTTTACTTATGGAAGTCAAAAGATGTCTGAGTTAGATCTATGGCATAAAAGGTTAGGTCATTTCAATGAGAGAGCCATAAAGGAAATGTCAAGGAATGATGTGGTGCTTGGTTTGCCAAAAGTTGAAGGGCAACACATGTGTACAAGTGTGAAGCTTGTCAATTAGGTAAAGCACACAAAAGTTCATACAATAAATCAAGAGATAAGTATTCAAATATGCTTGAATTGATTCATACAGATGTGTGGGGTCCTTCAAGGGACTATAGCATAAATGGATCCAGATATTATGTGTTGTTTGTTGATGATGCAACTAGATGGATTACTTTATATGTAATCAAGGACAAATCAGAAGTGTTCAAGACATTCAAGCATTATCATGCTTATGCAAAAAGGGTTACAGGACAAAAGCTCAAGAGATTGAGATCAAATGGAGGGGGAGAGTATTTCTCTAAAGACTTTGATGATTATTTGTGGAATGCAGGTATAAAAAGAGAAGTAACCTGCAGGTACTCTCCTCAACAAAATGGAATTGCAGAAAGAAGACATAGAACTCTTGTAGAGTTTGCAAGAGCAATGATGAAAAAAAAGAATTGTCCAAATTACTTATGGGCAGAAGCTATCAACACTGCAACATATCTTGTGAATAGATTTCCTTGTAAAGATTTGGATGGAAGAACTCCTTATGAAGCATGGTGGGGTAAGAGACCTAATCTTGATCATTGTAAAGTATTTGGATGTTTAGCATATGCTTATGTTCCTTCACAATTGAGACATAAGCTAGAACCCAAAGCAGAGAAGTATGTGTTTATTGGGTATGATGATAGACAGATGGGTTACAGATTGTGGAGTCCATCCTCAAAGCAATTTCTTGTTACCAAAGATGTTACATTTGATGAGCAAAGCACATGGTATACAGGTTCAACAAATGATTATGGAGGTGTTGAAGAAATACAAAGGAAAGGGAAGGCAAAAGTAAATGTGTATGAAGAAGATATTGATGATGTTGACTATAAAAGTAAATTGCAGGATAATGTTGAAGATGGGCCAATATTTGATCCAGAATCAAATGTGGTTGAGACTTCAAGAAGTGCAGAGGTCATAAGATCTTCAAGGGAAAGGAAAGAGCCTATCAGGTATAGCTATGACACATCTTTCTTAACAACAAAAGATTATGCTTACATTGTGAAGATAGAAGAGGATCCAATCACATATGAAGAAGCTAAAGGTAAACAGAATTGAGAGAAGGCAATGCAAGAAGAGTATGATGCTCTACTTGAAAATGAAACATGGGAGTTGGTGCCAAGACCAAAGAATCAGAAGGTCATTGGATGTAAGTGGGTGTATAAAACAAAAAGGTTTGTAGATGGTAAGGTGTCTAGATAGAAGGCTAGACTTGTGGTCAAAGGTTATGCCCAAACTTATGGGGTAGATTATGATGAAACCTTTAGTCTTGTTGCTAAAATTTCTACAATTAGATCATTGATTGCTATTGCTGCTTGTAAAGGATGGAAGTTATCACAATTAGATGTGAAGAATGCATTTCTGAATGGATACATTGCAGATGGTGTACATGGAGCAACCAGAAGGCTTCATGGATTCAATTGGATCAGATTATGTGTGTAAGCTCAAGAGAGCATTGTATGGGTTAAAGCAGGCTCCAAGAGCATGGAATTACAGGCTTGTTAAGTTCTTGAGTGAATGTGGATTTCAAGCATCAAAGGCAGATAGTAGCTTGCTAGTAAAGGCAAGTGAAAATGGATACATATACATGTGTATTTATGTTGATGATATTATTGTCACAGGTACAGATGCTCAAGGAATCAATGAGCTTAAGAAACAAATAGAGAAGGAGTTTAAGATAAGTGATTTGGGAAACTTATCTTATTTCTTAGGAATGCAGTTTGTATATACTCAACATGGAGTATATGTTACACAAGAGAGGTACTTAAAGAATCTTTTGGTCAAATTCAACATGGAGGATTGCAAGCCTTCAAGCACACCATTGGAGGTAAATCATAAGTTGAGCAGGTATGGAGGTGAAGAATTCAATGGCATGAAGAAATATCAGAGTTTGGTAGGTAGTTTAATCTATGCTACCTTGACAAGGCCACATCTATCATATGTAGTAGGTGTATTATCACAATTCATGCATTGTCCAAAGAAGACTCATTGGATTGCAGCTCAAAGGGTACTCAGATATATCAAAGGAACCCTAAGTGAAGGTTTGTATTATGGATTTACTTCTGATACAAGAATCAAAGTATTTAGTGATGCAGATTGGGCAGGTGATTCAGATGATAGAAGGTCTACTCATGGGTATCTCTGTTATATTGGAGATAAACTAGTTTCTTGGTGCTCAAAGAAGCAACATACAATTGCTTTGTCATCTACAAAAGCTGAGTATAAAGGATTGGTAGAGGCTGCAAAAGAAGTGATATGGTTAAAGACCTTGTTGAAGAGTTTGGAACTGATCAGAGTACTCCGATTATTTTTGGAGACAATATGAGTTCATTGTATTTGGCAGCTAACCCTGTTTTTCATGCCAGAACTAAGCATATAGAGATTAAGTATCATTTCTTGAGGGAAAAGGTACTTGACAAAGAGATTGAAGTGATGTATACTCCAACAAAAGAACAAGTTGCAGATATGATGACAAAAAGCTTGGATGGACCTAAGCTACAAAGATTCAAGGAGATGGCAGGAGTGAAGAAGAATGGAATAATCACAATTAGTGATTGAGGGGGAGCTGTTGGAACACAGCAATCACAAATTGGTGATTACAAAGAGTTTGAAGCAAGCTCATGATCAGATTGAAGTGGAAGAAAACACTTGAGAAAGTGAAGAGATCTTAGAAATGAAGTTTGTATGCATATGTACATTACAGGTGGAAATTCTTGTAATCTGAGTAGAGATAATACTTAGGATGATAAGGAGTAATGTAATAGATGCGGGATAAGTCTAGAACCATATGTATATAATTCAATGATGTAAAGAAACATATGAGAGAGAGAGAGAGTCATTTGAAGACAAGTGTCTTAGAGATAGATGTGAAGAGAGTCATCTTCAGAAAATAGCGACGAGTATTTTGTAGATTTCTCTCAGTCTGATCATGTGGATTAGAAATCTTTTTGTACACATCTAATCTGGAAGCTAATGAAGCTATGTGCAGAGTTTTATGATCTAATTCCTTTTCTACTGTGAGAATGATCAATAGGAACATTTGTATGTAGAATCTGTAGATAGACTTCTCAGGGGTGCGCACTTTTCCGTGTCAATGTTTTGCTTAGATCTCAGTGCATAGTGTAAAGTTTTTAATGAGTGAGCATTCAAAATCTAGAAGGTAAGGAAGCTATGGCTAAAAGCATTTAGCAAAACGGGATTTGTGCTGTGAGAAATCAACTCAAGAAGTTGACCATGTCAAAGTCACCGTTTCTGGAAGACAGTTTTTAACATACCTTTGATCTTAAGGATCAAATTAAAGTTTTAATGATTCTTTTGAAGAATTAATGGTTGATATGATTGCACAAAGGTAGCTTGGAGATTTGTGCATCATTGGTTTGAAGAAATCTGAAGATATGTGCAGGTATTGAAGTCAATTTCTGAAGGAGACTTTTTGAAGAAGGAATTTCTTCAATCAGAGAAATGCTAGTGGAAGTTTTGATAAATGAAGACAATATTTGTGTAAACTTTGATCCATGACTGATATAGAAGTGGTCTTAGATCAGTATAGATCAAACCTCTGGAGATTAAGAGGTTTCCAACATGTTGTACATGTCTCCGAAACTTCATTACTTGCTGCCTCGGAATATCCCTTTGAATCTGCAATCCGATCCAATAATACCTCCTTCTCACTTTTTGGTTGTGGAATAACCCTTAGCAACATGTTATACTGCAGCTTTGGACATGGAACCCATTGTAATCATAAGAAAGTACTTAATATAATTTTGGACCAACAAGAATCAAGAAAACATTTCACCACGGATAAAAATGTAGAGAGATAAGCCTTCTTACTATGATGATCACAAACGTTGTTGCTTTGATTTTGAGGATGATGGATCACTTGCACAACATTAGAAGATAACCAATCCAAATGTGGCGGCTTCCCCTGAAATAGTTCCAGCCTAAAGCCATTGATTGGTTTGTCCATCCTTGTGCCAAACACATCTGCCACTCGAAAAGTTCCTTGTCCTAAATCCTGCACAATCTGATATGGGCCTTTGTATCTCAATGTAAGCTTCTTGGATGAGGTCCGAGCTTAGAATTATACACCATCACCCAATCTCCTTCTTTAAATAACTTAAATTTCACATTCTGATTCACCCAAGCTTGTCTCCTCCTTTGAATTACCTCGGTAATATATGCACTTAACAAATGATCCTCCTCCAACAAAAGAAGATATTTGCTCCTGTGTTTAACCGATACCTCAAGAGACATCTTTTCTGTTGTGATTCACAAACTTCGAACTACAAACTCCATAGGTACTACTGCCTCCAAACCATATACCAATGAGAATGGTGTCATTCTTGTTGTCACTTTAAATGCTATTCTAAATGACCACAAAGCTGAGTCAAGTAACAAATCCCAATTTTTATGATTGTCATGCACTAGCTTTTTAAGAATACGCATTAAGGTTTTATTCGTACTTTTTGCTTGACCATTTTCTTGTGGATGATATGTTGTAGTCTTTTTATGCATGATTAAATGAATTCTTGTTAACTCTGAAATCACCTCATTAAGGAAATGAGTACCTTTATCACTTACCAACTCAATCGGACACCCAAACCTGGTCATAATATTATGATAAAGAAATTTTGCCACACTTGCTGCCTTATTATCCTTCAATGCCACTGCTTCGACCCATTTCGTACAATAGTTTGTTGCTACAAGTATATATCTACTCCCCCACTGAGTAGTATGTTTAATGGGCCCCACAAAATCCATGCCCCATTTTTTGAAGGGATCCAATGGTAAAATTGGATGATCAGATATCCGATCTTAATTATTAGGTTGGCCCAACTTTTGGCAAATCACACATCCTTTAGCATACTCATGCGCATCCTTTAAAATAGTCAGCCACCATAACCCAGCCTGTAAAACTTTCTTCCCTGTAATATCCCCTGACAAATGACCTCCTGCTAGACATGAATGTGCTTCTTGTAACACGGCTGGTTGTTCAAATTTTGGTACACACCTCCTTATGACCTGATCCAATCCTTTTTTGTATAATGCCCCAGCTATAACCAAATACGGCCTACTTTTAAGTGCAAACTTCTTCCTTTGATCAGGTTTAAAGTATTGTGGTAATGAACCATCAGTTAAAAAAACTAATAATTGGTCATACCAAGAATCTGCTTCCACCATTTGTGCATTAAACAACGCAGCATCCGGAAATTGATCACTTACACCTGTAGGTGCTTCTCCTAAATCCAATCTACTAAAGTAATCTACCATTGCATGGTCTTTTCCTCGAGTATGCATAATCACAAAATAAAATTCCTGTAATAAAAGCATCCATCTCGCTAATCGTCCTGTTAATAAGGGTTTCTTCATTAAATAGACCAAAGCCTGATGATCCACATGAAAAACAACCTTATTGCCCAACAAATAATGTCGAAACTTGTTAAGAGCATATACCATTGCCAAAGCTTCCCTTTCTGTCACCGGGTAGTTCCTTTCAGGCGCACACAATACTCTACTAGCATAATAGACGGGTCTATACCATCCTTTCTCTTTCTGCTACATCAAAACTGCTCCTATAGCCACATCCGATGCATCAACAAATATGTGAAATGGCAATGACCAATCGGGTGGTTGCAAAATTGGTGCTACCGACACCATCTTCTTTAACAATTGAAATGCTTTCTCTTGAGCATATGCCCATACAAATGGAACATTTTTGGTCAAGTGGGTAAGTGGTAGAGAGATATTTGCTAAATATTGTAAATATCTAGCGTGCCACTTAATCTGACCAACAAACCACATTACTTCTTTCACATTGGTCGGTGCTTTAGCTATGCTAATAGCTTCAATCTTCTTAACATCAATAGCCATCCCTTATTGTGAAATGACATGGCCCAATAAAATAGCACTTCTGACCGCGATAACAATTTTAAACAGATTCAACACCATCCTAAACTACTGACATCTATCAAAACATGATTTCAAGTGCAGCAGATGTTGTACCTTCTTACCAAAGATCGAGAAATCATCTACAAACACCTGCATAAAATCCTTTAGATAAGGTTCAAACACTTTATGCACCATGTAATTGAATGATGGCGGTCCATTCTTCAATCCAAAACTCATGACTGTAAACACATAAGCACCAAATTCAGTAATAAATGCTAATTTATGCTGATCCTCCTCAGCCACACTAATCTGATTATACCATGAAAATCCATCCAAGAAACTATACATTTCATGCCCTGCTACTGCGTCCAACACTGCATCACAAAACGGCATAGGAAACAGATCTGTAATCATTGCCGCATTTAACTTTCTATAATCAACACAAATTTTGAGCTTCCCATTCTTTTTCGGAACCACTATAATAGGAGATAGCCAAGTCACCTGATTCACAGGTTTGATAAATCTGGCTGCCAATAGTTTATCAATTCTTCCTTCACTTGTTTAGCAAAGTTGGGATTCATTCTATATCTTTGTTGCGCTACGGGTACTGCATCCATCTTCAAATTAATCGGATGTTGATGCAAATCAAGGTCTATACCTTTCACTTGAGAGTAATCCCAAGCAAACACATCTACATACTCTTTTAGTAAGCAAATGAGATCCTCCCCAAACTTTCCTTCCAATGTTTTACCAATCCGCACCATCTTTGGTTCAACATCTGTCCCTAAATTAACCTCTTGAAGCTCCTCCTCCTTTATGCACGTAGAACGTGCATACTTCTGATCATATATCCGTTCAGCCAGAGTTATTACTTCTTTCTCTTGTTGTTCCAACCGCTGCTGTACTGGAGTTTCCATACTTTGTTTGAACATCTTTTGTATTTGTGCACCTTCAACCTGTTCACCCAGAACTGGCCCATCTATGTTCTGCACAATCTGATTATCCTTACTTAATACCCCTGCCACATCAACTTCTAATACCGGTACTACCGTCGGATTTGCTTGCAAAAACTTTTCCTCTTCATCATCTTCTATCTCGTCCGCTAAGTTAATTGTCTGAGCCATGAGTGGTTTCTCCTGTACTGACATATTTCTTCTTTCTCGCATAGGAATTTTCACTTGCTTTTTACCCTTTGTGATCATTACCAGATTCAGACCCCAATCCTGCTTGACTTTAGCAATCCTAAACCAAGGTCACCCTAACAACATTTCATATGGATATGCTGACTCAGACATCCTAATGACAACAAAGTTTACCATAAATGACATTCCTAAAATGATAATTTATTGCTGCTTCAAAATGCCAACTGGCTGAACTCGAGTTTGATCCGCCATTTTGACTTGAAAAGGTGCTGGAGCCAATGCCCCTCTTCCCATTTGTATAAAAATATGCTCAGGTAATATATTTACCCCTGATCCCCCATCAAGCAACACTTCATCAAATCGCCTCTGGTCGTACTGCACCTAAATTACTGGCACTACAAAGTCAATATCTGCTGGATCAATATTATTGGTCGAAGTTGAAGGTACCGACCGAATTTCTGGCTCTAAACGCTGCCCAAGTAACCTCTTCAACAACTTTTCTCGAAACGCTGGTACCAAAGATAAAAGTTGATCCAAAGACAATTGTAATGGTGAGCTAATGATTACATCAAACCAATCTTTTTCCCGATCTTGCTTGCTCTTACTCCTGTTCCCCTCTGTTATTGCAGTTATCAAATCTACTTCTTGTTGTTGCTCTGTCTGACTTACAAACCTTACCTGTTTATGTTGCTCGTCCTGAACTTGCTTCAAGACCTTGTCTCTGATCTGTCTTTGTTCTTGCCAATTAATAGGTCCTTTATTTTTTGATCTTGTAACTACCAACACTTCCACTTCTTTGCCTTTCCCACATTGTTTGCAAACATGGAGGTCTTACTTGTTGTTGCCTCTAAAAATTACCCCGACCCTGGATGGGAATAGCCTAATTGGCTGCTACTTCATTAATATTCCTATTATCTTGCCGCAAACTTTGCCCTCTATGCTTAGGGTTGTACCAACACTGATTTGTTGTACGTCCCTCTTTGTTATAGATATCACAAAATCTCTTTTCCTTTGGAGCTACGATGGAATATCCATGTCTCTTTAACTTATTAATCCATGCCTCCTCTTTACTTTGCTTAGCCTTATGCTTGCAATGCTTTTTCCCCACTACTTCATCTTGGTCATCAGAGTCAGAATCCGTTGAACCTTTGTCTGACTCCGTTTCTTAATCAGATTCAGTCTCTGAACCAGAATTAGAATGTCTCTTTTTAGCTCATCCAAATCTTCTTTCCACACGTGCAGCTACTAAAAATAATACATCAAAGCCATTTGCAATATCCACACTTGCAACCGCATGTCTACTTGTGCTTCGTAATCCTTTCAGAAAATATCGTGCCAACATCTCATCAGTAGGTCTTTCATTACCTTGCAATCGCTCCATTAAAGTCTTGAACTTCTCGGCATAGTCTTCCACTAACATGGTTTTTTGTCTGATAGCTCTCAACTTCCGTAATACATCGGAAGGAGTCTTTTCTTTTCTAAATTGTTGCAAAAATGCTATTTTTAAATCATCATATGTAGCAAAATGAGCAATACCATATTGACTGAACCAGCTCATAGCTCATCCTTCCAACGGGGCAGCAAATTGCTGAAGCTTAATGTCATCCACATAGATAGTTGGGTATCCATTAGCTATCCATTTTATCTCAAATTGAGCCACATGGCAATCAACATCTTCTTTAGAGCTTCCTCTGAAATGAGCTTCTTTGACTTTGGGATTGGGAGGTGGTTGAGCCATCGACTGTGGTTGAGGTGTACGCCTAGTTCTTTGACCGGTCGCCCCTGCAAGTGGGTCAAACTGGAGTCGTCTTCTTACTCCTACAGTTGCTTCTGTTAGGAATAGTGCTCCAAGTATATCGCCCACCAACCTTACCTCTGCTGCACCTGTTTCTCCCTATTCCTCTTCACTTTCCAGATTTGCTTCCTCCTCGGGTTCGTACCAATCGTAACATTCTGAGGATGACTCCACGTTTGCTGCTCTTGCCTGCGCTCTTGTAAAATACACTGTACCAAATCGTTTCCTTCTTTCCTTCATGCATTTCTTGCTTCTTTAGTAGTATAGTAGGATCGCCAAATGTGTTGGGGTTCGAAGATCAACACATCACAAATTAAATTCCAAATTGATCAACCTACTCACACTGGTCTTCATCAACAGAAAATATACCTTCAAACAAGCTTTCATTCTCGTATTACTTATACTATGTCAGAAAATCCATAACTTCATCGAACACACATTACAGAGTGAATAGAATTACATGCTACAACTCTACACATGTCTGTGCAAATACTTTCGTCATCATTCCTCACGCATTACACAAAATATATAAGAAAACATCTGGCCAAAGCTTTCAAATTACAGAGATTTTATAATCGCGAATACAAATATCTTCTTCAGAGTTTCATTCTTCATAGAACAAGCATCACGCTGCTCCTGATTTCATGAGGCGCACTTGCTCCTGTAGCACTCCTTCATTCTTCCTTCGAACACTTCTTGTCTTCTTCACGCCCTTCAAATGTAACGTTTTTTTCCTCCTATGATATCCACATGAACTTCGATATAACCGTCTGTTAAAAATCCGATGCACCAAAAAATAGACATCCAACTAAGTAATGTCTAAATTTAACAATCTTCCATAATTGAAATTAATCATTTATCTTCCAGATTTCCCTGTCTTCAACACACAAGCACTGTGATAGTGTGTTTGAAGGCCAAAACAAGCTCAGATCACAATTTTGGCACCACAGAGCAAAGATGTTTTGATCTCTGAAACACCCTGAGTATGCTTACCAAATTCCGTGCGATTTTGAGACTACAACCGGAGAGGTGTAGACAATGCCTTGGATGAAGCGGCGACCTGCTCTGATACCAGTTGTTGGAGTTAGACGTCTGCGGAAGCATGCGAATAACACAAGGAAGAAGAAGAAGCTTGAAGCACAACACACAATGTTGAATGTATTACCACTAGAATGTACAAAGATAAGTAGCATGTTAGGGAAATAGGCGTATATACAAGCCGAGGGTAAAAAACCTCCTAAAGAGGGAAAAAAATGCCCCAGTGGTCCTAGAGTGTTCACACATATCACTACCTAAATATATTAACACAACAATATACCATGGTCCTCAACTATGCATCAATCAATCCTTCTATGAACAGAGACACTCTTTTAGGCATTGATCGTTTTTCATCTTGAGGGCATCTATCCAAATATTGTTTGAAACTTTTGGCTACTTCCCTTACACTTTCATCCTATTTTTACGTAAATGTGTGGATCAATGTAGTTGTACTATGTCTATCCTAGTTTTGGAGAATTCTCCTATGAATCCTTCCAAAAACATTTCTATATCTACAAACGTCTCCTTTCTCAATGGTAAAAACCATGTTAAGGTTGCTCCTATCAAAGTTAATTCAAAGGCTTCAAAATGTGTTTTATAATCTTGTATTTCTTCTACCTTTAGGATTTGTTTGTATTCAGCCACATGGTCATGAGGATTTGAACATCCATCATATTGGTTTTTCATGCACTTAGCTACTTGATATGGTCTGAGGGTCCTCCTAGTGTCATTCCACTCATTTCTCCTTCTTATAGGAAACTCATGTAGCTTCTCCTTCCTTTAGAAAAAGTTTAGATGAAGTTTGTTGTCTCCTTTCTCTCTGTGGCTCCACTAGAGTATGATGTCTACTACTCCTTGGAATTTTAGGTTATTCTAGATTTTCATCCAATGCTCCTTTCTTCGCGCATTGACCCAAGTCATCTATATCTTCTGGATTATTGGTGAAGACGTAGATATATCCCTATCTTCATATCTACCATCTTTAAACTAAGCCACATGCATCAAATTTAAAGGAATTTCTAAGTTTTTCAATCTAATGAGATCCTTGTTGGAGTTAGACGTTTGCGGAAGCATGCGATTAGCACAAGGAAGAAGAAGAAGCTTGGAGCACAACACACAATACAGAATGTAATACTAGAGAATGATTACTAGAGAATGTACAAAGAATATAATACTAGAGAATGTAATACTAGAGAATGTTTACTAGAAAAAAATGCCCTGGCGATCCTAGTGTTTTCACACACATCACTACCTAAATATATCAACAAATCCCCCTTGGGAGTGATGTGGTGAACAAGGAGCTAGCACTCATGTATAAGGAAGTGCCAAGCTATGTGGAATCAATCCACAAAAGGAAGTAAGCCCAAAGCTTTGCAGAAAGCTTCAAACTTCTCCCTAGGTAGAGCCTTTGTGAAAGGTATGAAATGTTCTCCTGTGTGGGCACATATGTGAAGCTGATCTCCCCAACAGAGAACCTCTCCCTGACATAATGATAATGCACCTCAATGTGCTTAGTGCGAGCATGGAAAATAGGGTTCCTCGCAATTGCCAATGCGCTCTGATTGTCAGTGAAGATGGTGGTGGCAGAAGAATGACCAACACCCAAATCAGCCATAAGGCGTCTAAGCCACACACACTCAACAGTCACTGTGAAAGCTACCCTATACTCAGCCTCACAACTGGAAGAGGCCATAGTAGGCTACTTCTTGCTCAGCTGAGATATGCATGAGCTACCAAGCATGAAGCAAAAACCACTAGTGGACACATGAGTGTCATAGCAAACAACCCAATTAGAGTTAGAAAAATCATGCAAATCTGGCAGTAGTGATCCCCCCTTGGGATGAAACAAACCAAGTAGTCAGGTACCACTCAAGTAGCCAAAAATGCGCTTAACTACCTGCCAATGCTTGACTCCTGGGCAATGCATAAACCTCCTCATCTGTGAGATAGAAAACTGAATATCTGGCTGAGTAATGCATAAGTAAATCAAGCATCCAACAGCCTGTTGATAGAGAATAGCATCAAATGCATCTCCAACATCATGAAGACTAAGTTGTAAACCTATTTCCATAGGACTGGCAATAGGTTTACAGTCTTCAAGGCCAAAACGCTGCAATAATGTGTCAATATATTTCGTTTGACACAAAGCCATTCCACCATCAACATGCATAAAAAGAATGCCCAAATAGTGATGCAAATGCCCCAAATTAGACATCTCAAATGAGGCATGCAAATCAACCTTAATATCAGCAATATGCCTCTCATGAGGACCAGTGAGCAGCATGTCATCAACATAAACCACAATGATCAGAAGTACATCATTAGAACGCTTAACATATAAGGTGGTTTTAGTTGGATTGTTCTCAAAACCATGTGCAATTAGATAGGCATGTATCTTTTCATACCAAGCACATGATGCTTGCTTTAAACCATACGATGCCTTCTTTAACCTGCACACCTGGTTCTCATGCCCTTTCTACACAAAGCCACAAGGCTGAAAAACATACACTTCTTCATGCAAGTCACCATTCAGAAATGCTGTTTTGATATCCAACTGATGTACATTCCAACCATGATGAGCTGCAAGTGCACAGATGCTATGAACAGTAGTCATTCAACAAGTAGGTGCAACGGTCTCATCAAAATCAATGCCTCTTTCTTGCACATAACCCTTTGCAACAAGCCTAGCCTTATACCTATCAACTGTTTGATGAGGTTTATGCTTCAGCTTGTATGCCCACTTTGTGCCAGATGGCCTTCTTACCAAGTGGAAAATCACATAAAGACCAAGTACCATTCTTCATTATAGCATCATATTCAGATTGCATTGCAATCATCCAATGTTTAGAATTTTCTGCTTCATTAAACAAAACATGTTCACTCTCGTCATAGAGACTAGAGGCAGCTATAGCATAGCAATCTGATGGAAAAGAGGCACTATGAGAGCTTGATTGAGTACAATATGATAGAGGTGCATCTAATTTGTTGTCACACAAAGTCTACACCAACCATTTTGGCATAGTTTTTGCATGCGCAATATCAGCTCTCTCATCAACAAGTGCATCATGTAAATCTGCATCAGAAATGGAATGATCTGCATCATCACATGAAACATGCAAAGGCTAAGAAGTTGCCTCATTAAGAGGTCCAACACTAGACTATCAACCTGTAAAAAGAGGCAGCAAAGTATCATACATGTCTTTGGAGCTAACAGATGTCTCCTTAGTACATGAAAGCAATGGCTGAATAGCATCTTCCACAAAAATAACATCACGGCTAACCAAAATGCGTCCAGTCTGTGGATGATACAAACCATAGCCTTTACTTTCAGAACTACGCCCAGTAAAAATACATTTTACTACTTTATTATCCAATTTTCTGCAATGTTGTTCAGACATTAATGCATATACCAGACAACCAAAAACATGCAGATGAGCAACAGATGGCTTGCGATCATGCCAATCTTCATACGGAGTGATAGACTACAGTGCTTTAGTGGGACACCTATTAAGTACATATGCAGCAAATATAACAGCCTCAAGCCACAAACTATGTGGTAAGGCATGACTCTTGACCATACACCTCACCACCTCCATGAGTGATTTATTCTTCCCTTTAGTAACTCCATTCTCTTGAGGTGTATACGGCACTGTACACTGGAATTTTATCTCATGTTCAGCCAGAAATGCATTAAAATCAGAAGACATATAATCCCCTCCTCGATGAGAACGGAGGGTGCCCATTTTACATGTTGACATATTTTCAGCGAGAACCAGAAACTGTTTGAAGCACATAAACACCTCGGACTTTTCTTTGAGTGGATATGCCCATGCATGTCTGGAAAAATCATCAATGAAAGTCACGAAGTAAAGATAATTTCCAAAAGAGGGTGTCTGCATAGGACCACAGACATCGCTATGAACAAGCTGTAGTTTTTAAGTAGCCCAAACTGAACCATCTTTTGGAAATGAGAAACGTTGCATGTTGCCCAAAATACAACCTTCACATACATGTTCACCACCTGCCTCAAGTTTGGGCAAACAAGACACCATTTTAGATTTTTGCAGGCGTAGCAAACTAACAAAGTTCAGATGACCAAAGCTTGCATGCTAAAGCTTTGCATCTGACATAGTCTGAGAATCATGTACTGCACATGCTAAATCATTCACCGATTTTTCATAGTCTATGAGCTTATACAGCCCATGACATAAAATGCCAGAAGCAATAATAACATTGCCATTTGACAGATCATGAAGTGTACATCTATCATCAACAAATTTCACAACCAAGCCAATCTTGGCTAATGTAGAAACTGATAAGAGATTCTTCTTGATCCCTGGCATAAATAAAGCATCAGACAAAGTGAAAGAACTACCATCAACAGTGGCCAAAATGATCTTACCAACACCCATGACAGGATAAGAGGAGTTGTTGGCGCATGTGATAGTATTCCTTGTAGGGGCAGGCTCGAGTGAAGAGAAGAAACTGCGCTACGAGGTAATATGTTTGGTCGCCCCACTATCAAAGTACCATACATCCGAGTCTACTACAGACATGCACTGCTCATGAGAAATGGGTCAAAACTTCAAACAGTAGTAAATGCCCATTCTTCATCCTGCACAAGGTTAGCAGACTCTGTTTTTGGAGTAGAGGCCTCTACAACAACCATTCCAACCTCTTTTTTCTTTGCCTCTTTTTTCTTTGCCTCTTTTTTCTTTGCCTCTTTTTTCTTTGCCTCTTTTTTCTTTGCCTCTTTTGCAGCTAGTTTAGGACAGTTCTTTATGATATGATCATTTCCTTTACAGTACTTGCAAAACAATTTCTTCTTTTCTAATTTCTTCTCCTCTTTGTCTTTCTTCTTCGAATATGCAGAATTAGCAGATTTCTGCTTACTAATTGAAGTGCTCCATTTTCCTTTGCCCTTTTGACTAGCCAGGAAAGCTTGATATGCAACACGCATAATGGACTTGTTCTGCCTCCACTCATCTTCATGCAACAGAACAGAGACTAACTCCTCAAATGACATGGCATTTGGATTGCCTTTCATCATCAACCGAAGAGTAGAAGCAAAACTCTAATATGAATTAGGAAGACCGTTCAGAATTGTCTACACAAGTGAGCTATCTAGTATAACTTCATCAGCACAAATCAATTGTTCCTTCAAGTCTTTGATCTTTGTTAGAAAACTATCCATAGAATCACCTTCATTCATGTGCTCACTCTCCAACTATTTCCGGAGGTAAGAAACATGAGCCTCATTCCTAGCTTGGTACAATGTGGTAAGTGTATTCCAAGCATCCTTAGCTGTTTTGCAAGAGCAAATGTGAGGAATAATGGCACGTTTGATAGACAAAGCTATCAATGCATGTGTCTGAGCATCTCTACCATCCCAATGAATTTGATCTACAGTAGGTGCAGCGAAAACTGCAGCACGAACAGGAATCTGTAGAATATCATCATCTTCGACACCATCTCCATCAGCTCCAACCCCTGTATTTGCAGTACCTGTATTCGTGGGTGTAACACGACGTCTTTCAACACCCTACACAATATTCCATAGTCCTTTTGCAACCAATACATGTCGCATCATATAAGCCCATAACGGGTAGTTGGTACCATCTAACTTATCCTCAACAGCCAACATACGGAATACATCATTGCTTTTAGCCATGGCCAGTGACTAAAATACCTTGATGTAGAAAATTGACCATATCTCAAAAAGTTGAAAAGAATTGCCCAAACAACTTCTACTAAACCTGTAGCAGACTTCAAGACGCTTATTCTCACAAATCGAAACTGGTATATACCTTTGGCACAAAAAGATGAAATATCTTGCACAATTGTTGCGATAGTGCATTCGGAGGCTGAAACACCCTGAGTATGCTCACCAAAATTTGTGCGATTCTGAGGCTGCAACTGGAGGAGTTTCAATGACGCCCTAGATGAAGCAATGACCTGCTCTGATACCAATTGTTGGATTTAGACGTCTACAGAAGCACGCGAACAACACAAGGAAGAAGAAGAAGCTTGGAGCACAACACACAATAATGAATGTATTACTAGAGAATCTACAAAGATAAGCAGCCCATTAGGGCAATAGGCGTATAAACAAGCTGGGGGAAAATTTTGGTATATTTCGGTAGAGATGTGTGTGAACACACTAGGACAATTGGGGCACTTTTTTCCCTCTTTAGGAGGTTTTTTCCCTCGGCTTGTATATATGCCTATTGCCCTAATGGGCTACTTATCTTTGTACATTCTCTAGTAATACATTCAGTATTGTGTGTTGTGCTCCAAGCTTCTTCTTCTTCCTTGTGTTGTTCTTCATGCCCTTTCAAAAAAAAACCATGAGGCTGAAAAAAATACACTGCTTCATCCAAGTCACCATTCAAAAATGCAATTTTAATGTATAATTGATGTGTATTCCAACCATGATGAGTTGCAAGTGCAGAGATTCTATGAACACTAGTCATTTGGAATGTAGGAGCAAAAGTCTCATCAAAATCAATGCCTCTTTCTTTGAGCATAACCCTTTGCAACAAGCCTAGCCTTATACCTACCAATTGTTCCATCAGGTTTATGCTTCAACTTGTATACCCACTTAGTGCCAATGGCCTTCTTGCTCGAAGGAAAGTCACATAAAGACCAAGTACCATTTCTTATGATAGCATCATATTCTGATTGCATAGAAGCCATCCAATTTTTTGAATTGTATGCTTCATCAAACAAAACTCGCTAATTCCTATCACAAAGACTAGAGGCAGTCATAGCATAGCAATCTCATGTAGAAGCACTATGAGAGTTTGAACAAGTATGATATGATAGAGATGCATCTAATTTGCTATCTCACAAAGTCTGCACAAGCCAATTAGGCATAGTTTTTGCCTCTATATCAGTTCTCTTATCAATAAGTGCATCATGTAAATCTGCATAAAAAATGGAATGATTTTCATCATCATGTGAAACCTATAAGGGTTGAGAAATTGCCTCATTTGGACTAGCATTAGATTGTCCACTTGAAAAAAGAGGCAGCAAAGTGTCACACATGTCTTTAGAGCTGACTGATGTCTCCTTAGTACATGAAAGTAATGGATGAATAGCATCTTCCACAAAAGTAATATCACGGCTAACCAAAATGTGTTTATTTTGTGGATGATATAGACGATAAACTTTGGTTTGAGAATAGTACCTAACAAAAATTCATTTGATTGCTTTATCATCCAATTTCTTGCATTGTTCTTCACGCAGTAATGCATATGCAAGACAACCAAAGACATGCAAGTGAGAAACAGATGGCTTTGTTAGACGGCCGCCGAAAAAGGACAAATGTACTATGACAGACATCTTAAATGTAAAAGAACCTTCTTGAAATGCGCGTATAACAAAAGATTCGCGCACCCTTGTAACAAATCTTCTATATAAGGCAATGAGAAAAGAGTGGTCGAGAGCCCATTTTTGGGAATTGTGAGCATACTGTTTGAATCTGTGTGTGCTGTGTCGATGAGGAGATTGAGCTCTGTTCTGTTCTGTTCGGATCTGTTTATTCGTCTATTCTCCTTGTAGTGCAGAGTTATGACTCGGTAGTATTGTGTTGTGAATCTGTTTGGTAATAATTATATGCGGTTCTGGATATTATCATGGAATAAGTGTTGTTTGACAGTTTTCTATTGAACAAGGGAATGTGTAAGGCCGAAACGAACTGTTTGCGTGTTAGCATTTTTGTTAAGTGACCGGGTTCGATACAGTATTCTGCGTTCACTGTTGATTCCGATCACAGAAAGGACTAGTATCGGTAATGGTCTAAACGCGAGTGGGAACAATGATAAGTTTGTGACGAGTCGACTATCGGTAGGAACTTGATGCTTGAGTTTGGCATACGGTAAGTTTGCATACCGTTGAGTATAACTGTCTGTTGTGTTATTGTTCGGTATACCTATCTGTCACAAAGAAGTGCATATTGATTGGCATTCGTTTAATGAATTTGAGTATTCTATTAGTTATAAGTCAGAACCGGACTACTGCTCTGTTGTTATAGCAGGTCCCGTCTGGAAGTTCTAAGTCCTAGTACGCCGAGCAGTTACCAGTTGTTCAGAGTCAAGTACTGAGCTAAGATGCGATAGAGCATTTATGATTGTGTAAGAAGTTGGGAAAATAGTACAGGGCCTCTGTCTAACAGACCCCTACCACTCACAAGAACCCACGTGGCTAAGAGGTAGCTTAATGTTAGTTATCCCAGTATTGCCGATTGATTTAACCAGTTAACCTGAATATAGAAGAGTAAAGATTGAAATGTTCGGGGACGTCCGACCTTTGAAAGTGTTTTGAGTCTGAAGCAGAAGATTAACGACTAACATTTGGCGCCGTCTGTGGGAAAGTGGCATCAGATTGCTAGTTATTTGTGAGAAAGTGGCATTAGAGTGCCAGTTGTTTGTCAGAATCAAACATCCCGTTTATCATTCGATTGACTGACAGTAGCAACAGAGCCAGATTGTTGCAAACTGCTCAGATAGTGTTACTGCGCAATGATACATGCCGGTTACTCGGTCTGGCGAAACATATCCTAAGAACCATAAGGCTGGAGCACGTAAAGTGCTAAAGACAACCCTAGGAGAAGAAGGTATAACGTGGTCTGACCCAGTGGTCAAGCAAGTTAAGGACGTTAGAATTAATTCCGGTCATATTCTGGTGGAACGATCAACGCCTTTGGTACATTCTGGTGCTACTTCGACCCAGCCTATCGAAGATATAGTAATTCCAGAATCTACCAAGACGCCGTTGGAAACCAGTTTAATAATCTTGGATAAAGATTCAGAGTTATCTACGATCAGAAACACTCTAGGAAAAGAAATCGGTAAAAGCGGAAAAACATTGCATTCTCGCATAATTTCGGTTCATTCCGGTGATATTCGGGTGATAGAATCACCAATTTTCGGCAAAGGCTTAGCATTTTTGCGGAATCCTCAGCCCAACCATCATGCTTGGAAGAAAGATTTCGGATATTGGACATTCAGAAGGAAGGAAAGCTGTTCGAAGTAGAGATTCGAAGCATCCTAAGTAAAAACAGCACACCGGAAGGCACACCACCCGACGATACAAGTTCCGGTAGTTCAACCAATCAACCTCGAGATACAGAAGGAAGGCCTAATACACTCACAATGAACGGACAACAATAGCAACAACAGTTATGTCAACCAAGGCCGCCTCCAACAGGAGTAACATACATGAAATTTGGTGGATTCCCAAGAGATGATCCGGATGCTCACGTACGCACTTTCGAGATAAGTTATGAAGTTCTTAACCATCCACCGGATCAGGCGTATAAGGCCATTGTTTTTCAATCTACACTGGTCAATGAAGCAGCTAGATGGCTTACGGAATACGATATTAATCATTTCGGTACCTATGACGCAGTACGAGACGCTTTTTTGCAATGATTCAGGCTAAAGAAGAATCCCGCCGAAATCTTTGATTATTTACAAAACAACCGACAGAAGGCAAATCAGACTGTCCAGGAGTATGCTACACTCTTTAGAACACACTTGCGGCAGATACCACAAGCCCATGCTAACTTACCTGATGATGTCATCACTCAGTGGTTCATCAATGGCTTAACCCCACAGCTGAAGCAGATCATGATCATAAGATGTGTCGGAGCTATGACGCTGGATGCAGTCATTGCAATGGCTCTGCAACTAGAATCCAAAGTCGGTGGAATAACAGAAGACCTGGAGTGGTTAAAAACAAACAAAAATATGGCTGAAGATATAATCAAACAAGTATACTACATCACATGCAAAAATTCAGGTCATATTAGTGCCAATTGTGCACTAAATCAAACGTTTTGCGCTATCTGCAACACTGTCGGACACACCACCGGAAACTATGTCTACAACGCCAGAATAGAGGGAACAGCAACGGTCAATGCAGTTATTCAAGAACATGGACAGCCAGCGAATCACTATGTGCCTCCGCAACTGAGAAACAATCAACCGCAAGGATATCGGAACTACTGAGGACAGAGGAACAACAATTATAACGCAAACCGTTGGTAGAACGGACCACCACCGAAAAATCCCAATTTACCACCGCCACGCTGTCATTTTTGTGGTGAATTTGGACACATTAGAAGATTTTGCAAAGATGCAGCTGAGTATGATCAAAGGAAGAAGGAACGACAAAACCCAATGGCCAACATGGTACAAATCACACCAGTAGAAACACAGACTGCTACAGTCCAGACCCGATCCGGTAAACAACTACAGTCGGCAGCAGAAATATTCGAACCTGGGATACGAGAACAACATAGGATGTATAACAAGGCTAGTCACTGGACCGCAACAGAACCACCAGTGTTCCTAGAACCTATTTCGGTGACTCAGGCTTCGTCGACAAAGGAAGGAACACAACAAAAGGAAGCAGCAGCGGAGCCATCATCAGCAGTAGACATGACAGCAGATACTTCTGCATCGGCAGAGACCTCAAGTTCAAAGGAGCAAGACAACCAATCTCAAAAGGCCTGGGAAATTTTATCCAAGGCATCTATCACCCTGCCTCTAGGCAAACTTCTGGCATTAGTACCTGGGATTCGACAACAGTTCCAGCAACAGTTCAGTCCGGTGCCTTCTTGTATTCCGGCGACAGCAGCTGTTCAATCGGAACCTGATTCTACGGTTGATCATTCAGTGCCCTTGATTATAGTATGGTATAAGAATCATAAGATTACGCAGGTATCAATTGATGGAGGCTCTGGTGTGAACATTGCGACTGTGGCATTATGCAAAAGGTTAGGATGGATCGAAATCGAACCAGTTCAATTTTTTGTCAGAATGGCAGATCAATCAAGAGTCCATCCCGTAGGACTTGTGCGGAATGTACCCATCACTTTACAAGGTACGACCTTTAAAATGACCTTTGTTATACTAGATCTGCCAGAATCCACTTTGGATTACAACCTTCTTTTCGGCCGACCTTGGCTGAAGCATGCGAAGGTAATACAGGACTGGTCTGCACAAGAGCTTACATTCAAAGATGCCAATCGTAGATATGTGGTAAAATTAGATGCTATACAACCTTGCGAACTTCACGCCAGACCATATTTTGTTGAACCAGTCCACATGTTAGATGGACTATCAGATGATGAAGAAGAGGAATTTCTGAAGAATAACGCTGATTTAATGTCCTTAGGGACTTTTGATCTACAATCCGTTATAGATAACTGGAACACTTCAGTTTGTACAGTAGTACCTATCACCGAAAAAGCTAAGCAGGAAGATACTGTCTCCACACATTATGATAAATTACAACCACTGTTCAAGTCAACAGACGATACAGAGAAACCTCAACAGTTTTATGTCCCCAAAGACCAGTTCACCACGTACAATCTAGGAGACGAAGATCATCTGCGACCTGTAAAGATAAGGCAAAACTTACCGGAAACATTTAAAGCTGATTAAATTCGACTTCTTCGCGAATTCTCAGACTTCTTTGCATGGGATTACAAAGATATGAAAGGATTAGATCCGCGCATCTATCAACACAGAGTCATGTTGAAGCCTGAAGCTAAACCGAACAAACAGCCCAGCTACCAGATGAATCCCAATTATGCATCACAGGTAAAAGCCGAACTTGATAGATTATTAAAAGTCGGATTCATCGTACCAGTAGAGCATGCTGAATGGATCTCACCAATTGTGATTGTGCCAAAGAAAAATAAGCAACTGCAAATCTGTGTGGATTACCAGAAATTAAACGCAGCAACAGTACCAAACCCTTTCCCGATCCCCTTTTTGGATACCATGCTCGATAGGGTAGCAGGTCATGAAATGTATTCATTCTTAGATGGATACAGTGGTTACAATCAGGTTAGAATGGCTGAAGAGGATATACCAAAAACTGCCTTCATTACCAATTGGGGTGTCTTTGCCTGCACCGTAATGTGGTTCGGATTAAGAAATGCACCAAGCACATTTCAGCGATGTATGCAAGAGATTTTCTCTCCTTACCTCACTTCATTTATGCAAGTATATCTCGATGACTTCTCAATTTTTGGTAAGATGATGGCACATTTATTTCATTTACGCTGCTGTTTTCAAAGGTGCAGAGAGTACAGACTCTGTCTTAACCCAAGTAAATCTGTGTTTGCGGTTTCGTGTGGCAAACTACTCGATCATATTGTATCTACCCAAGGTATCCAAGTAGACCCATATAAGATTTCGGCAATTTTAGAAGCCCCGATACCCGCCACTCCAAAAGAAGTAATGCGTTTTATGGGTCAAGTACGGTGGCATGGTAGACACTTACGGTGGCTTGCTCATCTGGCTGTACCACTGAACAGGCTAATCACAAAAACTCCTCGACAGTTTGAATGGACTCAAGAAATGCCAAACTACATTTGATCGACTCAAGTATTTATTGACGCAGGCCCCAATCTTACAACCACCGGACTGGGATAATCCGTTCCATGTTTTTGTCGACGCTTCAGATATTGTGATTGGCAGTATTCTGATGCAGCAAATAGATAAGTGGTTTCGCCCCGTTTATTATGCCAGCAGAAGGCTTGCACCTGCAGAAAAGAACTATTCTACCACCGAAAGAGAATGTCTAGGATTGATTTACTCCATCAAAAAGTTCAGACATTATCTACTAGGCCAAAAATTCACCTTTCATGTGGATCATGCTTCCCTCGTCTATCTAGTAAGACAGCAGCATTTAGGTGGACGATTAGCACGATGGGTGCTACTCTTGCAGGAATTCGACTATGAAGTCATCCACCGACCCGGAAATGCACATGCCTTAGCAGATTTCTTATCTCGCCTAGATTCCGGTGAAGCTCCGATAGGCATAGATGACACGACTCCAACGATCTATAGTTCTGAGCCACTGCCCGATGAGACTGCCAACTCACAAGCACCACCGACATATTATGATCAGATCCTAACTTTTCTCACCGAAGGATGCTTTCCATCCCAGACAGCCAAGGCAGTCCGAAGAAAAATTGTAGTCTTTAGCCGTCGATTCCGGTTAGTTGCTGGAGAACTATATTATGTAGATCATACCGGAATCCTACTTCGCTGTATTCCACCGCATGAAGTTAATTCAGTTATCACTTTGGCTCACTCAATTCCTTCCGGTGGCCATTTTGCAGCAGACTTAACTCACCAGAAACTACTGCAGAGTGGTCTTTGGTGGCCAACGATGTACAGAGATATCTCACAGTTTTTCAAACAATATGATACTTGTCAAAGATCTGGTCAGCCTTTGCAACGTCATCTTTTTCCTCTGCAACCCATCTTACCATTGGAACCTTTCCAGAAGTGGGGTCTAGATTTTATCGGTCCAATTACACCTCCAGCAGTTTCCAGTAGCAACCGTTACATACTGACTTGCACAGACTACGCAACCAGATGGGCAGAAGCCTGGGCTTTACGGTCTGCTATAGCAGTTACGATAGCAAAGTGTCTACTAACCGATGTTTTTCCACGTTTTGGCTTACCACTGGAAATTGTCTCAGATCAAGGCACTCATTTTGTAAACAATTTAATGAAGGCACTTACACAGTCATTCCAGGTCACACATAAATTTAGTTCTCCCTATTATCCTCCTGCTAATAGCTTGGCCGAAAGTACAAACAAATCTCTGCTGAATATCCTTCGAAAATTGATCATGGAAGCACCGGAAAGATGGGATCAACTGCTACTTGTAGTGTTATGGGCATACCGGACTACATACAAGGTAACAACAGGATTGACACCTTTCAAATTAGCTTATGGATTAGAAGCAATAGCACCAATGGAAGTAGTTATACCAAGTCTGCGTATAGCCATTACCCAGAAACTGCTACCGGAAGACTCACTGTTACTTAGATTGGACACACTAAGAGAGTTAGACGAGCACCGATGGCTCAGTTTTTTAACCATGCACGAAGTCCAACTAAGACAGGCAAGGACTCACGATCGAAACCTGAAGACCCCAGTGTTTTCGGTGGGTCAGCTTGTACTTTTCTATAATGCAAAGTCAAATAGATCCGCAGGCAAATTCAAATTACGGTGGTTCGGCCCTTACAAGATCTCAGAGCAAATCGGTTCAGCAACTTTTCGGTTGACTACGCTGACCGGAAACCCACTTCCAAAAGCAATCAACGGTTCGAAGCTGCGGCCGTATCAACACGCTGCTAGCCCGCATTAAAACATTTGGCGGTGGACCGCATAGTTTTTAGTTTTCCTTTTTGTTCTTTCTTTTCTTTTTAAATAGCCGCGTTTTGTCATAAGCTGCCCTCCTTACCAATTACTCAAGTATGCATGCCGAATTAAAAAAACAAAATCATTCCAGCACCACACAATGATAACCATCACTTCCTACCCCCCCACCGTAATATCTGTACTTAAGCTCTTCGGTTGCACCAAAAAACGCTATTGTGTTCTTGTGATTGTGCTTGTGTTTTCTGTGTATTCGTGTTTTCTGTGTACTGTGTCTTCGTGTTCGTGTGCGCAATGGAAGCGTTAGCAAATTTTGCAGCCTTCCGTGATGGTATCCCTACCGAGGTAGGAGAATACGTGTGCATCCGAGGGTTGGCCAGCTTCGCTGAGCTGCCTTGGCACTCAGTGGAAGCCCATCCCTTCTTTGCACAAATCATCCCTGCCATCGCCCAATCCCCCATCGTTGAACGACAATGGTTCTTCCCCTCCCTACCCTCTAGAACTGTCGTAACTTTCCAAGCTTTCACTGAAGCCTTCCACCTCAACCCACAAGGCCGCGAAAATGGCCCAAGCATCCCTGTAGCTCGAATGGTAGAACTTTTTCCGCGTTATTCATCAAACGAATACACCATTCTTTGCCGCCCCGAACCTGAAAGAACTGCATTACAGTTCTTAGTCGCAATCCTTAACCTCCAGAAACGCACCTACGGTATCTCTCACCCGTTCTATTCCGCCATCGACCTTGCCGCACAAGAACCCGTCAATTTTGCCTCTTTTTTCTTTCACCGTATCCACAAGGAGTGTGTAGCCATAGTGAAACAAGTTAACAAAGGAACCACCCCTCGATCCAGACTTCCCCACATCCTTTCCTTTCTCTTCCCAACCATACTCGCCGCTCAACCACCACCACGAGGACCAGTCTTAAGGCACGAAGAGTCAGTTCAGCTACTAGAAGATGAGGAAGAAGAAGATGAAGAAGAGCTCAATCAATTGTTCCGCCGGAAACGTATCAGAATCAGCTCCTCAGAAAGTGAAGCACAAGGCTCAGCCGGAAGAGATGACAATGACAATAAAGATGAAGAGAAGAACGAAGAGGAGACCTTCCATGATACAGCAACCTCAATGCACAATGAATCATCGGCGGAGCAACAAGAACAACAGGATCAAGCAAAAACAGAATCAATCTCGACCGAAAAAGAATCAGAGAAACAGGAAAATGAGCAGCAATCTAATCAAGATGCACTAGACAAGCTACTGAAGGCAGTAGAATCCACAGAAACAAACCACACAGAAACTGAACAAATCAACAAGGTAACAACTACTGACTCTGCCCTCCCCAAAACACTGCCTGTTAACCCCATTTCTCAACCAGAACCACCCCGCAGTCCCATCAAGCCCAGTCACCCCACTGAAACTGCTGAAGCCTCTACATCCTCCATCAATTACTCCCCACCGAACTCCCAACAATTCCTCACCGAAACCTCTTCGCAACCTCGCCCTCCCCTGCCACCCCACTCCATTCCAGCCCTTTCTGAGTTAGAAGCTATGGGTAGACTACTGATAAATCTATCCCAACAACTGCCACAACATCTGAAGCAAGTGACAGATAATGCACGAGAGGAATTCCAACACAAATTGGAAGTGATGGAGGCAGATATCGCCCCCCTCCAGGAAGAGTTACAAGCAGTAAAAGCAGAGAACCATGCACTCCATGCACAAATACAGCAATTACAGGCTAAACTCCAAGAACAGGAAGAGATTACAACCCAACGAGATGAAGCCCTGGCTGCAGTACAAGCAAAAGAAGAATTACTGATGGATGCAAATAAAGAGATAAGCAAACTGAGTCAGGTGGTCCAAGATACAAAGGAAGCAAGAATCACATTAGCGACGCTATTGGAAGAAACCAGAAATCAGTTAGACGAAGAAGTCAAAAAAATCAAACTACAGCAACAGGAAGCAAAACTCACTGAAGAAGAACTCCACAGGACAAACGAAGCTTTGGCAGATGTAAATAAGATGCTGAAACATTATTTGTTGAAAGAAGCAGAAGCACAAAAGGAAATAGCCAATATTCGCAGAGAAAGAGATGCCTACTACAGAACGATCGAATTTCAGAACCAGCAATTCCGAAGAACGGATGATCAAATATGCAATCAAAAGGACCGAATAATTAATATGCAGAAGCAACTAGCTGACATGAAATCGTCCAAAGATGCTGCGATGGCCAACGACTTCTATTTACAGGAGGCCTTTTTGCAAACACAGGCCGAAATCTTACTTACTGAAGCCATTGCCCTTAGTTATGTTAGAGTAGATGCGCAAGTATTAGAACCCGACACCCTCAAACAATTATTAGAAACTCTTAGGAAAAAAATAGCCCGTACATTTAGATTAGCCAAGAATATGTATTTAGAAGGAATCATCACCGAACAGTGATTTTCTAAACAAAATAACTTGCGGGTTCGAGTCCACCATGCGTGCCAGTGTTAGACGGCCGCCGAAAAAGGACAAATGTACTATGACAGACGTCTTAAATGTAAAAGAACCTTTTTGAAATGCGCGTGTAACAAAAGATTCGCACACCCTTGTAACAAATCTTCTATATAAGGCAATGAGAAAAGAGTGGTCGAGAGCCCGTTTTTGGGAATTGTGAGCATACTGTTTGAATGTGTGTGTGCTGTGTCGATGAGGAGATTGAGCTCTGTTCTGTTCTGTTCGGATCTGTTTATTCGTCTATTCTCCCTGTAGTGCAAAGTTATTCGGTAGTATTGTGTTGTGAGTCTGTTTGGTAATAATTATATGCGGTTCTGGATATTATCACGGAATAAGTGTTGTTTGACAGTTTTCTATTGAACAATGGAATGTGTAAGGCCGAAACGAATTGTTTGCGTGTTAGCATTTTTGTTAAGTGACCGGGTTCGATACAGTATTCTGCTTTCACTGTTGATTCCGATCACAAGAAGGACTAGTATCGGTAATGGTCTGAACGTGAGTGGGAACAATGATAAGTTTGTGACGAGTCGACTGTCGGTAGGAACTTGATGCTTGAGTTTGGCATACGGTAAGTTTGCATACCGTCGAGTATAACTGTCTGTTGTGTTATTGTTCGGTATACCTATCTGTCACGAAGAAGTGCATATTGATTGGCATTTGTTTAATGAATTTGAGTATTCTATTAGTTATAAGTCAGAACCGGACTACTGCTCTGTTGTTATAGCAGGTTCCGTCCGGAAGTTCTAAGTCCCAGTACGCCAAGCAGTTACCAGTTGTTCAGAGTCAAGTACTGAGCTAAGACGCGATAGAGCATTTATGATTGTGTAAGAAGTTGGGAAAATAGTACAGGGCCTCTGTCTAACAGACCCCTACCACTCCCAAGAACCCACGTGGCTAAGAGGTAGCTTAATGTTAGTTATCCCAGTATTGCCGATTGATTTAACCAGTTAACCTGAATATAGAAGAGTAAAGATTGGAATGTTCGGGGACGTCCGACCTTTGAAAGTGTTTTGAGTCTAAAGTCAGAAGATTAACGACTAATAGCTTGCAACCATTCCAAGCCTCAGATTGAGTGATAGACTGCAATGCTTTAGTGGGACACCTGTTAACTACATACATTGCATACATAATAGTCTCAAGCTAGAAACTATGTGGCAAAGCCTGACTCTTGACCATATACCTCACCATCTCCATGAGTGACATGTTCTTCCTTTCAGCAACTCCATTCTGTTGAGGTGTATATAGCATTATTCACTGATTTTTTATCTCACGTTCAGCCAAAAATGCATTAAAAATAGAAGACATATATTCCCCCCGCAATCATAATGGAAGGTACCCATTTTACATGTTGATAGATTTTTAGCCAAAACCCAAAAAAATTGTAGCACATAAACATTTTGGGCTTTTCTTTTAGTGTATGCACCCATGCATGCCTGGAAAAATCATCAATAAAAAGTAAAGGTAGCTCCCAAAGGAGGATGTCTCCATAGGACCACAGACATCACTATGTACAAGCTATTATTTCTAAGTAGCTCGATCACTACCATCTTTTGGGAACAAGGAACGCTGTATTTTGCCCAAAATACATCCTTTACAAAAAATTTTACTAGGTGCCTCAAGTCTAGGCAAAGAGGAAACAATTTCAAGTTTCTGCAAGTGTGGCAGACTAGCAAAACTTGGATAACCAAAGTGTGCATGTCAAAGCTTTGCATCTGACATAGCGTGAGAATCATGTACTGCACATGCTGAATCATTCACAGATTTTTCATAGTCTATGAGCTTATTCATCCCACACATAAAATGCAAGAAGCAATAATAACATCGCAATTTGATAGATCATGGATTGTACATCTATCATCAACAAATTTCACAACTAAAACGATCTTGGCTAATGTTGAAACCGATAATAGATTTTTCTTCATCCCTAGAACAAGTAAAGAATCTGATAATGTAAAAGAACTACCATCAGCAGTGGTCAAAATGATCTTACCAACTCTCGTGACATGATAAGAGGAGTTGTTGGTGCATGTGACAATATTCCTTGTAGGGACATGCTCAAGTGAAGTGAAGAAACTATGCTCCGAGGTAATATGTTTGATTGACCCTCTTGTTGATGTATGAAACATCACAATAATTGAATTAATGTGACACTATACAACCTCTATGGTCACTATTAACTCAATGCTTCTCCAAACTTTGAAAAATGATAGCCAAAACTGAGAACTTTACTTCTTCAAAAATTTCTAGTCATTGAAATGACATACCTTCACTTTTTTGCTTATTTCTCTTAGAAAAAATATTATTTTGCTAAGATCTTATGGTCAATGAAAGTAGAAGAGAAGAGCTTTCCAAGAAGCTATTACTTGCTAAAAAATTTGCACTACACACCAAGTTATAGCCTTCACAAGATGACTATGTCTAATTATCAAAATAGGAAATTTTGTTTGTTTTAGTAAAAGCGCATGTCTAAATATAAAAGCTTTCAACCTGGCACCAACTTCCATACAAAGTCAATGCATGGCATCGACTTTGTGCATAAAACTCCACTTTTTCGGCACATAAAATACCCTGTGAACCACAGGTATGAAGGAAACAAATTTTATGTTGGAATTCAATGCTAGGCATCAACTTTACATTGAAATTCGATGCCAGGCATTGAGTTGCTTCAGAAACCTCATGTTTTTAAGGACTTCAATAGTAGATAAAAACTCAAAGAATGAAACAAGAAATTATCAGCACAAACTTGATGTCAGGCATCGAGTTGCTTCAGAAACTTGAAGTTTTGAAGTCATTACCACAATAGGAAAAGCACGAAGATGGAGGAGAGAGTCTCATACACTATAAACCCTTGAGGTTGTTCCATGTATACCTCATCTGATATGTTTCCATTCAAGAATGCATTATTATATCCAATTGACTTAGAGTCCATCCTTTTGAAGCTGCAATAGCACTGATTGTCCTTATAGTTGAGTTCCTCTTTCTTTGGTTGGCTTTCATCTTCAAATATTGGCTTCTCTTCTTCACATGTTATGTACACCATGAGATCCTTACTCATTAGTAAGGTTTCCATTCTCATTACCCATGCAGGATAATTATCTCTATCCAATTTGTCAATGGAGATATGATCTGCCATAAATCTTTGCTTCTACTTCAACCTGTGAGTTTAAAGGATAAAGAATAATATGTTTTGGAGTTCTTTGTGCATAAATATACTTTTGAAGAAATTTTTTGATTCCTTGTGTCTTTGAATGCTTCAGCTTTCAAAACTTTAATGAAAACTTTCCAAAACTTCTCGTACCTTCTGCTCTCTAGAACCTTTGTGCTCTATACCACTTTTTGATGTATGAAACATCACAAGAAATGGATTAATGTGACACTAGACAACCTCTATGGTCACCATTAACTCAATGCTTCTCCAAACTTTGAAAAATGATAGCCAAAACTGAGAACTTTACTTCTTCAAAAATTCTAGTCACGGAAATGGCATACCTTCACTCCTTTGCTTATTTCTCTTAGAACAAATACGATTTTGCCAAGATCTTGTGGTGGATGAAAATAGAAGAGAAAATCTTTTCAACAAGCTATTATTTGCTAAAAACTTTGCACTATACACCAAGTTATGGCCTTCGCAATATTGTTGATATATTTAGATAGTGATGTGTGTGAACACACTAGGACCATCAGGGCACTTTTTCCCTCTTTAGGAGGTTTTTTTCCCCCGGCTTGTATATACGCCTATTTGCCTAACGGGCTACTTATCTTTGTACATTCTTGAGTAATACATGCAGTATTGTGTGTTGTGGTGCAAGCTTCTTCTTCTTCCTTGTGTTGTTCGCGTGCTTCCGCAGACGTCTAACTCCAACAACTAGTATCAGAGCAGGTCATCGCTTCATCTAGCGCATCCTCTACACCTCTCCGGTTGCAGTCTCAGATTTGCACGAAATTTGGTAAGCATACTCAAGGTGTTTTAGAGATCAAAACAGATTCACCTTGTGGTGCCGAAATCGCGATCTGAGCTCGTTTCAGCCTCTGAATGCACTATCGTAGCGCTTGTGGAGCCCATTTTGTCTTTTTGTGCCAAAGGTATATACGTGTTTTGGTTCGCCAGTGTAAGCATCTCAAAGTCTACTACAGGTTTAGCAGAACGCGTCTGGGCAGTTTTGTTCAACTTTTTGAGATTTGCATCAAGCTATTTTAGTCACCGGCCATGGCTGAAAGTAGTGATGTATTTTGTACGTTGGCTGTTGAGGATAAGTTGGATGGTACCAACTACTCGTTGTGGGCTTATATGATGTGACATGTATTGGTTGCAAAAGGACTGTGGAACATTGTGCAGGGTGTTGAAAAACGTCCTATCATACCTCCAACTATGACAATTGTAGGTACTGAAGCTGATGCAGAAGGTGTTGAAGATGATGATATTCTACATATTCTTGATCGTGCTACGATTTTTGCTGCACCTACTGTAGAGAAAATTCATTGGGATGGCAGAGATGCCCAGGAACATGCATTGATAGCTTTGTTTGTCAAAGGTGCGATTATTCCTCACATTCCCTCTTCCAGAACAGCTAAGGATGCTTGGGATACACTTACCACATTGTACCAACCTAGGAATGAGGCTCATGTTGCTTACCTCCGAAAACAGTTGGAGAGTGAGCACCATGAATGAAGGTGATTCTATGGAAAGTTTTCTAACAAAGATCAAAGACTTTAAGGAACACTTGATTTCTGCTGATGAGGTTATACCAGATAGCTCACTTATGCAGACTGTTCTCAATGGTCTTCCTAATTCATATCAGAGTTTTGTTTCTACTCTTCGGTTGATGATGAATGGCAATCCAAATGCCTTGTCATTTGAGGAGTTAGTCTCTGTTATGTTGCAGGAAGATGAGTCCAGGTAGAACAGGTCCATTATTCATGTTGTAGATCAAGCTTTTCTGGCTAATCAGAAGGGCAAAGGAAAATGGAGCTCTTCAACTAGTAAGCAGAAAATCTGCAAATGCTGCACATTCAAAGAAGGAAGATAAAGATGAGAAGAAAATAGAAAGGCAAAAATTGTTTTGTAGGTATTGTAAAGGGAATGATCGTATCATAAAGAACTATCCAAAATTGGCTACAAAAGAGGCAAAGAAAAAGGAGGCTGGAATGGTTGTTGCAGAGGCCTCTACACTGAAAATAGAGTCTGCTTATCTTGTGCAGGAAGAAGAATGGGTGTTTACTACTATTTGTAGTTTTGACCCATCTTCTCATGAGCAATGCATGTCTGTAGTAGACTTAGATGTTTGGTACTTTGACAGTGGGGCAACCAAACACATTACCTTGTAGCACACTTTCTTCTCTTCACTCAAGCCTTCCCCTACAGGGAATACTGTTACATGCATCAACAACTCCTCTTATCCTGTTATGGGAGTTGGTAAGATCATTTTGACTACTGCTGATGATAGTTCTTTCACTTTGCTAGATGCTTTGTTTGTGTCAGGGATCAAGAAAAATTTGTTATCAGTTTTTGCATTAGCCAAGATTGGCTTGGTTGTGAAAATTGTTGATGACAAGTGTACAGTTCATGATCTATCAAATGGCGATGAAATTATTGCTTCTGGAATTTTGTCGTGGGTTGTATAGTTTCATAGACTATGAAAGATCTGTGAATGACTCGGCATGTGCAGTACATGATTCTCAAGCTATGTCAGATGCTAAGCTTTGGTATGCACGCTTTGGTCATCTGAATTTTGCTAGTTTGTTATGCCAGCAGAAATCTGAAATGGTGTCCTCTTTGCCCAAACTTAAGGCACCTCGAAAACATGTTTGTGAAGGCTGTATTTTGGGCAAAATGCAGTGTTCCTCCTTTCCAAAAGATCGTTTAGTTCGGGCTACTCAGAAATTGCAGCTTGTACATAATGATGTTTGTGGTCCTATGCAGACACCTTCTTTTGGAAATTATCTTTACTTCGTGAATTTCATTGATGATTTTTCGAGGCATACATGGTTATATCCATTGAAGGCAAAGTCCAAAGTGTTCATGTGCTTCAAACACTTCTTGGTTTTGGTTGAAAATCTATCAGCATGTAAAATGGGCACCCTCCGTTCTGATCGAGGAGGGGAATACATGTCTTCTGATTTTAATGCATTTCTGGCATGTCGTATACACCTCAACAGAATGGAGTTGCTGAATAGAAGAACAGGTCACTAATGGAGATAGCGAGGTGTATGGTCAAGAGTCAGGCTTTACCACATAGTTTCTGGCTTGAGGTTGTCGTGTGCAGCATATGTACTTAACAGGTATCCCACTAAAGTGCTGCAGTCTATTACTCCATATGAGTCTTGGAATGCTCGCAAGCCATCTGTTGCTCATATGCATGTTTTTGGTTGTCTGGCATATGCATTAGTGCCTGAACAACATCCCAAAAAATTGGATGATAAAGCAGAAAAATGTATTTTTGTTGGGTACAGCTCTCAAAGTTCATGTACTAAGGAGATATATGTTAGCTCCAAAGACATGTATGATACTTTGCTGCCTCTTTTTACAGGTGGACAGTTTAGTGCTGGTCCAAATGAGGCAACTTCTCAGCCTTTGCAGGTTTCATGTGATGATGCAAATCATTCCATTTTTTATGCAGATTTACATGATGCACTTGTTGATGAGAGAGTTGATATTGAGCAAGCAAAATCTATGCCAAAATGGCTGGTCCTGAATTTGCGTGATAGCAAATTGGATGCACCTCTGTCATATCGTACTCGATCAGGCTCTAATAGTGCCTCTTTTGCATCAAATTGCTATGTTATGGCTGCATCTAGTCTCTATGATGAGAATGAGCATGTTTTGTTTGATGAAGCACAAAATTAAGAAAATTGGATGGCTGCTATGAAATTTGAATATGATGCTATAATCAAGAACGGCACTTGGTCTTTATGTGACTTGCCTCCTTGCAAGAAGGCCATCAGCACTAAGTGGGTTTACAAGCTAAAGCATAAGCCTGATGGAACAATTGACAGGTATAAGGCTAGGCTTGTTGTAAAGGGTTATGCACAGGAAAGAGGCATTGATTTTGATGAGACCTTTGCACCTACATGTTGTATGACTTTTGTTCATAGCATATGTGCACTTGTAGCCCATCCTGGTTGGAATGTACATTAGTTGGACATTAAAACTGCATTTCTAAATGGCGACTTGCATGAAGAAGTGTATGTTTTTCAGACCCGTGGCTTTGTTTAGAAAGGGCATGAAAACGAGGTGTGCAGGTTAAAGAAGGCATTATATTTTTTTAAAGCAAGCACCACGTGCTTGGTATGAGACGATACATGCCTATCTGATTGCACATGGTTTTGAGAACAGTCCAACCGAAAGCACCTTATATGTTAAGCGTGCTAATGATGTGCTTCTGATCATTGCTGTCTATTGTTGAAGCTCAAGGTCAAGGCTCAAGGTCAAGGACAAATCATAGAAGTGCATCAAGGAAGTGGACACACAAGAAGAAGGAGCAAGTAGGGAGCTCCAAGAAGCACCTGTCAAATTTTCAGAAGAAATCCCTATAAAAATAGTTATTTTATCACTAAAAACCATTGTAAATACCATTTTCCATTTTCCTTACTCCATTTTGTTCAAGCCGAGGAGTCCTCGAGCTTGAGGAGTATTAGCATCCTACAAATTTTCATAATTTTTGGACTCCGTTTGAGCCCCCAAATAAGCCTTGGAACCTATTTTTTAACTAGGCCGGACACTAGGTTTGGACAGGGCCAAAACCACTCAAAAACCTATAAAAAGGGCTAGAGAGCTCATTTTTGGGGTTAGCTTGTTGTAGATTTCAGCTTTGTAAGAGAGCTCTTGTGTAATCGAAGATCTTCCATTGTTCCACTCTTTGCTCTTACCTTGTGCGCGTGTGTCTGTATGTGTGTGCATGCTTGTGTGCTTTCACTCACGCACTTGTTCCATCACTTGCTCACGGTCTTCATACCGGTCCTCAAGTCTCCACAGATTGGCATTTATGAGGTGTATCTCCTCACGTTGGTACTTGCCATTGTGCTAGAGTGACACCAAATTTGGCGTCGTTGCCAGGGAGAGAGCTTGGAGGACGAGCATGTGATGGTAAAACGTAGAGTAGCGATGTGGACGGAAAAAAATCACCATTTTCAATTCAGTTTCTGAGTTTTCCTTCTTCTTCATCTTCATCATCATCACCATCTTCTTCCCTCTTCACATTCTCTGATTTTTTTCCATTTTCTAAAGTACATTCACTCATTTTTTACTCGTGGCTGTGAGAAAGAAGCACAGGAGGAGTTGAGAACCAAAAACGCTGAAGAAAAACACTTGAAAAACTCTCAAAAACACCAAAATCTGGGCGACAGTATCGCGGCGTGAGAGGAACAGCACCTGGTATTGCGAGTGAAAAATCGTGCATTTGTAGGGTGACTTTGCATCTACAGCACCTAGCAGTGAAAAAGAGGACAAAAGGTACACATATCTGCAAAAATTTTTGAATTTGGGTGTCAAAATCTCCAAGTATCGTGTCCAGTTGAGTTTTGGTATCGTGATACTAGAATTCCCGTGTATCGCAATACTTGTTGAGGTATCGTATCGTGCATGCCCACTTGAGGTATCGCGATACCATTCTGGTATCGTATCGTCAAGTGTTGGTATCACAATCGAAGTCATCCCGGGGGTATCGTATCATCAATCGAGTGGTATAGTATCACGAGGTCAAGAGGTATCGTATCGTGCACCTAGTATCGTATCATCTCTTATTCTGGTATCGTATCGTGCACTTTGTGGTATCGTATCGCATAGCACAAGCAGTATCGTATCGCAATTGGAGTGGTATCGTAACGTTCACAAACTGGTATCGTATCACCACTTGCATAAGTATTGTATCGCGAGAAAAGTTGGTATCGTATCGCCTCCTGTTTTGGTATCGTATCGTCTGGTGCCTTAGTATCGTATCGTGCAAAGATCCAGTATCGTATCGTCTGATTTTTGGTATTGTATCGCATCAGCTCAAGTGGTATCGTATCGTCTACTGGGCGGTATCGTTTACAAACTGGTATCATATCGTGAGGTTGATATTGTATCGCGCAAATTAGTGGTATCGTATCGTGACTACTTTTAGTATCGTATCGTCTAAGAGAGCAGTATCGTATCATGGACTTGGTATCACCTTTGTGGTATCGTATCGTCTAAGGTGGTATCGTTTGAAGTGGTATTGTGTAACACAAAGGTATCGTATCGTGAAAATCTGGTATCGTATCTCCTGTTTTGAGTTCCCAAAGAGATCATGTTCCTTGTTTTAAACCCCAGAACCCTGAACTGGCATAACTTTCTCATACGAAATTCGTTTTCTATGATTTTGGGTTTGTTGGAAAGCTCGTGGGGAGTACTACCAAAACTTCCATTGGTTACGGTAAAAATAATACATGAATTATTATATAGGGATTGAAGTAATTGAATCATCAAGAAGTGACAAGGAATACACAGTACCATTAAAGGCCATCACACGAGCACAAACAAAAGGATAAGAAAGAAAACGAGTAGACTCAGAGCCAAAAAAGAGTAAACCCTAGAACCTAGAGTACAAGTAGTGGAAGACTCAAAAGACCCACTTGAGAATACCCAAATGACAAAAAGCCAAAAGTGGAAGGATAGGAGAGAAAAACTCAAGGAAAAATGGATGAAAAATAAAAATAAAGAAGACAAGAAGGACACAAGAGGCAACACGAAACCTAAAGAACCCGAAATTCAAGAAGAAATTCCCATTACATCGCAGACACTAGAGCTAGACAAGCCAGGATCAATTCTAGCAGACCCAAAACTAGACGATTTAGACTGTGGTTGAAAGCTTACCAAGCTAGAATTGTGAATGGACCAAATGTAGAGCAGCACAAAAAGCTTTACCCACAAGGGGACTTAGAAAAGGAGAGGCTAGCAATATGTAGAAAACTCATAGAGGTAGCTCAGGCCACCCTAGAGAAGACTATCACAGCCCTCCCTGAGATGAGAATATCTGAGAATCAATACAAGGATTGTCTTAAAACCAAGGACCAGAAACCAAAAGAGAGGGATGATAAGGAAGAACTACTGAACACCCAGGACAAATCTATGTCCACAGTCCCTGATTTGGAAGCTGATTGGCCAAGAGAGTTATGGGCTAGAATTTGAGAAGATCAATGGAAAAAGAATGGAGTTGCAAAACCGTCTTTTGAGGAATTAGATGTGGAAGACTATCAACCGATGCCAAATTTGGAGGAAGTATATGAAGAAGTTTCTAAGCTAGACCAAAATAGGGAGGAAGCACAAAGCATGTCCACCTTACCAAACTACATGGGAGAATATGAGAAGGAATCCATAATCTTCTGTGCTCCCATAGTACACGGAAAAGAAAAGGAGCCTTCTAACAAGACCTCATACAATCTAGCAGAACTCAAAAAGACCAAAGTACAATGTCAGTTGACTATGGAAGAATTACTTCGTATCAAACCACAATTATGGAAACTATTGGCGAGACAATTGAAGTTAGAGCAGCAGAAGAACGAAAAGGAAAGCAAGGAAACTGAAAACCCTTGTACTATACAAATCCTAGTGGATAAGGTTGGAGAATTTAGCGAAGGAGATGAGGGAAACACATGTTTACCCGTCACATACAATGGATACATGACCAAGTCTATACTAGACACAGAAGCAGGAGTAGGTATCGCTACCACAGAGATTTGGGAGAAATGGGGAAAGCCAACCCTACGACCAACTCATATGAAGCTTCAATTAGCAGATGGCCATGTTGAGAAGCCCCTGGGAATATTGGAAAAGATCAAATTAACCACCTATGGAGTCGAGTTTGAACATACATTAGCTATATGTCAATTTGGAAAGGCAAATAATTATGAAATGATATTAGGATGACCTTCCATGAGACAACTCAGGGTAGTGGAAGACTCGAGAAGAGACTCATTATACCTTTAACATCAAGGAAACACTACCAATATAAATTTGCATACCTTTGCGTACAAGGATGTGCCCCCATTACAATGGAATCCTATACACAAGGAAGAGGATGATGTGTCTATCCATAGTGCTAGTTCTAGTGACCAATCATGGATGCACGAAGATGCCCAATTATGGATGTGTAAAGAAGCTAAGAGAGAGGATAAAAAACTTCAGCTATGGCCCTTAGGACATCAAAACTATCGACCCGTAGAGGACCCAATGTACATGCCAAAAGTTTTTCCTGATGAAGCGTTCGACCGCATGGTTGGATGGAAATCCTAGCAACCTTGGACATCTGTGTAAATGAAGAAGTATTGACCATGAATGAATGTGTAGACAAAGAAGGCTATGACGTAAGCTTTTACATGGTAGTCCTTTAGGAGGTAGAAGCAAGAGAAATATTAGAAAAATAATGGAAGGAAGAATACGAGAGCATAGAAATGGAACCAGAGTTTGACTTAGAGGATCAATACTTAGAGGCCATTCAAGCCGAAGACAAGTGTGGAACACCTAAAGTGTTCGCAATAGAAGCAGCCCCTATAGTACCGAACTATGAGGAAACCATGAGTAAGACCGAACCAACCCCGGACCTATTTGAAGTCCCAGAACATTTCAAAAGATACAAAGTAGAAGAAAGGAATATAGCTATTCAGATGCCTAAGAGAGAGGCAAGAGAAGGAGAGGCGTATGACAACAAGGAACATACAAAAAAAGTCATAGTGATTGTAGGAAACAGAGAAGAAAGATGCACATACATAGGAAAGGATGTGTCACTTGAGGAGGAAGAAGAATTGGTAAGGCTGATTCGAGACTATCGAGATGTGTTTGCATGGACCTACAAGGATTTCAAAGGTGTGGAACCCTCCATTTGTTCTCACCGGATACCAATGACACCTGATGCAAAACCATCAAAGCAATGCCCTTATACTTACAATGATGTCTATGCAGCAAAAATTAAAGAAGAAATAGACAAACTATTAGCTTCCGGATTCATTTACGAGATAGAGCATACCGAATGGGTGTCACCATTAGTAGTGGTGCCCAAAAAGAACAGAAAATTGAGAGTGTGCATTGATCTAAAGAAAGTCAATGCGGCTATGATTCATGATAGTTACCCATTACCTATCACTGACCACCTATTGGAACGAGTTGCGGGCAAAGAATTCTATAGCTTCTTGGATGGATTCTCTGGATACAACCAAGTTGCTATCGCTATTGAGGACCAACATAAGACCACATTCGTGACTAAATGGGGAGTCTACGATTTCAGTATGGAAGTATATGTAGATGACCTATGTACCTACTCAAATCGAAGACAGGAACATATTCCACAATTGCGAAGAATATTTAAAAATGTCGACAATATAGAGTATGTATGAATCCTGAGAAGTACATTTTTATGGTAAGACAAGGAAAATTCCTAGGGCACATCGTATCTAGGAATGGAATATCTACGGATGAAGACAAGGTCAAAGTAATTCTAGAACTGCCAAGACCAAAAAATGCAAAAAAAGTGCAAGCATTTATGGGCCACTGTGGATACTATCGCCGATTTATCCACATGTACGCTATAATTGCCAAGACATTATATGGATTGTTGACTCAATTCACCTGGACTGACGAATGCGAGAAAGCATTCAATGAGCTAAAAAAGCTACTTAGCACAACTCTAATTTTGAAAACACCTAATTGGAACAAGCCCTTTCATATTCATGTGGATGCTTCCAATTACGCAATAGGATGCATTTTAGCTCAGCCAGCAGATGAAGGAAAATTGGACCATCCTATTGCCTATGCAAGGAGACAATTGAATCAAGCTGAAAGAAACTATACAACTACGGAGTGAGAGGGATTAGGGATGGTGTACGCAGTTAAGAAATTCAGACACTACCTGTTAGCTAACAAGTTCAAGTTCTTCTTAGATCATCAAGCCTTGTTGTACTTAGTCAATAAGCCTTGTAACATGGGAAGACTAGTGAGATGGTTTCTGTTATTAATGAAGTTGGATTTTGAAGTAATTGTAAAGAAAGGTAACACCCATGTAAGGGTGGATCATCTCTCTAGGTTAACACATGGAGAACCACCGAGTGGAGTACCCGACGAATTGCCGAATACTTACTTGTTTAATTTGGAAGTGTGTCCTAAGTGGGCAGAAAGGCTAATTCCAATACTCACTCATGGACCACAACACTCAATTAACAAGGAGAGTAGAAAATAAATTCTACAATCACGTAACCTACACATTGCAGTGGGAAGTGTGTATCATAAAGAATCCAACGGTGTATTGTCTAGATGTGTGGAAGAAGACGAACAAAAGAATTTGATTGAACAAGCGCACATAAACAAATGGAGAATGCACAAAGGAACTCATGGAACTCTAAGAGAATTGAATTGGTTAGGAGTCTATTGACCTGATATGCTTAAGGATGTCCATGAATATGTCAATAGTTGGACGGAATGTCACGAAACCACTCCAGATGATCATACATCTTTACCTTTCTCTACAATAGCACCCAGCTGGAGTAAGACGTTAGTGAAATTCTTAAAGACACGAGAGCATGAGGACGGAATTAGTTTAGCAAGGAAACGATCCCTGGAAGAAATGAGTAAGGACTATGTCATCATGGGAAGACAATTATTCAAGAGAGGGAAGGATAACCAATTATGACTATGTGTGCACGAAGGAGAGTACTTACCCATATTAGAAATGGCACATGCAGGTGCCGCAAGAGGACATTTCTCAGTTGAAAAGACTATAAAAATGATGCTCTTTGTAGGCTTGTGGTGGCCAACTCTACATATGGATGCACACACTTATGTACGAAGTTGGAAGACATGCCAAAGAGCTAAGTATCCGATTAGATGAGATGATATGCCATTAAGACCCATGGTTTGCATGAGAGCATTTTCCAAATGGGGTATTGATTTCATAGGACCCATTAATCCAACAGCCAAAGGATCACACGTTGAATACATAATAGTAGAAACGGATTACCTGACTAAATGCTAGAGGCAAAAGCAACCAAAAAAAATGATGCTCAGACCACCGCTAAGTTCCTTTTTGAGCATATCTTTACTCGCTTTGGACTACCTATAGAGATAGTGAGTGATCGAGGAACGCATTTCATTAATGAAGTAATAGAGTCCTTAATGAATGAGTTCTTAGTGATCCATAAAAAATCAGCCCCTTATCATCCTCAAGCCAACGGTCAAGAAAAAAGTTCCAATAAGGTGTTGTGTATTGTATTAACAAAGATAGTCAATAGTGGAAGGTCAGATTGGGACAAACAATTGCATCATGCAATTTGGGCCTTCCACGTGGCTTACAAGACAGCCATTGAAACTACACCATTTAACCTAGTGTATGGACAAAACACAATTTTGCCAATTGATTTTTTAGTACCTACGTTGAGAGTAGCCCAACAGCATGAATGGATGGGTCATGAATTATCCAAGCAATTAGACCAAATTGAGAAGCTACATGAGACTAGAATACAAGTTGTTGATAGAATTTATGCGGCAAAGGGAAGACAAAAAGCATATTATGATGCGCACATCAAAGATAAAGGACTAAAAGAAGGAGATTTAGTTCTGGTGTATACTTTGAAGCAACAGGCCAAAAAGCTATAGAAACGCGGATATGGACCTCTAATAATCAATAAGTTTTCAACTTGTGGAGCAGTTAACCTAGCTACTCTGGATGGAGATGTTCTTCCTAATTACATAAGCGGTTGTCGAGTAAAACGTTACATGGAGCCATTGACGGACCAAATGTTAGCACGACTTGTAGGCGCACAAAATAGAAAAAAAGAGGAAGAGCGGATTAGAGAGGAGGCAAGGCAAGAAGCCCTAGAGTGTATCAAGAAATGAAATGAGTGGATAAGACAAAGGGATGAATAGTATCTACAAGGAGAAGAGCCTATTTCCATGGCCAACTATCAAGTTCACCAGACCAACACAACAAGTCTTAGCATAGCCCAACCATACTTAAACCTCGGGATTGGGACGATAGAATACCAGCTAATCGATGCCTTGATAGACTGGGGAGTAGCACTCAGTTGCATACAAAGGACAGTCATCACGCATCTTCAAACGACCATAACACCTACTAAAGCACACATGATAGGCATTGGGGGTCAAGTCATAGAATGTATCGAAGAAGCTTCAGTATCCCTCCACCTAGGAAATTCCACTATGGAGCAACGAGTTTTGGTGTGTAAAGACAAGGATTTGATAGAGAACCTGATCCTAGGACAAGATTGGATCACTGAAAATGAAGTAAGCATTCACCTAGCTCAAGGGTACATCTCAACCAAAATAGGGCATAATGAAATCTTTAGCCTATTAGAAGAAAGGTTCTCTCACATGCATGGACACCATCAAGTGTGAGAAATAAACCTTGGGAGAGGAGTTAGCAAATGAATCAATCAAGAGTTCACCAAAGGAGTCCCCTACGGAAGGATTGACATTGTTAGGCCGCCGGATTGGCACAATGTAATTTTATTTCCATATATCGCATGCACCGAAAGGGTGTAGCGAAGAGATGTAACCTTTTATCTATTAATGAAAAGACATTACGGGGTTCTCCGGTGGTAGAGGAGACGGGATCGCCAGACTGTCTGTCTGGGTGTTTGCGACCGTGCGGAGACGTCGTGGTGCAGAGTTTGCAGATATTGGAGTACTATTATTCTGTTCTTGTTGAATTGTCGTAATCTATTACTAACACGGCAACGCTGTCTTAAGATCAATAAGTATGTACGACTGTGTGAATGATAATTTGCACGATAACCTACTGTGTGAGAATAACTGTAATTAAAGAATCATAATTGTGTAACAGAAGTTAATGCCTTGACGTATAATTACTATTTGGTTAAATGGTTAATTGGGAAAATTAAGTAAGGGCCTCTACACTGTCAGACCCCTACCATCCCCAAGAACCCGAAAAGAGATTAAAATCGATTTGACGGAAGTCCCTTTTAACACTGGTGTCATCTATGGGAAGATGGCAATAGATTGAGAATAATCACTAAAGGTAGAACAGTACGCAAGGCAAGCGGTGCAGAAGTGATATATGCCGGTTACTCGGTCCCGCGAGTCATATCCAAAGTATAGGAGAGACCAGCATCCCTGGGCAGTTCCAAATCTATTAGGGACATCCCCATGCAGTAGAAGTACATGTCATTTAAGCCCAGTGGTAGAAGGATCAAAGCCAATTAGCAATGATTTCGGTGCCAGTTCGGTGACACATGATGAGATTTCGGTGGATTCCGGTGTGATTCCGATACTTTTTGAAGAAGGTATAGTGACTTCTAGGTGTACAGAGATGCAACGCATAGTTAGTCCGATGCTATCTGGCCAAAATTCGACTATTTTCAGTGATTAAGTTGTGTTACTGAGTGAGACCGTTTTCGGTGAAAAGATAACCTGGTGCGGTGAAAGTTCGATAAGTTCCAATGGAAGTTCGGTACCATTTGGTGGAACTTTGAAATTTTTTGGTGATAGTGCGGTACTACCCAGTGGATCCGTATTATGTTCACCACTCTTCGGAGCAAGCTTACCTAATTTTGATACCAAAGTTGAGGACAAGCTATTTGATTTGGAGATAAGTAAGAGATTCGACACTATTTTTGAACCGGAAGGTGAGCAGGCTGACAATACAGATTCTAAAGGACAAGAGACACCTCCTCCACAAACAGATAACAACAACACTACTCACACTAGCACTATGAGTGGGTCACAGTCTCAGCAGCAGACACCCCCACAACTACAACCATAGTTTTAGCAGCAGCAACAGCAACAGCCGCAACCAATTATACCAGTTTGACCGGTTCCAACAGGGGTGACTTACACAAAGTTCGGTGGATTTCTAGGTGACGACCCTGATGCACATGTGCGCACCTTTGAAATCAGTTATGCAGTAACAAACCACCCACCCGACCCGGCGTACAAGGCCATTGTGTTTAAGGCCACGTTGGTCAATGAAGCAGTCAGGTGGTTGACTAAATATGATATTAATCATTTCGCTAACTATGATGATGTGAGAGATGCATTTTTACAGAGGTTCTGATTGAAGAAAAATCCTGCCGAAATCTTTGACTATTTGCAGAACAATCGGCAGAAGTCGCATCAGAGTGTCCAAGAGTATGCGACACTGTTTAGAACGCACCTGCGGCAACGGCCACCGGCGCATGCTCATCTGCCTGATGATGTCATCACACAATGGTTATAAATGGCTTAAACCCGGAGCTTAAACAAATCATGATCATCTGTTGTGTGGGTGGAATGACACTGGATGCTGTTATTGCGATGGCCCTGCAACTAGAGCACAAAGTTGGAGGATTTACAAAGGACTTGGAATGGCTGAAAGCCAGTAAGAATATAGTAGATTATCCGGCCAAACAGGTTTATTGTACCAAGTGCAAAAATCCAGGGCACACCAGTTCTACATGTGCCCTTAACCAGATGTATTGTGCCATCTGTAACACCACAGGACACTCAATGGAAACCTGCATGTATAATGCCAAGGTGCAGGGTAGAGAAGTTGTAAACACCATCATACAAGAACTAGGTCAGCCAGCAACCCATTATGTACTGCCACAGATGCGAACCACTCAGTTGCAAGGATATAGGAATTACCGGGGTCAGCGGAACACCAATATCAATTCAAATCAATGGCAGGCGGGTACATCAGCGAAAGGTACCTCTCTACCACCCCTGTGGAGAATGAGTTCTCCTATGCGCAACGGAAGTGTGTAGTGAACCCTTGTATGTCCAGCTTGGACAAACATCTGCACCTTAGATAGTTTGCTGCTCTCAACACAAAACTCAAATGGACTTGATGCTTTAGTCAATCAAAGTAGACATAGAGAGCTTTCTAACAAGCTATAAATGACTTAATTTGGACAAGTTTTGATTAGGAAACACAACTATCAAAGATGAACTACCTGTCCACACAGGTATGCTAAAGAACTGAGCTTCACTCTCGGACTGATAGCTCTCTAAATATATATTCTTTGAGAAATATATTTGTTACAGAGAAAGTAAACACAAATAGTTTTCCAACAAGCTAAAAATCAAGTAATTTGGATGCGTTTTGATCAGGAAACTCAACTCATCAAGATAGACCACCTGCACACATAAGTACACTGTAAAACTGGACTTTACTCTCTGACAGATATCTCAAACAGAGTATGAAGATCTGAATAAGATATTTAAGACAGTGAAATTAGATGCCAGGAGCTTTCCAACAAGACAAAAATCACGCAATTTGGATATGTTTTAGTCGGGAAACTGAACCGACCAAAATATACTACCTATCTACACAGGTATACTGAAAAACTAGACTTCACTCTTTCATTGATATCTCACAAATTACATAATCTTTCAAAGAGATATTTGATATGCAGAAAGTACACAAGATAAGCTTTCCATTAAATGTTTAAACGCACAAAATGGTTACATATGTACTGAGATATGAGCTCTGCAACAGAGCTGTGTACAAACTGACGTGTGGCTGGAAGGAGTCTAAGGCAAAACCAAAATGACAAAATGGCTAGATCCGACTACTGGGAGCTCTTGCCTCTTTCTCTCTTTGTTTTTAATGTGCTCCCACTTCACTTTTATAACCAATGATCATGTGAAGAAGTTTGTGCCTCCTTCTTAACTCACCACTTTCTCCACTACATGCTATTAACTACAAGGCAAGATATTGTATCTCTTACTCATCATGAATTTTGACTAGACTTTTCTTTTATTATTTTTTACTTTTTTCCTCCACTTTTTTCTTTATCTTTATAGTTGGTAAATTTATCCAAGCATGGCTCATATGAAAATGAGCTTGTACATTTATCTTCAACACTCCCCCTCAAGCTCATTTGGGAGTTATCTTCATCCATGTCCTTCAAATTTATCGCATCCTTGAAACCTTTGAGTTTAGAAGCATCCAAGAACTTTGTAAACATATTTGCAACCTGCTCTTTGGTTCTGATGAACTTTACCTCCACATCTTTGCTCAGCACCTTCTCCCTTACATAGTGGTAGTGGACCTCTATGTACTTGCTCCTTGCATGAAACATAGGATTGCTTGCCAAGTAAATACTTGACATGTTATCACCGTATATAGGGATGGTTCCAACTTGCACTCCAAGATCAGCCAAAAGCTTTTTAATCCACATTGCTTCACATGTGGCAAAAGCTAATCCTCTATATTCAGCCTCCATAGATGAAAGTGCAACAGTAGGTTGTTTCTTTGAGCTCCACGTGATAGGTTTGCTTCCTATCATGAACACATAACCTGAGGTTGATCTTCTATCTTCCTTTGAGCCTTCCCAATCAGCATCACTAAAGCCTTTGACCTGGAATTCTTCATCAAACTTGTAAAACAAAGCATGATTAACTGTATGCTTTATGTATCTCAACACTCTCTTGGCTGAATTTAAGTGTTCACTTGTTGGGGCTTGCATAAACTGAGAAAGTACACCAACAACATAAGACAAATCAGGTCTTGTAATGTTTGCATAAATAGATCAATGATCCTACAATGCTTCTGTATGTCGTTACATCTTCCAATGGTTCTCCATCATTTGAACAAATCTTTGTATTTGTGTCCATGGGTTGAGTGAGTGGTTTGCATTCACTCATTCCAAATCTGAAAAGAACATCCAACAAGTACTTCCTTTGCATCAAGTAGATGCCACTCTTTCCATAAACAACTTCAATTCCTAAAAAATATTTCAGCTCTCCAAGATCTGAAATTTTAAACTCCTTACCAAGCTTCCTTTTGATATCTTTAATCCCTGTAACATCATTTACTATTATGATGAGGTCATCGACGTATATGCAAATATATACCTCTCTATTTTCTTCCTTCTTCATGTACAACGAAGGATCTGCACTACTTGGGTTGTATCCACACTTAGTTAGATACTCTACCAATCTCTGATTCCATGCTCTTGGTGCTTGCTTCAAGCCATAAAGTGCCTTCTTCAACCTGCAAACAAAATCTGGATGGTTTTCATCTTCAAATCCAATCGGTTGACTCATGTATACCTCTTCTTGTAGTTCTCCATTAAGAAAAGCATTTTTTATGTCAAGTTGATATAATGGCCATCTCCTTGAAGCACCAATTGCTATTAAGGTTCGGATAGTTCCCATCTTTGCAACGGGGTTGAAAACTTCATCATAATCTATGCCTTGTGTTTGTTTAACTCCTTTGGCAACTAATCTAGCTTTATATCTAGCTAGTGAACCATCAGCATTCCTCTTTACTTTAAACACCCATTTGTTTGGAACAATCTTCATACCTTCTTTCTTTGGCACTAGCTCCCATGTGTGATTATCTTTGAGAGATTTGATCTCCTCTTTCATAGCTTGCTTCCATTCCTTTTGTGTGCAAGCTTCTTCATATGTCTCAGGCTCTTTGTCTTTGATAACCTGCATCATGTATGCAAAATGTGTCACCATAAAACTGTCATAACTCAATCTTTGAGTTGGATACATTGTCCTTGAAGATCTTCTTTCATTGCCTTTAGAGAGTTGCTTCTTTAACCTATTTAGCTTTACCATCGGAGTGATTACCTCTTCATATTCTTCTTCACTTGCATCTACCTCACTGTTTGGAGTAGCACTTGCATCTTTGGCTCTACTATGAGCTGAATTTGCAGACAAAGAATGGCTCCCCCTCCATGTTGAACATTCTTCATTTGATGTAGATGCCTTTGGACCTGAAGCCTTTGTGCTTGAGCGTTGAACTTCTCTTTGATTTGTTCCTGCATAATCATCACAATCTTCTTCAAGAATCTTTTCCTTTCCTTTATCTTCATACCATGGTCTTAGTTCATCAAAGACCACATCTCACGAGACTCTTAATTCCTTTGTTCTAGGGTTGTAACACTTGTATCCTTTTTGCTCCATCGAGTAGCCGATGAAAATGCATTTTTCTGATCTTGGTTCCATCTTTGTTCTAACTTCTTGTGGAATGTGAACAAAGCAAACACATCCAAAAACTTTGAGGTGTGTAAGATCAGGTTTCTTACCGGAATATACCTCTTCTGGAGTCAAGTGATGTATTCCCGATGTTGTGCACCTATTCATCAAGTAAATGGTGGTTGTGGTAGCTTCAGCCCAATAGTACAATGGTACCTTCATCTCGTTTAGCATGCATCTTGCAATTTCAGCAATTTGCCTATTTTTCCTCTCAGCTACTCCATTTTGTTGTGGTGTGTACCTACAAGTGAACTGCCTTTTGATTCCATTCTCTTGTAGAAAATCTGAAAATTCTTTGGAGAAGTATTCTCCTCCACCATCGGACCTTAAGGTTTTGATAGACCTTCCTGTTTCCTTTTCAACTTCAACTTTGAATCTTTTGAATATAGAAAACACCTCTGATTTTTGCTTCATACAAAACACCCATACCTTTCTTGAGTGATCATCAATGAAGGTGACAAAAAATCTATTACCAGCCATTGATGCCTCTTGGGTTGGCCCCCATACATCCGTATGTATCAAGTCCAAGACATTTGGAGCCACATAATTGCTCCTCTTGAATGGCTACGTCGTTTGCTTTCCTAGTTGACAAGCTTCACATAACTCATGTAGTCCAATGCTATTAAATTTTGGAAGACCTCTTACCACTTCATGTTTGCTCATGTCCTTCAGCTTTGGAATGTTGATGTGTCCTATTCTTTTGTGCCATAAGTCCAACTGAAAATCTTCTTGTTCCCACATTGAATGTACATGACCTTTCCATGTGGATGTTGGACATCCAAAGTGAACATCCTTCCTTCTCTTCTACCTCGAGCAATGACCTTGAAGCCTTCCTTTGGATTCTTTATGAAGCACCCATTCTCATTGAATATGACATGATAACCCTTCTCTACCAATTGTCCTACTGAAATCAAGTTCTTTGAAATTGTAGGAACATGAAGAACATTAGATAGTACCTTTGCTCTGCTTGTATCTCCAAGCCTTATATCTCCAATGTGTTCAATCATGTGTTGAGTATCATCACTTGTTTCAACACATCCTTTTCCACTTGGTACCTTTAGATTAGTGAACAACCTTCCTTGGCATGACATATGGTTACTACAACCTGAATCAATGTACCATTTTTTGTCATCTTCACAAGAGCTTCTATACTCATGTCTCATTGCAAGTAGTGTGTCCTTGCTTCCTTCACTTGAGGTGCTTGCATAGTTGTTTTGGTTCCTTTGATTACCTCCATTTGGTCTTCCATTCTTCAGCCAACAATCACTAGCATAGTGTCCTACTTTACCACAATGATAGCATGTTATACCTTTATGAGAATTGTAGGAGCTTCGACCTCTTCCTCTACTTCTACCTCGACCTCTTCCTTGTGTGTTGGCATTTGATGCATCCTTGTTGTCTTCCGAATTGTTTTGATTGTAGTTGGAGTGGTTGTGACCTCTTCCTTTTCCTCTTGAGCCTCCTCTTGAGTTTCTTCCTTTACCTCGACCTGCATATAACATTTGGTTGTGGTTTTCCTTTCCTTTGGGACCACCGAAGCTAAGCTCTTCTGTGACAAGATGAGGGATTAGTTGTTTAAAACCTGGATATACATCTTTCAAGTTAATGGAAGTTATAAAAGGCTTCCATCTTTCATCTTCTCTCAAGCCATTGAGAGTATACCACACAAGATCTTCGTCTTCAATCGTTGTGCCAATAGAAGCTAAAGCATCGCTTAGCTCCTTAATATTCAAAGTATATTCAGCTATGGATTGACTCGAAATTTTCTTGATTGTGTTCAACTCATTCTTGAGTTGAAGTTTCCTAGCTTTGGTATTTGTTGAATAAATCCTTTCAAGAGCTTCCCAAGCATCCCTAGCTTTCTCTAGATGTTGAATATGACCTACCATGGCATTAGTAATGACTTGCGAAATGAGGAACATGACTCTCCTATTCCTCTCTTCCCATTCTTTTGCTTGCCTCCTTTGGACTTCGGTGGCCATAGCTTGATTGATTTGAGGTTGAGCATCATCGCCGCTCACAATACCCCACAAGCCTTTGCCCATTAGGTAGTTGGTCATTCTAAACTTCCACACTGGATAGTTATCCTTGTCCAACTTCTCTACTTGTTGACCCAAGTCAGCCATTGAAGAGTATCAAAGACTTTGAGAGTTACCTCGAATAGTTATAGTCCTTTGCTCTTGCATTTGTGAAGCTCCCTCTTGTTTTGTAGCTCCTCTTTTGCTTTGCTTCAACTCCAGCTCTGATGATGGAGCTTCAACACCAAGTTCACTCTGATACCAACTATGGAGAATGAGTTCTCCCATGCGCAACGGAAGTGTGTAGTGAACCCTTGTATGTCCAGCACTTGGACAAACATCTGCACCTTAGATAGCTTGCTGCTCTCAACACAAAACTCAAATGGACTTGATGCTTTAGTCAAATAAAATTAGACAAAGAGAGCTTTCTAAAAAGCTATAAATGACTTAATTTGGACAAGTTTTGATTAGGAAACACAACTGTCAAAGTTGAACTACCTGTCCACACAGGTATGCTGAAGAACTGAGCTTCACTCTCGGACTGATAGCTCTCTGAATATATATTCTTTGAGAAAGATATTTGGTACAGAGAAAGTAGACACAAATAGCTTTCCAATAAGCTAAAAATCAAGTAATTTGGATGCTTTTTGATTAGGAAACTCAACTCATCAAGATAGACCACCTGCACACATAAGTACACTGTAAAATTGGACTTTACTCTCTGACAGATATCTCACAGAGTATGAATGATCTGAATGAGATATTTGAGATAGTGAAAGTATATTCCAAGAGCTTTTCAACAAGACAAAAATCACGTGATTTGAATATGTTTTGGTTGGGAAACTGAACCGACCAAAATCTCGTGTACTTTCTGCATAGCAAATATCTCTTTGAAATCTTATGTAATTTGTGAGATACCAGTGAAAGAGTGAAGTCCAATTTTTTAGTATACCTATGTAGATAGCTAGATCCGACTACTGGGAGCTCTTGCCTATTTCTCTCCTTGTTTTGAATGTGCTCCAACTTCACTTTTATAACCAATGAGCATGTGAAGAAGTTTGTGCCTCCTTCTTAACTCACCACTTTCTCCGCTACATGCTATTAACTACAAGGCAAGATATTGTATCTCTTACTCATCATGAATTTTGACTAGACTTTTTCTTTTATTATTTTTTCCTTTTTTCCTCCACTTTTTTCTTTATCTTTATAGTTGGTAAATTTATCCAAGCATGGCTCATATGAAAATGAGCTTGTACATTTATCTTCAACAACCCCCTCGATGTCATTTTTGCAATGAGGTTGGACACATCCGTAGATTCTGCAAGGAAGCAGCAGAGTACGACAAAAAGAAGAAGGAGCTTAAAATCCTATGACCAACATGGTTTATATTTCCCCATTTGAGTCACAAGCAGTCGTAGTTCAGACAAGATCAGGTAAACAGTTGCAACCAGCAGCTGAAGTTTTCGAGCCTGGGCTTCGTGAGCAGCAGCGGATGTTTGCAAAGGCTAGTCAATGGATAGCTAAGGAGCCGACCATATTTCCTGATCCCATTCCGGTAACACAGGTCCCTCTGCCACAGGCAAGATTGAATGAACAGAATTCTACCCCAACAACATTAGAATCACCACCAGAATCGGTGATAACCATAGCCCAAATAGATCAGGTATGGGACGTCCTATCAAAGGCTTCTATCACACTCCCTTTGGGACAGTTGCTTGCTTTAGTTCCAAGAGTATGACATCAATTCCACCAGCAGGTTAGTCCCGGACCTTCATGTACTCCGGCGAATGCGACCATACAACCGGAGATAGATTCTACGATGGATTATTCAGTCCCATTAATCACTGTCTAGTATAAAAACCAGAAGATTACTCAAGTTTTAATTGATGGTGGGTCTGGTGTGAATATTGCGACCGCAGCACTCTGCAAGGAATTGGGTTGGACCCAAATTGAACCCGTACAATTTTTTGTGTGAATGGCAGACCAATCCAGAGTCCATCCGGTGGGCTTAGTACGTAATATCCCGATCACCTTACAAGGAACCACATTTAAAATGACTTTTGTAGTCCTGGAGTACCCGAGTCTAGCCTCGATTACAACCTACTTTTCATTCAACCGTGGCTCAAGCAAGCCAAAGTTGTGCAGGATTGGTGAGCGCAGGAGTTAATTTTCAAAGACAATCACCGGAAATATGTAGTTAAACTAGATGCTATGCAACCCTGTGATCTTCATGCATGACCATATGTAGCAGAGCCAGTCCATATATTGGATGGGTTATTTGATGATGAGGAAGAGGTGTTCTTCAAGACCAATAAGGATATGATCTCATTAGGAACTATAGATCTCCAGTCGGTAGCATACAAGTGGAGTCCGGTAGTCTGTACCGTTGTACCAATGACCGGAGAAGCAAAAGCAGATGAGGATCTGACAATGGATGAAGCGACTGTACAACAACTGTTGCAGCCAGCTGATGATTTGGTGAAACCCCGACAATTTTATGTACCAGAAGATCAATTGATAACGTACAACTTGGGAGACACGGTTAACCCAAGGCCTGTAAAAATTAGGGCCGGACTAGCAAGGCAATTCCAAGAAGATTTGGTACAACTCTTACATGAATTTTCAGATGTCTGCTTGGGATTACAGAGACATGAAAGGCCTTGACCCACGGATTTATCAACATCGAGTAGTACTCAAACCGGATGCGAGGCCAATCAAACAACCAAGCTACAGGATGAATCCTAATTATGCGGCGCAGGTTAAAGCTGAACTTGATCGCTTATTGAAGGTGGGATTTATTGTACCAATTGAGCATGTTGAGTGGATATCTCCCATAGTAATCGTCTCGAAGAAAAATAAACAGTTGCGTATCTGTGTCGACTATCGAAAACTTAACGCAGCCACTGTCCTGGATCCATTCCCTCTCCCTTTTCTTGATACAATGCTTGACAGGGTAGCAGGACATGAAATGTATTCTTTTCTGGATGGCTACAGTGGCTATAATCAAGTGCGGATGGCAGAACAGGACATACCGAAGACAGCTTTTATCACGAACTGGGGTGTCTATGCTTGCATCGTAATGTGGTTTGGTTTATGGAATGCCCCGAGTACCTTCCAAAGATGCATGCAGGAAGTCTTTTCACCCTACCTAACTACCTTTATTGCAAGTATATTTGGATGATTTTTCCTTATTTGGTAAGACTTCGGTGCACCTCTATCATTTACAGTGCTACTTTGAAAAATGTCGAGAGTACAGATTATGTTTAAATCCTACCAAATCAGTTTTTGCGGTCTCTTGTGGTAAACTGTTTAGCCATATTATCTCTAAACAAGGAATACAGGTCGATCCGGATAAAGTAGCAAACGTGTTGGAGGCACCAGTCCCAATGACACCAAAAGAAGTTATGCGCTTTCTTAGTCAAATCCAGTGGCATGGCAGGCACTTACGGTGGTTAGCTCACTTAGCAACACCACTTAACAGGCTTATGACCAGTGCTCCACGATAGTATCATTGGACACAGGAATGCCAAAATGCATTTGATTGTTTAAAGGTTTTATTGACACAGGCCCCAATTTTGCAACCACCTAATTAGGAACGTCTGTTCCATGTCTTTGTAGATGCATCGAACATAGCTATTGGTAGCGTACTAATGCAGCAAACTGACAAATGGTTTCGGCCTGTATATTATGCAAGTCGCTGATTAGCGCTTGCCAAAAGAAACTACTCAGTGACCGAAAGAGAGTGTCTCGGGTTGGTGTATTCTGTTAAGAAGTTCCGACATTATTTGTTGGGCCGAAAATTCACCTTCCATGTGGATCATGCCACACTTGTGTATTTGGTCTGGCAGCAACATTTAGGTGGAAGACTGGCAAGATGGGTATTACTGCTACAGGAGTTCGAGTATGATGTTATTCATCGACCTGACACAACGCATGCTTTGGCGGATTTTCTATCTCGATTGGATTCCGGTGAGTCTCTAGTAGGGGTTGATGACACTACACCGGCAATTTACGTTGCCGAGACAAATTCTGAAGACTCTGCAGAACCTCCTGTTGCTCCTACATACTATGATACGTTACTAACTTTCCTCACTAATGGCTGTCTTCCCCCTCATACTTCCATCGCTCTGCGTCGGAACATTGAAGTTTATAGTCAAAGATTCCGATTGATTGTGGGTCAATTGTATTATCTCGATCACACTGGTGTTTTACTTAGATGTATTGCTCCACATGAAACGGCATCAGTGATTGCGATGGCTCATTCAGTTCCCTCTGGAGGACACTTCGCCACTGATCTTACTCACCGGAAAATTTTGCAAAGTGGGCTATGGTGGCCTACAATGTACAAAGATGTGGCTCAGTTTGTACAACAGTGTGATGCATGTCGACAGTCTGGACAGCCCTTGTAGCGACACATCTTTCCCCTTCAACCTGTCTTACCTTTGGAACCCTTTCAGAAGTGGGGTCTAGATTTTATTGGTCCAATAACACCCCTAGCGACCCTCACCAACAATCGATACATATTGACTTGTACAGACTATTCCTCCAGGTGGACGGAAGCTTCGGCTTTACGGTCTGCCACAGCTGTTTCGGTGGCAAAATGTTTGATGAAGGATGTCTTCCCACGTTATGGATTACCTCTAGAGATAGTGACGGACCAAGGAACATATTTCGCAAACACCTTAATGTGAGTCCTGACTCAGACTTTTCAGATTGTACACAAACACTTCTCACCATACTATCCACGTGCTAATGGTCTGGCTGAAAGTACCAATAAGACTCTGATGAATATGCTTCGCAAATTGATACTGGAATGTCCGAAACGTTGGGATCAACTTCTCCCTGTAATATTATGGGCATACCGGACTACGTACAAAGTGGTTACCGGAATGACTCCGTTTAAACTTGCTTACGGCATGGAAGCTATTGTGCCAATGGAAGTAGTGGTACCAAGTCTACGTGTTGCCTTATCTCTAAAATTACTGCCGAACGAATCCTTGCCATTTCGGTTGGATACGCTCAGAGCATTAGATGAACACCGCTGGGAAAGCTTCATGACTCTCTCCACTGGCTTCCTTGTCTAGTCAGTCCTTGGGTGCCCATACTGCTCTCAACACCCCCCCCCTCTCTCGCGTCTGTCGTCCCTGACAGACCCTTGTTGCTGGGAGTGTTGGATGTAATATTCCACAACCTGAGTGGCAAGCTGATGTTCTTGTATGCGTAGTCCTCTGGCCAAGTCTGTCATCATACGATCCCAATCAATTGGTCCTGGAATGTCCGGATGTGGCAGACGTAACTGATCTGCATGGATCGCTTGTTCTACTGCGAATAGATGTAGCAAATGTGTGGGTCTGGGAATGAAAATTTCTGATTGATATTCCCTGAATCCCGTAGAGAACATTTCCTATAATGTCTGCTTGAAGCATGCGGGTAAGTACTTTATTCGTGCATGCCAGGCAAAGATTATAGTGATCGAGGGAGTCTGGCTCATGTCGTAGACTAAATCCTTTTTACCTTGGGAGAATCCAGGGGCAGAGATGTATGGAGCTTGTACCATCCGAAAGGTTTTGAAGACAATGGTCATGAGCTCGAATATTTTCATACACATTTTCGCTGCTATGTCGGGTACATTATTTAGACGTGTAGACCAGTGGCGAATTGTTGATACCATGTAGGCTACGGTTGGGGTCCCTCGAGGTGGAGCAAAATATGGATAGTTAACCCAAGCCGAGCATTCTTTATTGTTGCGTACCTTGATCGCAAATGCTTGCCATGATCTGCGACGTACCATTGGGCAATAACATGGATTATACTTGATATACAGTGGCATGGTTGCCCAGGTGCTCATCATCTCAAGGTAATCGGTTAGTAGACGTGCACGCCAATTAGGCTAGAAAATCGAGCCCGCACGCGCATCTGTCGGTAAGTCCTCTGGCTCAAATTGAGTGGCAAATGTGGGCTCCTTCCCTGTATGTCTTTTAACTTCTGCATTATAATCATGTAGCAAGACAAAATAAGGCATGTATTGCGACTCTGATGTTGTGATTAACCGTCGGTGGGATAGGTTCTGAAAGTAAGAAGACCGAAGGACAGTTTCTTCCAGATTTGTGAGAGATTGCATTTGCACGGCAACGCGATCATCATGTGTCTTACCCACTTTCTCGACCCTTTTTACCCAATCTGGAACTTGAATTTCTAAAGTGTCCTGTCCTTCCTCTGTAGTCCGACCACCGGGTGTTGGCATTGGCTCGTACGGCTCTTCATAGCTGTCATCGACGAGGATTTCCACTACTGTTTCAGGTTCTGGTTCTTCAGTGGGCGAGGGTGGCCTTTCATATGGTGCGAGGCGTGCTTGGAGTTTTGCCACCTGTTTCCAGAGGGTCTCTACTTCTTCTGTAGAGTGTTGCAAGATTACCGGCTCCTGTTGAGTTGTGGGGGCACTGGCTATCTGTTTCTTTAGGTCTGCACATTCAGTCTCTAACTTTTCATATGACTCCAAGAAATTTGCATGCTCCTCAAGTAAGATGCGAATGTCTTCCGATGGGACTGCTCTATACTTGGTAGGGCTAAAGGTTGCTCCTGCAGTTCCTTCCATAGCCGCTTCAAAGTTGTCTTGGTTTTGTTGTTGAAGCCTCTTGTTCTCTTCTAGTGCTGTTGCCATATGCTTCCTTAATAGCCCAAGGTTGCGTCTAAGTGTAGCATTAGATATCATTTGTGCTTGGAGCATTGTTTCTAGTTCCTTGACTGCTTGATCATCTACTGTCGATGTCTTTGATTCCAATTCGGAGTGAGCCTGCTGTAAGGTGGTATGCTCGGTTAGGAACGTTTGGTAATCAGCTTCAAGAGTGGTGACTCTAGCTTGCAGACGCTGAGATTCTGCCTGGAGGGCTGTAGTGTGTTCTTCCAATTGATGGTATTCTTGTTGTAGTTGATGTGCACACTGAAGTAATGTGTTGAACATGCTATTTACATTATGAGATGCAAGGGGAAAATTTTGAAATGCAGGGGAGGTGGGATTGGGTAGGGGGGTAGTGAATGTTGTGTGTGCCAATGATGTGAGTGGTGAGGTGGGGGGTAAGGGAGGGGGAGATGGTGGAATCATGGGGAGAGGTGCTATGGTTGGTGAAATGTCCATTGGGTCAGACAAGGTGGTGTGTACAGGGGCTACCATGTAGGTGGGTATGGTAGGTGAAGTGAGTGTGGTGTTCGTGTAAATTGATGTCATTGCGAACATCGGGGAAATGTGCCTTTGAAACATTGGAGAGCGGATGAACTGCTCCACAAAGGACGGGTATTGGGGTGGTGAGGTTAGGTTGAAAGAGGCGTAGGGGCCAGATGGGAAGTGAGGGTCATGGAATGGAGGTATCCGTATTGGGGGATAGGCTGGGAAACACAGGGTGCCTTCTGTGGGTGCAGGGTTTCCAACCACACTTGGGATTATGGGATGACCCATTATGGGTTTGGAGGATAGAAGGTTTGAAGTGTACAAGGGATTGGTGACAAAAGAGAAGAGGGTGTCTTGTGAGGTGGGTTCTCGAAAGGAAAATGATGTGGCTGAGGGTGGGTTATAAGTGAAGGTAGAGGTGATGACTGGCGTTTCCTCCATGGTGGGAGGTGGTGGTGGGGGTGGAGAAGGTGGTGATGGGGGATGCTGGGGTGAGATGGGTGATGTCTGAACGAAGGTTTTGGCAGAGAGGTCAATGGTGGTGGTGGGGGTAGTTGTGGCTTCAATGGTTACCTCTTGTTCTGTGACGGGCATCCTGATAGTCTTACCTGCTCATGGTAATGTGTCGACTCTGCGTTTGTCATACCTCATGGACTGGCGGACTACAGTGTGGACAGCCTCTGAAACTCCTAAAGACTCTGACACTAATTTGAGGGTGTCAATGAAATGTTGATCCACCCCATCATCTGATAGCATTTCTTGCATCAAAGCTTGACCTGACACAAGAGAGAGTTGATGCCTTTCTTGCACTGCTTTGATTGTGTCGTATAACCTTTGTAGTTGAGTTGTATATGCAGGTGCACCTATAATTTCTGGCACTTCTTGTTGCTCATCATGATGCTCTTGATCATAATCCTCCTCATCTTCCTCCTGTTCTTCATCTTCATCATCCTCTTCATCCACTTCAACTATGGTGACAGGTACTTGGGCAGTTGTTGCTTGCGTTTGCACATTCTCCACTTGTTGTGCCTCTTCTGCCTCCAGCTCTACATCTTGTAATAATTGTTCGAAATCTTCATTCGTGAGTTCTTCCAAAGGTGCACCACTGGGAAATTCAAGATCGGTTGGGATGGGAGGGAATATCAAGTTAGGACCATCGGTGCTGCGTCTTGGAAGTCGGAGTGTGAATGGTCGGACTCTTCGGGGTGGAGGGGTGACGTATGGTGTTAGGGTGGCTCCACGTGGTTGAGCACAAGGGACTTGGACAGTACCTCTCATCTTCTTAGAAGGGGGTCCAGTGGATGTCCTGCCTCTAAACTGCTCTACACGATTCCACATTAGGGCCCGTTGAATAGGGATGTCATAAGCCAGACACCTATAAATGATTCTCGTCAGAGCACAGCAACCATATAAAACCTGTTTTCGCGGCCATCGTTTGTGAGCTAGGTGTATCTGATCAATTATCCAGTGGGGTAAGTTGATGGTGAGGCTCTGTGTCTCTGCCAGATACAAACTAAACCAAATCTTTTTGGGCAGCATGGTGAATCTATCTTGGGCAGGAAAAGCAAAGTGTTGCATGCACATGCGAAGGTGTATTGCAAGATTAGGCGTCATGGACACCATGTCCTTGAGTTTGGTGAGGCTTCGATTCTTCATGTAATCTGGCACTAGGGTTTCCTTCTCTGTAGGAATATGCATTCCGCGCATATCTAGGGCCTCTCTCACCAAGTTGTTGGATAACCTAAACCTCTTGAGCTCATTTCCTTTTGTTAGAGATGGGATCACAAATGAGCTTGCACCTTTTGGGTTCTTGTTTGGAGTCAAGGTGTTGATGAGATAGTAGCATCGCATGAAGTCAGGCTTTGGGAGCCGTGCACTGAAATATGCATCCAATCCTGCCTTCTCCCATACCGAACGTTGTCGGGCAATTGCGGACATAAGGCTGGTGGATTAGTCAGCCACTAAATCCCTCAGCACACGCAGGGTGTATGAGACAATCGTAGGTGTTTTAGGTATATTTTTCTTTCGTCTAAGGTATCAGAAATTCTAAATTACTCTTAAATCGAGGAAATATGGAGTCGATAATTGAAAAAAATCTATTCCGACAATAATCATGAGAAATTGAAATTAACGAGTTCAGATAACATTGACAAGAATGATAATGCAAATTAAAATTGAATTAATGCTAATGACATTAATGGATGATTACAATGCTTTAAAACAATGATATAATTTCTCTATAAGATTGCTAACAACTAGTGAATCCTATACAAAGCTTAATCAAGGATAATTTCTATGGATTTAATTCAGATTGTCGGATAATTGAATTGATGAAATCTTCACTTTGCTTCACTTCACTGCACTTCAATTGCTTTTTAATCTTCAATGTTTCTGAAAAAAACATTAGGATATTAGTAATATTACAAAAAATCAATAAGAAACATAAAAGCCATACTTCACATACATTAAAGCATATTCATGCTCATGCATGCTAACATTTATCTTAAACATACTCACATGTTGACATGATATCATTATGCAAATATAAACACACTTATGCTTATGCTTAAAATAACCCATGTACTTACATCTAAACACACATTCTCATTCTAGCATATGCTAATGCATTGCTCAAACATACCCTTTAACATACACTATCATGCATACACATACACGTATGCCCATGCATTAAAATCATATCCTAATTCATTTGTGTGCCTCCATGATCACACTCAATTATATATGCAAACATACTTTAATGCATCCTAGCACATCCAATCTATTAGTTCCTATATGTAGATACATTCACAATCCTAATTTAAAACAATATACAGGCATACACACATTCTCACATGAATATGCACATGCACACTTGCACTTATGTAAACATACTCTTAATGCAAAATCATATGCATACTAGCACGTAGATGTATGTATGCAAACACATCCATGAGTTCTTTTATGTAGACAAACTCACTAAATAATTATAATAAATGTAGGCATATCCCATATATACTTCCAACTTATGCATTCATAAGTAACTAGCTAAGCAAATTAATGTTTTCATGCTCTCTAAGTATATGCATAATCAATACATTAAAAATTTTAAGTATGCAATATGAAACATAACAATTAAAAAAAAACAACTCAACTAATTAGTCTTGCTCTCTTCCGCTCTCTCTCCCCATCTCTCTCTTTATCTTTCTTTCTCTCTCTCTCTATCAAGACAGAGTCCTACTTCCTTGTCCGCTGCCTAACATATATACATTTTTGTTGATGCACGTAAGTCTATACGAATGATCCACATGATAATGACAGAAGGATCAGAGAGAGACACAGGGAAAGAGAAGGTAAAACTCAAGTTCGCAAGACAAAAACGAGGTGAAGGCTCCATGTCCTACTTTCTCTCTAGTGATGGCCTCTATAGCGCTGACCACTCCTTCCCTGCTACCTCATTACCAGTTAGTACAACGAAATCCTCACCATCCTCACTCTCATCAGGACTGCCTACGTCAGGACATTCCTGTGACGGATTCAAAACAATGTTCAAATCATCATCGCTGTCAGTTTCGACAGTATTTGAATGCAAACCAGTATCTTGTGCATCATTTCCACCCTTCCCAATACTCTGTGCTTGACAATCCGTATTCGGAGAGATTCGAACTGATGGAGCATCGGGATTAACTTTAGCGGGGAATAAACATGGATGACACCCGTTAGCATCGGGCTCAGAAATGCCTTCTTCAAGAACGACTTTGCCCGAAGGAGTATCAATCAAGGTATCGAATTCATCGTCAACTGACCAGCGTACAGAACCATAGCCACGCAGCGCATGAATGTCCCCTACATCAATATCACCAAATAGCTTTCCAAATTCATCCTCTACACAGGCTGCCATCGCCATGATCGTCTATTTAGTACACACGAATGCTCCCTACATCAATATCGCCAAATAGTTATTCAAATTCATCATCTCCACAGGCTGCTAGCGCCGTTATCGTCTATTGAGCACATGAAGAACCATTAGGGGCAATGCAAGGCGTCACTTCACTTTAGTTCGGATGCCAGTGATGAAGGTAGAGAGCTGAAAGATGCTCGCCTCCGCTCCTAGCTCCTTCCTGCGAAGACCACTACGCTACTTTCTTCATGCAATTCTCTGTCGACGCTAAACCTTTCTCTCTCTACAATGAGATGCACAGACATAGAGATGAAGGAATGAAGCAACAAGAAGAAGAGTAAAATTACCTGAAACAAACATTAGGAGTTCATGATTAAAGCATACATATATATACTCACACAGATCCTCTCTAAACCACTCTTTTGGTTTCCTACTTTAAGTTTTCATCCTCACTTTTGCCCACTCATCTCAACCACACTTTTAATTAGCTTTATGCACACAACACACTTGTTCCATTCTTTTACCCACTTTCATCTTTACCATTCATTTAAAGTTTCTCTTTAACTTCCTTTAATTGCATCATTTATTCCAACCACTCTTTCAATCACTTTAGTTACACATCTTCTATAAACCATTCTTTTTCCTAGTACTCATATAGACCACTAGTTATTTATCCATTTAATTTACCATTTTTAATTTAATTAGCCTATATTTCTTATTTTAAATAAATCATTTAATTCAATCTTAGTTTAAGGGTTTAATTAATTAGAACCTTAGTATTTAAATGCACACATATGATTAAAGTAATTATTAATAGCATAGTTTAATTTTTAATACATAAATATGTAATTTATATATTGAATAACAACTATTCTAGCCCTTGAGACATACTAAAACCCTAGAAAACTTACTAAAAACCCATCAGAATCCCATTGAAACCCTTTGGAAATTAATTGAAAACCTAGTTAATCCCTAACATTAACCAGGAATTAAGGCTCTTAACTTAAATGCACAAGATTAAATATAAACCTAGGGTCTTAAACCCATAATTCAATGTTTCTATGGCCTAAACACACATTTTACGAGCAGTTTAGGGTAAACCATAATATGAACTTTTGTTTTCTTCATCCATTTGAACCTGTAAACACTTCAAAAGTAGTCAATTCCAATCAACACAACTGATCAACAGTGAAATAAAAGGTTAGAGTTCACCAATAAAGTTATTTTCATTTTCTCTGGTCATCAACTGGAAAGTTGAAAACTTTCCGACAACGTAGACCTTCTGCATTTTGTAACTTCTCGAATTCTCTTGTAAAGAAATGGTATTTACCTTGCTTCCCATTGAAGTCCAACTCTAATTCCCATAGGTATGTTCCCTCTCCCAAGGGTCCTGCCACTTCACTAAACTAGTGGGAAGTTTTTTCGACGGGCATGGTATGGCCACTGGGAGGGTCCGCTATAGGTATGATTTTGATGGCCTGCAATTCTTCTGGTCTTTCATTTGTTTCAGGCAAAACAGGTAAACTGTCCAAGTCCACCACGTGCTGGCTCGTTTCTGTTTCAGAGCTAGTTCCTGCCGTCTCAGCCATGTTGAAAACTTCGCAGCTAGTTCTGTGAGAATATATGAATAAATGTTAACATTGCAATGGACACAAAAATGACACTGTGTCCCCGTTACAACATTAACATGAGGTTCGGGAGAGGTTAGGGGGTTAGTAAGTGCTCGGTGCTTGTGTGTGTAGTTAGGAATTGGGTAGACCTAAGAACTAAGCGGAATGATGTAGTGTGAGAGTGACGTAGTTAGTAGGTGGACATGGATTTACAACTGGGGTCCGAGGTTTTATTACAAGTTTTAGGTTGCCAAATGCAATGGATAGGTTTTGATCTTGACTTTGTGGAGACTCTGGAGAGTGTGATAGGGTATTTACTTGAAAAATGGGGCTTTTTAGGGACCCATTTACAAGTGATTCTACTTGTGCTCAATGAAGAATATGTGTCCGTGCGTGAGGTGTAAGGTTGGGCCTCAGATGTTCGAGTGAGTGAAACATGTTGTACAGGGTTTGGCCTTGGTGTAGCTATTTGAGCCCGCAAGCAAGCCTTAGGCACCCAAATTTGTCGTGATTGTGGGCTGGCCTTCATTGACTTCTTGGGTACCCAAATAGACTTCACTTTCGCAGAAGAATTTATGAAGGACTTCTTATTAGTGTCGTGTTGTTGATTACTAATAAGAGGTTTTGGCCGTGGGGTTGGCCTGGTCGGAACAGGGTGTTCGCCTTTTCGCCTCCATACTTGTTTCATTGGCTGAAACAATCTGCTTTGCTCCTTTTTTTGGCCCCCAGTATAGGTAGTGTTCTGCTTCTTCTGTATTCGATCTGCCTTTGGTTGCTGCATCCCTCTGGCCTTTGGAACAGAAGGGAGTGCCTTCTTATCCTTGACTTAGTTGTTGCGACAGTCCTCTCTCTGCATCACATTGTTTTGGACAAGAATAGCATGGTCAACTTAATGTGCACCCCTGGAAGGACCAGGAGTTCGTGCCTTACCTAGTTCCTTGAGTGCCTCATTTTCCAGTTCAACTGTGACTATGATTTACCCATACCTGAAGAAGTCCGCTTCTTAGGTTTAGGTTGACTGCATGATCATAGATCCAGTCCTGACCCAAGACAAGAGGCTCAGTGAGGTCCTCATCTTGACACACTAATACTTTGACTGTCATTACTTCGTCTTGAAGGGAGATGGGAAGATCCACCTCGCCCATGCAAGGGGTTTCCACACCTCCCAATCCTATGAGATATGCTTCTATAGGATTGACAGTTAATTTCAACTCTTGACAATAAGACAATTTAACAACACTAGTGGCTGCACCTGAGTCAATCAAGGCTCTTACAGTCCTTGCACCCTTTGCTTGTCCTATATCTAAGGTTATAAAAGGACGTCGATCAATTATCCTATGGGAGCTAATATCTGAAACTTCACACATAGCCACGTGATATCCTTGATCTGCATATGCATCAGTCCTAGGTTGCTCTCTACCCTGTCTTCTCAACTTCATTCTCCGGATGCGTTCCGGTGCTTCTGCTTGAGCTTCTTCTCGAATTCGCTTTTCTTCTTCTTTGCGTTTCTTAGCAGTATTGAGTCGACTTAGCATTTCCTCTATGAGAGGTTCCTGGTATAACTTGACTCTGCATCCGCTAATGTAGCTCGGGAGAATATCACCCTCTAAAGTGGCTAGTTGTATTGCTCCACTTGTGGAGATCCTATTTATGATCATAGGTTCGTAGCCTCTTTTCTCTAGTTTTCTCGCGTGTTGTTTCAAAGTGTAGACTAGTACTAGGTCGCCTGCCTTCAAACCTTTATCCTTAACGTGGGCATCAAAGTATGCCTTCTGTCGTTTCTTAGCTGCATATATCCCTGCAGCCGCCCTCAGTCTTGTTTCTCCTAATCGTTCAAGGTCAAATAGTCTAGAGGAGAGTTCATGACCCGTCCATTCATGCTCTTGTGCTACTTTCAGTGTTGGTATTAAGAAGTCTAATGGTAGCATTGCATTTTGGCCAAACACCATCTGAAAGGGGGTGGCTTGGAGTACCGTTTTGTAGGTGACTCGGTATGCCCAAATAGCATGGTGTAGCTGTTTGTCCCAATCAGAGCGTTTATTGTTCACTAATTTCGTCAACACATTGCACAGAATCTTGTTGGTGCTCTCAGCCTGGCCATTTGCTTGAGGGTGATAGGGGGTAGACTTCTTATGAACTACCAAGAATTCTTGGAGCAGATTTTCAATAACTTCATTCAAGAAGTGAGTGCTTCTATCACTAACTAGCTCTATAGGTAGCCCGTATCTAGTGAACACATTCTCAAATAAAAACTTAGCTGTTGTTTGAGCATCGTTCTTCGTTGTGGCTTTTACCTCTACCCACTTTGTTAGATAGTCTGTCGCAACAATGATATATTCTGCATGGGAACCCTTAGCTGGGGGATTAATAGGACCTATGAAGTCTATTCCCCACTTAGAGAATGCACGTCCACCCATCATAGGTTTCAGTGGCATCTCGTCTTTGCGTATAGGATACTGAGTTCGCAGACAGACATCACACCGTTTCACATAGGTATGTGCATCCATGTGAAGGGTCGGCCACCAGAAGCCCGCAAATAGTATTGCCTTGATCACCCGATCTGGTCCAAAGTGTCCTCCTGCTACACCTTGGTGAGCAGTTTCCAAGATCTTGAGATATTCACTTTCATGGACACATAGTCTCAGGTAACCATCCTTACCACGCTTGTGGAGATTATCACCAATGAGTGAGTACTCTAGGGCTTCTTGTTCTAGACTTCTTTTCCTAACGAGAGTCATGTCTGGAGGGAATGTTTTCGTCCTCAGGAAGGATACTAGTGGTTCACTCCAATCTGGCACTATGGACACTTGATAAAGAGTGGCATGTTCCACGGGTGGTTTAGTGCAACAGATTGGGCATTCCTTGCACAACTTTTGGACATCAGCTTCCATAGTTGGTCAGTGCACTCCGAGTCTCCTTAGTGTCTGTAGGGTTTGTTGTTTTGAGTAGTGTTGCTCTAATGCACCTACATGTGCTAATTGCAACCATTTAGTGTACTCATCCTCTTCCACACAACAAGCCAAGATCCCTTGATATGTGTGCTTGTACATACTACTTGCCATGATGTGATACTTTTGAGCTTTTACTACCTCTCTATCCTAGGTGTTTACTACTGTGTGGTTAGGCACGTATGTCAATACTGGCACTAATGGCTTAGCCCACTGCGGCACCACTTCCAAAACAGGTAAGCATCAGGAAGGTCATCTGACACTCCTTGTGGGGCTTCTCCCGATGTGAGCCTAGATAGATGATCTAGTCTCAAATGAGTCTTCCCTTTCCTTACCACAACCTTGAAATCATATTCCATTAGCAAGAGAAACCATCTTACTAACCTTCCTGTATTGCATGGCTTGTTCACGAGATATAACAATGCTTGGTGGTCAGTAAAAATTTTAAACTTGTTTGCAAGCAAATAATGTCTAAATTTCTTAATTGCATATACCATGCCTAAGCCTTCTCTCTTAGTAGTGGTGTAATTTTGTTCAGCTGCATTCAATTGTCTACTGGCATAGGCAATTGGGAGATCCATATTACCTTCACCAGTAGGTTGTGCGAGTACACATCCAATAGCATAATTGGATGCATCCACATGAACATGGAATGGCTTGTTCCAATCTGGTGTGGTCAAGATTGGTGCTGAACATAATCTTCGTTTAAGCTCCTGGAAGGAATTCTCACATTCATCAGTCCACTCAAAGTTAGTCAGAAGTCCGTACATGGGCTTTGCAATGACAGCATACATGTGAATGAACCGGCGGTAGTAACCACAATGCCCCATGAAAGCTTGTACTTCCTTGACATTCCTTGGCCTAGGTAGCTCTGCTATGGCTCTCACTTTCTCTTCATCAGTGGATATGCCATTCTTTGACACTATGTGTCCTAGAATCTTGCCTTGCCTGACCATAAAGACGCACTTTTCTGGGTTCAGGCAGACTTGATATTCTCTACATTTGTCAAAGATTTGTCTGAGTTCGGGAATATGGGTTTTCCTAATGTTGGAATGAGCACAAAGATCATCAACATAGACTTCTAAGTTCTTCCTCAGGAACTCTTTAAACACATGGCACATCAGCCTCTGGAAGGTAGCTAGTGCATTGGTAAGCCCAAATGGCATTACTCTAAAGGCAAATATGCCCCATTCAGTGGCAAATGCCGTCTTATGCTGATCTTCTGGAGCTATGGCTACTTGATTGTAGCCCGAAAATCCATCGAGGAAGCTGTACACTTCCTTGCCTGCTACTCTTTAAAGAGATGCTCTGTGATAGGAAGCGGATAGTTATCTCGAATTGTGGCTGCATTAACCTTCTTCAAGTTAATGCATACACGCAGCTTCCCATTTTTCTTGGGCACCACTATGATGGGGGATACCCACTCAGTGTGCTCAATTTCATAGATAAATCCAGCTTCAACCAGTCTATCTATCTCCTCTTTGATCTTGGCAGCATAATTATCATTATATGTATATGGCCTTTGCTTAGAAGGCTTGGCATCTGAGGTCATGGGGATAGTGTGTGAGCATATGTCAGGGTCCACACCTTTCAAATCCTTGTAACTCCAAGCGAATACATCTCTGTATTCTCTTAGCAAGGCTATTAGCTCTTGTTCTTCCTCTTCTGTCAGGTCATGGCCTATGTACGTGCATCTCTCCTCTCCTTCTTCTAGGGCCACTACTATTTTTTTGGTGGTTTCTTTGTTATCATAGGCCTCTCCTGATTGTGCCTCCCGTTTAGGCATTCTGATCATGACTCTCCTGTCATCTATCTCATACTTCTTAAAATTTTCTGGGACCTCAAACAAAGATTCCTCCTCTTCTTGTGTGACTTCTTTCTTCTTCCTTTTCTTTCCTTCTTCCTTAGGGGTTACATGTGTGGCTAGCCTTACGTCTTTTGTAAGCTCTCCGTGCCTCTGGGGTTGAAATTCTACTTCATAGAAGTATTCTTCATCTGATGCAAAAGGTGGGTCCATAATGATTGACTCTAGATCGGAGTCACTTGCATCCTCAAATGCATCAGGGCTAGGTTCGCACTCTTCTAACACTGCCTCTCCCATGATTGGCTCTATGGAGAAGACTGAAATGTCATAGCCATCTTCATCACAGTGAGGTGTCCATTGTTCTTCATTGATGGCTACATCCATTGTTGCTAGGATTTCTGCCCAGCCATGGGGTTCAAATTCTTCATCAGGAAATACTACAGGTGCATAGGCTGGGTCTTGAATTGATCTATGTGTTTCTTTTGCACCTACCTCTCTGGCTTTTTCTCTCTTCTCTTCTTCTACTGCTACTTTGCACATCCATAAGTGGGTGTCTTCATGCATCCATGAGGATCCTGACCCTATGGAATGCACAGATTCTGTATCATCTTTGGCTCTATGGATGGGATTCCATTGGATAGGAGGGACATCTCTATGAGAGTAATCTTTGAGATTCACTTTGGTCGTAACACCTAAGTGTTGCAGGTACAAAGAATTGGTTCCCCAGTCCTGTACCACTTGCAACTGTCCCATAAATGGTCTTCCCAAGATCATTTCATAGGCATGATTTTTGCTAAAATCACATATAGCAAATGTATGCTCGAACTCGACACCACACGTGGTGAGAGTTATTCCTTCTAACAACCCTAGGGGTCTCTCTATGTGACCATCGGCCATTTGTAATTTCATCCTCGTGGGCGTGAGTGCTGGCTTGCCCCAACGCTTCCATAGGGAAGTAGTAGCAATTGCAACCCCTGCGCCTGAGTCTAAAATGGCCTTGGTGGTGTATCCTTGATGGGTGATAGGAAGATATGTGTTTCCCTCTTCGCCCTCACTCATGTCTCCTATCTTGTCCAATGGTATTTCTGGCACTGTTCTCTGGGCTCCTACCTGGGAACGAGGTTTTGCTATCTCTGGTACTTGTTTGGCTACATGTTTCCATAGCTCTGGCCTTACTTTGAGTAGCTCTTCTAAGGTGAGGTTGCATTGTACTTTAGTGTTTTTCACTACCTCTGTGTTCCTAGGTATGACTGAGTCCTCATTTCGTACCATGACTGTGGGTGCTCTCATACAAGTAGACTTAGCTTCCCATGGGCCTGTGAAGTGGGGTAATTCTTGTAGAGAGTTAGACTCAAAGTCTAATCTTTCCTGAGATTGGGTGCTCTCCTGCTCCTCATAAATGGATGGGATGTCTTGTGGGAATTGGTCATGTGCGTCGTCCACAAGTTCAATGGGAGGAGGGACTTCACTTTCTTTAGCCCATTTGTCTTCTTGAATCTCTCGTAGGAATTCTGGTGTAAACCGATTCAGAGAAGAAGATGTATCTGGCTCCGTAGAGTTAGGCACATAGGCTTCAGGCACATAGGCTTCCTGGGCAGGAAGACCTGCTCCTTCACTTGCCTTGTCCTTATGTTGAGAGGCGGGTTCCTTTTCTGATTGTGCAATTAGCTTCTCTATTCTTTCTAACAATCCATCAAAGTGCAACTGTGTCTTTGCTGAACTAGAGATGTTAAATAGGCGACTGGCTTCAAACATGGTCTGAGCCAATTCCACCATCTTAGCACAAATTTTGGTTCGTTCTAGCTCTAATTTTGCTCTAGGGTTACACTTTTCATGATCAGTTATGTTTGGCCCTTCTTGGATTCTGGCCTGATATGCTTTAAGCATCATGTTTAGGTCTTCGGGAGTGGGATCTGCTAGGACTGATCCTACTCTTGGGGGTGGTGGGTTTAGGTGAGGCGGGTTGGAAGGTGGTGGTTCGGATGGAGTTGGGAATGGTGGAGGTGATGGAGGTGGGGCAGTGTGAGAGGGAGTTTGAGTTGTGAGTTCAGTTATCCTGGCCTTTGTTTCTCTGAGGCTTTCCTCGAGTTCACTCATCTTTTTTGCCCATTGCCTTTTCATTCTTTCACGACTATCTCTCCAAGCTCTAGCCCTTTTCTTTGTCGTGCTCTCTGTTTCACTAACATCTGGGCTCTTTTCCTGGCCTACCCCTTGGTTTTGCTGCAATGCTTGAGCTCTAGTGACTACCTGTACGGGTGTAGTGGAAGTGACACTTCCTATGGAATCTACCACTAACCCAATAACGTTAATAGGAGTGATTTTTGGCATATTATTAGGATTCTTAGGGCAGTCTCGTAAGAGATGCTCCTTTCCACACTCTTGGCAAAAGCCCTGGAATGTCACTGATTGGGTTTGGGTAGGTTCCGGAATGGGACAATCACGAATGAGATGATCTCCTTGACATCTGTAGCATGGTCCTCTAGGGAATGGAGGTCTTACTTGCCTAAGTTGAGGTCTAGGATTGGGGTTTGCATACATGACGTTTGTGTAATCTGACTCCCAACTAGGTTCGTTTGGCTCTTCACTATAATAGGACTCACCATGTTCAGGAGATTGCATGTAGTAAGCCTGGGGACTATCAACATGTGTAGAATCAAAGCTATGGTCACTGGGATCACTTTCTGAAAGCAATGGTGTTACGGGGACTATAGCTCTATTCAGGTTTTCTTCTGCAGCAGTATACTTTACCGGAATCACATTAGCTGGAGCAGGGGGTTGTTGTGCTAGCACAGGCTGAGGCCTTTGTTGGTTTTGGTAGGGTTGGTAGGTTTGTTGAGGTCTCGCATACTGCTGAGGTGGGTACTGGTTCTGGTATCTTCCTTGTTGGGGGTATGGTTGTGGGTACGTCTGTCTAACGGTTTGCTTATTGTAGGGGCAATCTTGCGTGGTGTGATTGGTGTACCTTCGTTCTATGATGCAGTACTGGCTACTAGGATTAACTTGGGGTTGAGGCATAATAGGACAGACATTCGCCATATGGTCGCCTCCACAAGTATAGCATCTTTTCACAGGGGCAAACCTTGGGATTTGTTTGCTAGAGACACCTAGTTTCTGAGCTACTTTCTCTGCTAATTCCTCCATTGATGTGGATTGCGAGGAAGAGAGGCTAGAGGCACTATCTAAGTCTTTGTAGATTTTGGAAAGCTCTAGCTCCTCCCCTAGGTTATCCTCGATGTCAATGCACATGCGTACACACTCTTCTATAGTCCTAGGGTCCTTCAGATACACATATGACCTCAATTTGGTACTTAGCAATCCATCCAAGAATAAAGCCACTTGCTTAGCTGGTGTGAGTAGCTCAGGGACAGGGCATCTCTCCAAGTATTGCCTAAATCTTCTTCCAGCAAGTCTCACGGTCTCTTGAGGGGTTTGCTTGAAGCTGTGAATCAGCGAGGAAGTGTTATGTCTTATGCCACTTTTAGAGAATTCGATAATGAATGCCTCTAGAAGTTGGTCTATGCTCCTAAACTGCCTCTCATTCAATGGTTGGAACCATGTAAGGGCTGTGTTCCTAAGGGTTAGACCAAAGGCATTATATTGTGTGAATAGGTCCTCCATTTGTTCTGCTCTCAAGACTTGCCTAAACTCTACCACATGATCGTATGGGTCTCCTGTGCCATCGAAGTAATTTTTCATGGACTTGACTAACTGAGTTGGTCTCAAAATCCTGGTGTGTTCTCTAGGTCGTGGTAGAGGGAAGTCTTCCATATTCCTTTGATTTCTTGGGGCTCTATGTACCTCAGGCTCTACTCTATTTGTTTCCATCCTCGTTCTTTCTCTGCCCCCTAGGTTAGCAAAGCTTACTTCTGGCCTATCTCTACTTCTGTCTCTTTGAGTTCCATGAGCTTGGGATGTTCCCGCTCCAGGGTGACCATAGGACACATTTGATCTTGGTTGGGGGAAAATAATTTCCCCTTTCCAAGTGTAAGCATGCCTATCATTTTCTGTCACCGCAAAGATCCTCTCTGAAGCGTGATCTAAGTAGGTCACTCTGCTTGGGCTATCAGGATCCTTAAACTCATAGATCATGATTGTTCCTATATCAATTGGCCGATCAGATTTATACCTCCAAAAGGCTTCGTCAGTTTCTCGGTTCAGAAGCAGATCTATGCTCTTATTATCTTGGGGAATCCACTCTGGTGTGATAATCCTAGTGAGAACAGATTTGCCTCGGGGGGTCCTCGGTTCTTCACCCATGTTTCCTTGCTCTAGGTCACCTAAGTCCGTTCTTGGGATCTCATTCCCAAATTCATCAATCCTATCTGGATGACTGGTGACTACATATATTGTCCCTTCCTTGTCTAAGTACGCTCCGTTTTCGAACTTGACAGTTGGGCGTTCTAGTCCTATGGATTGGTCAGGGTTTTTAATCTGGACCATGGATCTTCTTAGACCGTCCTCATAGATGCTAGCACCTAATCGGTTGGTCCTAAGGTATTCCAGCTGCGTCTTGTACGGGCCTTCTACCTGTGCAAGTATGGCACTCCTGAACTTCCCGTAGGTCTGTCCATGGCTTGAGACATCTCTGATTCACTAGTCTCAGAGCTAGGGTAGTATGAGTGGTGGCTCAACTGCTGGGCCCAAGACCTAGCAGTGTGGTTGACACTAGCCTTTGAAGACCTAAGACTTTGTCTATCTCTCCCTAGATGTCGCCCTGATCTAAGGTTCATAAGCCTAATTGAATAGCCCAAATTTGCCCAAGTACAACCTCGTTGCTGAGTTCTTTTGTATCAGTTACTTGATTCTTTTTAGTGGTTACTGTGTTTATGCTCTTGTCAAAAATCACGTCGTCAGGAATATTTGAGTTAATTTTCGCACTTGAAGTTGATCGTTCCACGTTAAGTTCTTTTCCTTTAGAGTTCTCGACCATACAAAGATTATGTCGTTAGCTTGAACTTGAGCATTTAGGTAGTCTTCAACTTGATAAATGCCTATCGCTGCCCTGGCTTACTCCTATCACTAGTCGTTCTTAGCCTAAGCTAGGAACTGACAAAGGGACTTGAGAATTTCCAACCTTTTGTTTCCTTCTTGGTTGCCCTTGAGTGCCCAGGAAGAGTGTTCCCAAGCTTGCACTTACTCTTGCTTAGAATGCCCTCAAGTGCTCTTACTGGACCTGTAAAAGTCCCACGGTTAGCTCAAGACTTAGATTCAACTGACACAATAGACCACTTTCATGCATGTAACTCACATACCAAATTATTCTTTGCCTTTATGGAAAACAATCCCAAGGATCCCTCAATTTTCCTACCTCGGGGTATGGTCAACTTCAAAATACCCTATCTAATAATCCTGATATTAATTTTCACATAACCAGTGGAAGTTTTGGTTGTACTCCCCACGAGCTTTCCAACAAAACAAGAATCACAGCAAACGGATTTCGTATGAGAAAGTTATGTCAGTTCAGGCTTCAGGGATTAAAACAGGGTTCAAACAGGCCAACAGGGCAGCAGGTTTTCCTCGGGTTATTTGCCTATAACCTCCTTATGTGCTCTAGAGTCCATTATCCATGTCCAAAATTAGCCAAAATCTTCAATTTAAAAAACCCTAAAAATTTAGCTGAAAATGGCTGTCAATCGCGATCGACTAGGCTGTCAATCGCGATGGACTGGTGTCAATCGCGATGGACTGGTGTCAATCGCGATGGACTGAAATTTTGCAATTTTTTCAAAAATTTTTGTGGATCTGTGCTGTGCAAGGCCTCTAGTCTACTGTGGTGCACTCAGTTTTACCAAAATATGAAAGTTTCTATCAATCGCGATCGACAGAAGTTGGTGACTGCGAGAGAGTTCTACACATTTCCGTACTTGCGCAACGTGCTGGAGGGGATGATGCTGTTGGAACCTGCAAGAAACTCAACAAACATGCAAAAACAATGCACACAATATCGCTCTCTCGCTCTCTCTCACAAGTGGAATGAGGGAAATGAAAGGAGGAAGGAGATATGATCAAAAAACTGAAATTTTTGCGATGATGGAGATGGAGGTGGGAGATGGTGAGGATGATGATGGTGATGATGGTGGTGAGGTAAGGAAGAGAAAAACAAGAAGAGTAAAGAAATTACCTACGACGCCAACGTCTCAACTCTACGTCTTACCATCACACGCTCGTCCTCAAAGCTCGATCCCCGGCAACGGCACCAAAATTTGGTGTAGCTCAGTGATGAGTAGCACCTCCTTTAATGTCAATCCGGGAAGACATGAGGATGGTATGAAGACCTCGAGCAAGTGGAGGCACAAGTGCATGAGTGAGAAGCACACCAACATGCACACACATACACACACACGTGCACACACGGCAAGACAAAGAGTGAGAAGCAATGGACTTCTTAGATTACTTTCAAAAAGCTCTTACAAGTTCATTTCAATTACAATCTAACCTCAAAAATGAGCTCTCTAGCTCTATTTATAGTTTTTGACTAGGTTTTGGCCCTGTCCAGACCTAGTGTCCGGCCTAGTTAAAAATTAGGTTCCAGGGCCAATTTGAGGGCTTAAACGGAGTCTAAAAAATACAAAAATTGATATGTAGGCACTTCTAAGGCTCCTCAAGCTCAAGGACTCCTTGGCTTGCACAAAATGGAGCTACAAAAATATGAAATGGTATTTACAATGATTGTTAGTGATAAGAATCACTGTTATAAAGATGTTGATTTGGAAAATTTTGAAGGGCCTATGTCAGAGGTCGCCTGCTCCGATGAGCTCCCCAATTTTGGGATTGGTTCTACACGACTTTCGATGACTCTTGACAGAGACACGCGCACGGAGTTCGATCATTTAGTTGCCGCCCAGCCGCGTGATGGTTCAATCATTACCCTCTCTCTCTCTACACCCAAAATGGGTCATGGTCAAGGTTCCTCTCATGAGTGCCACTTGGCACTCATGTGAGCATCATACTCTATATGAATAAGAGGAGGGTCATACCTCTAAATACTATTCATATAGGATACTCCATGTGACATTTCCTTCCCCTTACTTCCATTTTGTCCTCAAAATGGTATTGGAAGGTCTAAAAGAAAGAGAGAAATAATAGAACCACCACTCCCACTATATCCCCATGTATAAAAATACATGGTCCTGTCTCCGTGTTGTTTCCCCATATCCTTCCCCTTAAGAAAACTCTTGGGAAGGTAAACTAAAACTGGGAAACCGTCTCTGAAGGGTGCTAACCCGCTCCCATGTGGCACTATCTTCTGAACTATCTTTCCACTTTACTAGACACTCTTTATACAAGTGACTCCTCGTCCGTTTCTCTCGAGTGCGTAGTATGCTTTCTGGCTCATGTGGAATAGATTGAACAGAAATAGGCTCTACTACCTCACTATCTGGAATGAGGTTGTCAGATTCACCCAGCCTTTTCTTAAGCCGGCTAACATGAAAAACTGGATGAATTTGACTATTCTCTGGAAGTTGGAGCTGGTAAGCCATCTTTCCTATTCTCTTAAGTATTTGGAAAGGTCCACAATACCTAGGAGATAATTTTGGACAAGGTCCCGTCTTCATGGTTTCAGACCTAGATGGAACTCTAAGATAGACTTGCTCTCCTGCCTCAAAGTTGATATCTCTTCTTTGAGGGTCAGCATAGGCTCTAGCCCTATCCTGAGCTTTCCTAATGCTGTCCTTAGCAAGTCTAAGCATATCATTCATTTCTTCCAAGAAGTCCTTTGCAGCTTGAACTTTTTCATTCTGCAAGCCAACTGCATAAGGAGCCCTTGGCTGAAACCCATACATAAGCATAAATGGACTATGCCCAGTGGAAGAGTGCTTGGCACTATTATATGCAAACTCTACTATAGGTAAGTACTCCTCCCAATTAGTTTGCCTTTCATTCACATATGCTCGAAGCATATCCTCTAAGATTTGGTTAACCCTTTCTGTTTGCCCATCCGACTGTGGATGCTCGGCCGTACTCATGCTAAGCTTTGTATCCAACCTTTTGAAGACCGCTCTCCAAAAGTGGCTAGTAAACTTCCTATCCCGATCAGAAACTATGTCTAAAGGAAGACCATATAACCGGTATAGGTTCTCTACAAAGAGTCTAGCCAACTCAGGTGTCTTTACTGTAGTATGTGTTGGAATAAACCTAGCCATTTTGGTTAACCTATCCACAATTACCCAGACCGAGTCGTGCCCTCTCTGTGTCTTAGGTAAACCGACTATAAAGTCCATGGAGATACTTTCCCACTTCCCATTAGGAATATCCAATGGGTGGAGTAGTCCTCCAATCCTCAACCTCTCAGCTTTGTTGACCTGGCATTTATTGCACTTAAGCACATACTCTAGGACGTCCTTATGAAGTCCAGGCCAATAAAACTGCCTCTTAACAAGATCATAAGTCTTGTTAACTCCTGGGTGTCCCGCACTAGGTGTGTCATGACACTCATATAAAATATGCCGTCTCATCTCAGTATCTCTAGGGACACACACCTTACCTTTATATAACAGATATCCATCATGGACACTGTAATTCTTCCACTTGAATCCTTCTTGAGTACCCGTCGATACTCCATCCTCATTGGAAACCCGTATATCACGATCCCCATTCTCTATGGCTTCCCAAATCTCGGAATATGCAGGATCAAGCCCACATTTCCCTCTAATAGACTCAAGTAGCTCACTAGTGATCTGAGTAAAACTCAGTCCATTGAGCATAGGCATGCGGCTAAGTGAATCAGCCACTACATTAAACTTTCCCTTCCTATACCTAAGCTCATAATCAAACTCTTGAAGGGTCTCTGCCCATCGGGCCTTACGACCTTTAAGGTCTGTTTGATTAGAGAGCCACTTAATGCTCTCTTGATCAAACACTATCGTAACTTTGGCACCATATAAATAATGACGCCACTTCTTCAAAGCATGGACTATTGCATACAACTCCTTCTCATAGACGGAGTAATTCTTTTGAGCCAGTTCTAGTTTCTTGCTCTCAAAAGCTAATGGTCGACCATCCTGTACTAAAACCGCTCCTATAGCAAAATCACTCGCGTCAGTTTCAACCACAAATGGTTTATTGGGATCTGCTATATGTAAAAGTGGAGCTGTAGCAATTGCTACCTTCAACTTTTCCATACTTTGCTTATGTTCGTCTCCCCAGTGAAAGGCTTTCCCTTTCCCTTTAAGCTGTTCCGTCATTGGGACAGCAATTTTGGCATAGTTCTTAATGAATCTTCGATAGAAACCTGATAAACCTAGGAAGATCTGCAGCTCCTCCAGGTTTCGTGGATGTGGCCATTCCATAATAGCCCTTACTTTTTCAGGATCCATCTGGATTCCATCTTGGGAGACTATATGCCCAAGGTATTTAACCTCTGTCTTGAAAAATTCACACTTTGACTCCTTAGCAAAGAGCGAATTTTCCCTTAGCACTTGAAATACTTTTCTCAAGTGTTCCAAGTGTTCCTGTTCTGATGCACTATAGATCAGAATGTCATCTAAAAAGTCTACTACAAAATGTCCTAGATAAGGCCGTAAAACACTATTCATGAGTTTCATGAAAGTGGCAGGAGCATTGGTGAGACCAAAAGGCATCACCAAAAACTCATAGTGCCCATATCTAGTCCTAAATGCAGTCTTAGGGACATCCTCTGCCCTAATCCTGATCTGATGATATCCTGATCTGAGGTCAAGCTTGGTAAAATACCTAGCTTGATGTAACTGATCAAATAGATCTTCCAACCTAGGCATTGGAAATCTATTTTTGATAGTTACCTTATTAAGTGCTCTATAATCTATACATAGTCTCATAGAGCCATCTTTCTTTTTAACTAGGAGCATTGGCGATGCCCATGGTGAGTTACTAGGTTTGATGAAGCCTTTATCTAAATAATCCTGCAATTGCTTCTCAACCTCCTCATGCTGAGAAACACTAAGCCTATAAGGTGGTCTACAAATAGGGTTAGTGTTAGTAACAACCTCTATGGCATGGTCAATGTCCCCTCTCTCAGGTGGTAGCCCTCTAGGTAAGTCAGTGGGAAAAACATCTCTGAATTCAAACATAAGATCCTTAAAATTTTTAACTACACACTCTTGCAAAAAAGAATAGTAGAAAGTCCTGTTCATATTTACATTCAAAGCATGAAAATATACATCAGATGAGCTGTCTATACAATGCTCCATATCATGACTATACAATAAAAACATATCCTGTACATGCTGTGAACAACAGAGACTATACAACTCTAATGATGAGATGAGAGGTGCACTAGGTACATCTCTCTCTCCCTGAATATAAACTGTACTTCCATTCTTTTCAAACTCGAGTGTGTTATTTTGATAGCTGCATTTAAGTGTATCTCCCAACCCCCATAGCCACTCTCTTCCTAAGACTAGATCTGTCCTCTCCATGTTCATAATTTGGAAGTCCATATGATCTGTATAATCCTGCATCTTGACTTCCAAATTGGATACCATAGTATCCCATATTCTTTTATCTTGCCCTTGCATCATAGATACAATGTATTTATGTGCACTAGGCTGTTGGGGAATCTTCAATTTCTTGACCAAAGCATAGTTTATGAAGTTATGAGTGGCAGAGTCATCTATCATGACTCGCACCCTGGTCCCGTATACACTACCATGTAGCTTGACCAAGTCATGTGGTCCAAACTGCGGTGACCACAATGACTTAGTCAAACAACACGTGTGCTCTATATCCTCGTGCATCACCTCCACTCCCTTGCAGCTAGAGCTGCCATGAATGGGAAGGGTCTGCACTAGGTGGACCGCCTTTTTGCCCCTTTCAGGAGCCGTACTAGACTCTAGTCCTTTCTTCTTTTCCTCCCCCTTCTTGAGTGGACAGTTCCACTGTGAGTGGCTAGGGGATAGGCACCTAAAACACAGGTTCTCTCTTTTGGCCTTCTCAAACTGGTCTGTGGATAGCTTAGGCCCTTGTGATCTTTGTTTTTTAATAAAAACCTTGTTTTTCCCAAAAGGCAACTTTTTCTTAAATTTAGTGGTGCTAAGAGGTTTAAGGGGCTGATCCGTCTCCATAGGAGTATACTGAGGACGGTTATGGTCCTCATATATCTGTGCATACTTGATCGCCTCCTCAAACGTCTTAGGCGCATTCCTCCTGACTTCCCTCTTTATGGCTTTATCCAAGCCCCTAACAAACCCTCTGGTCTTCTGAAAGTCATCTAGACCCTTAAGCTTCAAAGTGATCTCTCTATAGTGAGATAGATAAACTGAAAGAGGCCTGCCTCTTTGAGTAATTCTATCCCACTCATCCCAATTCCTCTCCTCTTCATTTTCAGGAAGAAACTCTTTTAGGAAAAGAGTCTCAAAGTGAGTCCAGTCACTAGGGATAGAGTTCGCCTCCTTAAGACTCATCCACCACTTATAAGCACGCGGGCCGAGGGAGAGACTCGCCTCTAGCACACGATACTCAGGTGGGGTGCCCTTTAATTGATGCAAATCTTGCCACTTTTGTAAAAAAGTGTAGATTGCATCCTTATTCCTGTCTCGGTCATCCCCCGTGAAGGTTGGTGGTTTTAAGTCTTTCAGGAGGGGAGCTTCCCTAGAGCTCTCTCCTTTATATTTACTAGGAAGAGAAGTCTCTTTCCTAGTAATCTCTAGAGGAATGGTAGGAGTCTCTCTTTCCTTCCTAGCTAGGAAAGAAGTGACACTAGTCTCAAGAGAGATCATTTGAGACTTAAGTTGCTGTATAAGAGATGTAATGCTACCCAAATCTTTCTCTAACTTGAGGGTTTGCTCTTTCAAGTCAATGAATTGGTCACGAGTGACAAATTCATCTATAAGCTCTTCATAAGTGTACTCTTGCTGTGAAGGCTCTTTTTCTTCTATATTCTCTTCTATTTCTTGTCCTAACTCTACTTCTTCCATCCTAGCATCCTGATCCTCTAGTTGCTCTCTAGGTGGAGAAGTGGTCTCAACTACTTGTTTGCCTTTATTTTCCATGTTTTAGTACCCTTCCCCCGTTTGCTAACTAGAGAGTATGAAAATGAATGGAAGTAGAGTTAAAATATGCAAGAAGAAGAGAGATATAACACAAGAGCACTTCCCTGATACAAAGTAGTGTTGCGGAAGCTAAATCCAGGTGGTCCTTGATGCTTCAAGCCGCTGATTTTAAGTCCTCGCCAGTCCCAAAAGAAAATTGGAAATGTCCGCTTGGTCCGGGGAGGTTCTAGACACCATAAACCATCCAAAATAACACCAAAAGTGCGTAGGAAAAGCCTCAAACGGGCAAACTGAATGCAACTGAACAATTTCAGAAATTTTCCAATCCTTGCCAGTTCACAAAGTGTTGTCCAGCACCTGCACTTCAAAAATTTGAGACAATCCCAAGTGAAAAAATTGGATTTGGAGTCCGGAAGAAGGAAAACTAGGCCCGGAAGTGGCCGCCTAGTTCCTGCTGAAGCGCTGCAGAGAGATTTTGGTAGGGCAAATCTCTTCCAAATCCAACACCGATGGTCTCTGAGCGAAGCTTGAAAGCCTAGCTTCAAAACGTGACCAAGATTTTGAAAATCCGATATGGTATGAAGAAGATATGGTCCGGAGAAGTGAGGTATGTCACCGGTGGGAAGTGAAAAACTTCATCTTCATGAATAGATAGGTTTGGAAAGCTCAAAACTGAGGAATGAAAGCTTCTTTCACCAAACCAACACCCCCCATCCCATAACCACAGCCCATAATACATATATCCCTCATGATTTTTACAAAATCTTGATCTAGATCATAGATTTGTAGCTCCAAAATTTGGGAAAAAACTCGAAATCTTCTCCTATCCAAAGCTTATTGCTACTATTTTCGAAAAAGTCAGAGGTCACCTTTGATGGAGCAAGTTATCCCACATAGGGGCGCTGCAGGCGGAGAAAATCCCTTTATAACCAAGAGCATGAGGAGCTTATTTCCACCTTGGAGTGGGGAGGGAGGAGCAAAGCTCCCCCTCGTGGGCTGGCGGACGCCTTCGGGCCTCTGCGTTACTCTCTGCGCCTGTGGGCCTTCTCTGATCGCGGGCCGCCTGTGGGCCGTCGGTTCTTGATGATGGTTGTCCCGTCGCGGGCCGCCTGTGGGCTGTCGGTTCTTGATGATGGTTGTCCCGTCGCGGTCTGGCTCTGATACCAATGTCAGAGGTCGCCTGCTCCGATGAGCTCCCCAATTTTGGGATTGGTTCTACACGACTTTCGATGACTCTTGACAGAGACACGCGCACGGAGTTCGATCATTTAGTTGCCGCCCAGCCGCGTGATGGTTCAATCATTACCCTCTCTCTCTCTACACCCAAAATGGGTCATGGTCAAGGTTCCTCTCATGAGTGCCACTTGGCACTCATGTGAGCATCATACTCTATATGAATAAGAGGAGGGTCATACCTCTAAATACTATTCATATAGGATACTCCATGTGACAGCCTATCTGCCAGATTTGCGTCGATTGCTTTGTCTACTTAATCCTTCACCTCGCTCTGACTCTCTCCGCTAGCTTCCTTGTCTAGTCAGTCCTTGGGTGCCCATACTGCTCTCAACACCGGCACTCATCTAATGAGTATGCCATTCTATGTAGACCTGAACCAGAGCGTATAGCTCTGCAGTTTTTACTAGCCACCCTGAATTTATAGAAACGCACCTATGGTATTGCCCCCCCATTCTATTCGATGATAGATATCGCTTCCCATGAGTCTCTCAATTTTGCCTCCTTCTATTTCCGGTGCATTCACCGTGAATGTGTAGCGGTTATCAAACAAGTCACTAAGGGTGACCTTCCACATTCTCGTCTACCCCATATCCTCACCTTCCTCTTTCCGTTGATCCAAGCCACGCAACCTCCTCCAATCGCTCCCTTCTTGTTACATGAAGAGTCTACTCAAATGCTCGAGGACGAGGATGACGACGATGAAGAGCTGTTCCAGGTATTTCGTTGAAAATGGAGATGTGTTAGCCCCTCTGGCAGACAGGTGCAGGGATCAACTGTTGGTCAGGATCATGAAGTCTTCCATGACACTGCCACCTCCCTTCATGTTGAATCATCTGTCCCTTCTTCTCCACTCAACCAGCAAGAACAAGGTACACAACTAGAAGGCCCCAATGAAGTCTCTTCTCGGGCAGATTCTCATCAGCACGATGAGTACACTGTGAAAGAATTAGTAGCCGAAATCATCACCGCAGTGATTGCCAATGTGGAGGTCGTGCTCGATAAAGCTGAGGTGACAAATCAGAATTCAACTGGAATCGTTCTGGTGCAGAACACTATTATCCCTCTTCCTCCACCAATTAACGTTGTTGAGACCCCTACAATGCCTCCTAGTGTAATTGCTAATGTAACCCCTTCAGCACCCATTCCTTCAGTCTCTTCTCCTGATTATTCTCCACCTCCATCGCCTCCACTGTTTCCGGCCTCTTCATCTCACCCACTCCTCCTCCGATTCCAATGTTTAATGAATTAGAATCAATGGGTCGTCTCCTGATCCAGTTTTCTCAACAATTACCTCTTCAAATGAAGCTGGCAACCGAAAATATCAGGCAGGAATCACAAGAGAAAGTTGATTTGTTAGAAGCAGATATCACTCCGTTACAGGAAGGAGCAAATGGAGTTAAGGCAGAGAACCATGCTTTGCAGGTTCAACTTCAGCAACTTCAAGCTCGGATTGCAGAGTAGGATAATCTAATTGCCCAACCCGATGCAGCACTTGCTGCGTTAAATGAAAAAAATGTTCTTTTAGCTGCTCATGATGAAGAAATCAAGCAGTTAAATCAGTTGGTACAGGATAAGGTAGATGCTCGTGTGGCAATTGGAATTTTGCTGGAAGAAACTCGCGTATAGCTGGATGAGGTCATGCAGAAAGGGCAAGAAATGGCAGACTTAGCCATCCAGAACACTAAGGAATTAAAGCTAGTATCTGCCAAACTATTGCAGAAGAGTCGAGACTTGGATGCACAAACGGCCCGGACAATTCAGATAAAGAAGGAAATGGAAGGTATCATGACAAAAAGGGATGCGTATTACAAAACCATCCAATATCAAGCTCAGGAGTTGGAACGCAGAGAAAAGTAGCTGGGATTTCAAGCAGAAAGATTATCGCGGATTGATGCTCAAGTTGTGGATGTGAAGCAGCAAAGAGATGTTTCATTAGCTAATGGCTTCTATTTACAAGAAGCCTTTTTGTAGACGCAGACCAATGCACAGATGAGTCAAGCCATTGCGGCTAGTTCAGTACGAACTGACGCACAGTTGGTGGAACCAGAGACTTTGAAGCTTATGTTGGATTCTCTGAAGCAAAAGATAACGCGAACCATTAAATTAGCAAGAACTATGTACATACAAGGCATTGTAGATGAGCCTTAAATTTATTTTCTTTGCGGGTTCGAGTCCACCGTGCGTGCCAATGTTAGGCCGCCGGATTGGCACAATGTAATTTTATTTTCATATATCGCATGCACCGAAAGGGTGTAGCGAAGAGATGTAACCTTTTATCTATTAATGAAAAGACATTATGGGGTTCTCCGGCGGTAGAGGAGACGAGATCGCCAAACTGTCTGTCTGGGCGATTGCGACCGTGTGGAGACGTCGTGGTGCAAAGTTTGCAGATATTGGAGTACTATTATTCTGTTCTTGTTGAATTGCCGTAATTTATTACTAACATGATAACATTGTCTTAAGATCAATAAGTTTGTACGACTGTATGACTGATAATTCGCATGATAACCTATTGTGTGAGGATAACCGTAATTAAAGAATCATAACTGTGTAACAGAAGTTAATGCCTTGACAGATAATTATTGTTTGGTTAAATGGTTAATTGGGAAAATTAAGTAAGGGCCTCTGCACAGTCAAACCCCTAGCATCCCCAAGAACCCAAAAAGAGATTAAAAGCGATTTGACGGACGTCCCTTTTAACAACATCCAATACCAATGCATCAATTGTTGAGGCGGATTCATCCCACATGAACAGTGAAACCAAGAGAAACGGTGAAGACAACACTCCTAAAGTCACCTCCAACAAAGGAAGATCATCCACATGGAAGTCCACTACCCAATTATCGCAATCAAGAAAAATACCAATCTACACTGGGTGCGCAAGGATTGAATGAAGGAAATAGAGAAATCTACACCGATATAGGTCATTCATTTTAGGGAGGCAAGGAATAACAACCGATTCTCTTCATTACAATTGGGACCAAAGAGACTTCTGAGAATATGGCTTCCAAAGTCATTACAAGAAGCCCAGAAAACACGTTAACACATATGGATTCCGACAAAGATTCGACAGATTGCAACTCAAAAGATCGACAAGCAAGATAACATGTTACACCAACAAAGCAGGACAATAAAGTCAGACAAGACTCACAAAAGGTACAAGAGGAAGAGGAGATCAACCATTCAGACTGCTAAATAAAAAGAGGAACAACCTAGAACACGACAAAAAAAGGAGAAGACGAGGCCTCACACTTCAACTACAAAATGGATATGGAGACCCAAGAGGCAGCAAGAACAGCAACAACAGATTCAACAGGATTCCGATTGCCCTCATGTTGAGTCGAATGCACCTAAAGTATGCATGACAAGGCCACACTACGAGGCCATGCATTCAGCACATGATGTGTATAACAACATTAGTGGTGCACGTTTCCCGCTTGGGAATAGATCATAGATTCTACTTCCATAGGAATGGACCTACTATGTAAATAAATAAACGCTTCGACTACACTAACCCTTGTTTTCTTTCAGGAATAAAAATGAAAAGATATGTGGTAAGTGATCTTACTTACGTAAGCGAGGGGAAATGGAGTGATGTAATGAACCACATGTCACTAAGACACACATCACTAACGACATGCCTTCTATAAAAGCTGATGCTCTCCTTATTACAAGTGCAAATGGCTTTTGAGGACTCTAAAGCGACCATTCAAGAGGAGACGCTAGAATTCCCTCTATAGAGCGTGACTAAGGCAAAAAGGTCACTGGTTTAGATAAGATCAACCTGCCGGGGATTACTTGTTATTGGTGACAGTTAAAATTATGGACACGGATCATCAGTTCCCAATAATGTCCCAAGACTTCAAAGTAGTGCATGAACTTCCATCGACGGTGGATATTATGAAGAAAGCTGGTATCCACAAATACTTTGAACTCCCGATCTACAAACCAAATTTCCAGCATTGTACACAAGTCATGAACACCTTACAACCAGCCTTGCATGATCCATTAGTACCTGAAGCTAGAGTCCTAGATGTTGTCGGAGAGTGGGTCATCATATAATTCCCTCACGACCTAATTAAGGAAGCTTTCGGATGGGAAAAGGACGGGAATACGATTTTGAAAGAGGAAATCTGGGGAGCAAAGACCAGAACATTCACATATATAAATCACATTGACATAGAAGAGGAAGTAAGACTCATTCAACAGGATTTTTGCTTTCCCAATAAGCACAGACATACTGCTCCTCAGAAGATTATAGTGCAAATGCTTTCCCATGCCATCAAACAAATAGGAAATCAAGTTAACATGACTCCGTACATTCAAGAGCGGCTCTTCGAGGCCAAGAAACAGTGGAATCATAAGAAGTTCCTAAATGGAAGCATTGCCTTGACAATACTGATCTATCATGCTTTGGGCATTAGAGAACACTTAAAAGAAATGCCCTCATCTGAAGCTATGGCTAAATATGCAAAGATTGCCATGGTTTCGAGGAAGAAGAAAGGAGTCAAGATCGTAGAGGAAGCTGAAACGAGCTCCAAACCAAGAATGAGGGGTACTAAACGATTGCGAGAAATGATGCAGGCAGAAGCCAAAGCTCTAGCTACAAAGAAAACACATGTACTTCCAAGGACAAGGCTTGAAGAAAATCCACCCATTATGGAGGAAGATTTAACAGAAGCGATGGAAGCCACTCATCAATATATGGAAGGACAAGTAAACCTATCGGTGCAAGGGCATCACTACCAACAAGCCCATCAAGACTCTGAACAAAAAAAGGTTGACCAAAGTTCATAGGTACAAAGAATTGGGCTAGTGAATTCTAACTCATCATCCGACACAATCAAAGAAAAAGAAACATCGGTACTAAATGTGGATATTAGAAGTGATTCAAAAGATGATGGTCAGTGGGAAGAATTAAATCAAGTACATGATGACTCTGGCATGGAAGGCACAAAAGTCGATCAGACATCAGATAAAAATATCAAGGACACAACAAGGCAGGAACCATCTCAAGAAGGCGTTCATATTATCAAATTGAATGAAGCATCTAACATCCAAATCAAAGAGACTATTCTAGCGGAAGACGTCCGAATGAAGACACCTAAGGAAGAAAAGGTAGGAAACACAGTTGAAGAATCGGAACCCTTCACACCAATAAGGGTAGTGGCAGAACCCTCTCCGATGGATGTCACATTTCAAGGGAGTGCCACCAAATCGATCAATAAGGAAGAAGAGAGAAGAGCCCACAAAGTACAGCTCCAAATATGGCAACCGCATAACGAGACGATACATATGGAGCAAGGAAAAGACGTACAAACCGGGGAAGAACCAAGCATCCCTAAAACTTGGTTGAATGTGGATGTAGCTTAGCTCAAGCCCGGAGTACAACAAATTATACGAACTGCTATGGATACTCAACAACTAATGCTTGAAGCTGATGCAGATTACAACAAGGCAATGCAGGAGAAAAATCAATTCCAAGAAATAGGTGATAATTTATCTTCCAAATCAATTCAAGCACAAAAGATAATATTAGAAAAAGAGGCAGAAACCAACGAGGCCAAGAATCAATGTGCCACACTAAAAACGGAAAATCAAAAGCTGCGAGAACAACTAAAAGAACTACAAAGCACTTATGAGGCTAGCGAGGCAGAAAAAGCACGAATAAATACTAGAAGTAAAATCCTTGAATCTCAAATCAAGGTATACATGGATGAAGTGTGTTGGAGAAACAATCACTAACTGGACATATATTTGAAGGTCAAATCTTAGGAAGAAAACCCCATGCCTATGTGAAGGGAAAAATTCACAAATGTATCATATTTGTAAAGTTAGTTCACTTTAGTTCTAGAAGTTTTTTAAAATCACGAGAATACAAAAATCTATATAAGTTAGTTTGTATCAACTGACGCAGAGAGAGAGAGAATAGAGAGAAGAAGTAGAAGAAGGAGTTCATTTATACGACTGTGTATAGTCGGGATTCTCTGAGTGAGAAAGCATCTGTAAAACTTCTGAGTTTTCATAGCTATGAGAAAGAACTGAGTAAAGTTCTGTGTATGAGTCTCTCTCCATCATCTCCATAATTACCTACTGTGTGATGAGTTAAAAAGATCAAGTTTTCCAAGCAACTCGATGCCTGGCATCGAATCTCTGTTGATAAGTCATATTTTCATTTATCCTTTTCATTCAGTACTGAAGTGTTTGAAAACATGATGTTGTTGGAGCAACTCGATGCCTGGCATCGAATTCCAGTTGATAAGTCATATTCTAAGTGTGCATGAAATCACCTATAGTTTTGGTGTCCAAAAGATCAAGATTTTATGCGGGAAGTCGATGCCCAGCATCGAATCCCTGCTGAAAAGTGGCCAAAAACATCCCAAGTCGATGCCCGGCATCGAATTCTCATTGCAAGTCGATGCTAGGCATCGAATTCTAATTTTAAACAGGCGCTCTTACTATAACAGGAAAGATTTCCAATTTTGGAAGGTCATACAGGGTCATCTTGTGAGAGCCATAACTTGAGTTCTAGAGATCCGTTTGATGCATATGATAGCTTGTTGGAAAGCTCTACTCTTCTAGTTTCAGCCTATAAAGTTTCAAGGAGAAATAATACTTGAGCTAGGAGAAATTAGTAAAATACTGAAGGTATGTCATTTCGGTGACTAGGAATTTCTGTAGAAGCAAAGTTCTCACTTTAGGCTATCATTTCTCAAAGTTTGGAGTGGCAATGAGTTAATGGTGACCATAGAGGTGTTCTAGTGTCACATTAATTCATTTCTTGTGGTGTTTCATACATCAACAAGTGGTATCAGAGCAGAAAGATTCTCGAGAGCAGAAGACGACAAAGGTACGAGAAGTTTTGTAAAGTTTTCCATTAAAGTTTGAAAGGTGAAGCATTTGAAGACACAAGGCATCAAAGGGTTACTTAAAAAGTATCCTCATACACAAAGAACTTCAAAAGGTATTATCCTTTATCCTTTAAGCTCACAGGTTGCAGCAGAAGGAAAGAACTATGGCATATCATATTTCCATTGACAAACTGGACAGAGATAATTACCCCGCATGGGTAATGAGAATGGAAGCCTTACTTATGAGTAAGGATCTCATGATATATGTTACAGGTGAAGAAGAGAAGCCATTATTCGAAGATGAAAGCCGACCAAAGAAAGAAGAACTAGATGCTTTAAAGCATTGGCAGAAGAAGGATGCAAGTGCAAAAGCCTACATCTACAATACAATCTCTGATCATTTACTACCACACATCAGAGGATTGGAATCATCTGAAGATATATGGAATGCATTGGAGTATCATTTCCAAAGCACTACTAAAGCACGGAAAGCAAGTCTATGGTCAGAGTTTACAACATTCAAGAAGAAGCCAAGTCAAACCATTAGTGATTATGTCACTAAGATGAAGGATCTTGCAGATAGTCTTGGATCCATAGATGAAGATGTTGAAGATCACAGATTGATTGCTCAGCTACTTGCAGGTTTGAGAGGGGATGAAAGGTGGAAACCTTTTGTCTTATCAACAGAACTTTCATTAAATCATTATGTTCCAGATTTGAACCAGTTGCTTGGTTTGATGCTCACATATGAGCAAGACTTGAAGGGAGATGGAGATAAAGGACAAAGTTCTGCAATGTACATGAAGAACAAGAAGAAAGGAGATAAAGGTAAAGCAAAGGATGAAGAGGAGTCTAGTTCTCAAGCTTATTATGCAAGAGGTAAAGGCACTGGCAGAGGAAGAGCAAGAGGTTTTGGAAGAGGAAGAGGTAATCAAAATAACAACAAAAAGGCTTGCTAGATCTGTGGATTGAGTAATCATTTGGCTGACGACTGTTGGCACAACCAACAAGGATCAAACTAGAATCAAAACAACAATAGAAGAGGCCGAGGTGGAAGATATCAAAGTAATTTCCAAAGAGGTAGACAAAGTCAAAGAGGAGGCTATGGTAGAGGTGGAGGAAGAAGTTGGGGACAGAATCAATCCTACAACACCACCTACTACAACTATGGAAATGACACACAGAATGAAAGTCATACATCATTGATGATGAACTCAATCAACACATTAGATAAAGAAGATCTAAAGGTATTTTACATTGACTCTGGATGTTCTAATCATTTGTCAGGAAACATAGAATTGATGTCAGAATTGGAAAAAGGCATTTCTAGTCACACAGTTCAAATAGGTGATAATACCAGACATAGTGTACATTCAATTGGAAAGGTGAAATGCAAGAGTGGAGCAGATTTGCTAACCAATGTTTTGTATGTTCCCACAATACCTAAAAACTTGATTAGTGTGGGACAGATAGTTGAAAAAGGTTTTCAAGTCAGGTTTACAAATGAAGGAGTATTTGTTGAAGATCCAGAGAATGGGTATAATCAGATTGTCTCTGGTAAGAAAGAAGGTAGACTCTTTACTTTAAGAGTGCAAGGGAACATTGGTCAAGCTTTGCTCACACATGGTGAAGGAGTGATTACAGACCTTGATCTCTGGCATAAGAGATTAGGTCACTTTAATGAAAGAGGAATTAAAGCTATGGTTGCTAATCAGTCTGTACTAGGATTACCAAATGTGCAAAGTCAACATATGGTTTATAAATGTGAAGCATGTCAAATGGGTAAAGCACACAGGTTACCATTTCAGAAGAAAGGATTCAAACATGATGGATTACTCGAGCTTATTCATACAGATGTATGGGGACCAACAAAAGAAGGATCTATCAGTGGCTCAAGGTACTATGTTCTTTTCATTGATGATGCTACAAGATGGATAACATTATATGTTTTGAAGGAAAGATCAGAAGTGTTTGGAGCTTTCAAGCATTTTCATGCATATGCAGAGAGAGTCACAGGTCAAAAGCTTAAGAGACTGAGGTCTGATGGAGGGGGAGAATATTTCTCCCAAGAGTTCAATGATTATCTTTGGAATGCAGGTATTAAGATAGAAATAACTTGCAGGTATACACCACAACAAAATGGTGTAGCAGAAAGAAGGAACAGGACTTTGGTTGAGTTTGCTAGAGCTATGCTAAAGGAGAAGAACTGTCCAAATTATCTTTGGGTTGAGGCTGTAAATACAGCTACATATCTTGTGAATAGATTACCATGTGCAGCTCTGAATGGAATGACTCCATATGAAGCTTGGTGGGGTAAGAAACCAACACTAGATCATTGTAGAGTGTTTGGATCAATTGCATATGCTTATGTGCCATCACAACTTAGGCATAAACTTGAACCAAAGGCAGAAAAATATGTGTTCATTGGTTATGATGAAAAGCAGATGGGTTACAGGTTGTGGAATCCTTTAACCAAACAATTTCTTGTTTCTAGAGATGTTACATTTGATGAACAGAAAAGTTGGTATGCATATCAAAGTCATACAGCTGAAGAATTTGAAGAAGAGGTAAGAAGATGTGAGAAAGGAAAATCAATTGTGCAGGTAAATAGAGATGAAGACTATATGCAAGCAAGTACATCCACAAGTGGATTAACAAGAAGAAATGAAGAAGCTCCTATATTTGATGAAGAGGTGTATCCAGACACATATGAAGAATGTGAACCAAGAAGGTCAAGCAGGAAATAAATGGGTTTATAAAGTGAAGAAGCTTGCAGATGGAAGTATAGCCAGATACAAAGCTAGATTGGTGGTGAAAGGCTATGCCCAGACCTATGGCATAGATTATGATGAGACATTCAGTCCCGTAGCTAAGATGTCAACTATAAGGACAATCATTGCTATTGGAGCTTCAAAAGGATGGACCCTAAGTCAATTGGATATAAAAAATGCCTTCTTGAATGGATACATATCAGATGAGGTATACATGAACAACCTCAAGGGTTTATAGATTCAAGGTATCCAAATTTTGTTTGCAGGTTGAGAAGAGCATTGTATGGATTGAAGCAAGCTCCAAGAGCTTGGAACTATAGACTGGTGAAGTATCTCAATGATCTTGGATATCAAAGTTCAAAAGCAGACCCAAGTCTACTTATCAGAAGAACAGAGGAAGGTACAATCTACATTTGTATTTATGTAGATGACATTATAATCACAGGTACTTCAGATGAAGGAATCAAGGAGGTAAAGAGATTACTTGAGAAAGAGTTTAAGATCAGTGACCTAGGAAAGTTGTCATACTTTCTTGGAATGGAAGTTACTTATACAGATCATGGCATATATGTATCACAAGAAAGGTATCTTCTGAATTTATTGAAGAAGTTTGATATGGAAAATTGCAGAGAAGCTTCAACTCCACTTGAAGTTAATCACAAGCTCAGTAAATATGATGGTGCAGAATACAAAGATATGAGGAAGTATCAATCTCTTGTGGGTAGTTTGATTTATGCTACACTAACAAGACCTGATCTTAGTTATGCAGTGGGAGTTTTGTCACAATTCATGCATTGTCCAAAGGACCCACATTGGATTGCAGGTCAAAGAGTTCTCAGATATATCAAAGGAACTATAAAAGAAGGATTATATTATCGTTTTACATCAGATTTGAAGTTGAGAGCCTATAGTGATTCAGATTGGGTAGGTAACCAGGATGACAGAAGATCAACTCATGGTTACATGATATACATTGGTGATAAGCTTGTAAGTTGGTGTTCAAAGAAACAACATACAGTAGCATTATCATCAACTGAAGCAGAGTACAAAGGACTTGTGGAAGCAGCTAAGGAAGTCATATGGATGCAGACATTGTTCAAGAGCTTAGGCATTGATCAAGGTACACCTACAATACATGGAGATAATATGAGTTCACTTTATCTTGCAGCAAATCCAGTATTTCATGCAAGGACAAAGCACATAGAGATACATTATCATTTTCTCAGAGAAAAGGTAATGGAGAAGGAGATTGAAGTGGAGTACATTTCTACTAAAGATCAGATAGCAGACATAATGACAAAGAGCTCGGATGGTGTGAAGACCAGCAGATTCAAAAGCATGGCAGGAGTAAAAGAAAAGAAGATGATATGAAGAAACAGGGAATGTCAATTAGTGATTGAGGGGGAGCTGTTGGAGAAACAATCACTAACTAGACATATATTTGAAGGTCAAATCTTAGGAAGAAAACCCCATGCCTATGTGAAGGGAAAAATTCACAAATGTATCATATTTGTAAAGTTAGTTCACTTTAGTTCTAGAAGTTTTTTAAAATCACGAGAATACGAAAATCTATATAAGTTAGTTTGTATCAAGTGACGCAGAGAGAGAGAGAGAGAATAGAGAGAAGAAGTAGAAGAAGGAGTTCATTTATACGACTGTGTATAGTCGGGATTCTCTGAGTGAGAAAGCATCTGTAAAACTTCTGAGTTTTCATAGCTATGAGAAAGAACTGAGTAAAGTTATGTGTATGAGTCTCTCTCCATCATCTCCATAATTACCTATTGTGTGATGAGTTAAAAAGATCAAGTTTTCCAAGCAACTCGATGCCTGGCATCGAATCTCTGTTGATAAGTCATATTTTCATTTATCCTTTTCATTCAGTACTGAAGTGTTTGAAAACATGATGTTGTTGGAGCAACTCGATGCCTGGCATCGAATTCCAGTTGATAAGTCATATTCTAAGTGTGCATGAAATCACCTATAGTTTTGGTGTCCAAAAGATCAAGATTTTATGCGGGAAGTCGATGCCCGACATCGAATCCCTGCTGAAAAGTGGCCAAAAACATCCCAAGTCGATGCCCGGCATCGAATTCTCGTTGCAAGTCGATGCTAGGCATCGAATTCTAATTTTAAACAGGCGCTCTTACTATAACAGGAAAGATTTCCAATTTTGGAAGGTCATACAGGGTCATCTTGTGAGAGCCGTAACTTGAGTTCTAGAGATCCGTTTGATGCATATGATAGCTTTTTGGAAAGCTCTACTCTTCTAGTTTCAGCCTATAAAGTTTCAAGGAGAAATAATACTTGAGCTAGGAGAAATTAGCAAAATATTGAAGGTATGTCATTTTGGTGACTAGGAATTTTTGTAGAAGCAAAGTTCTCACTTTAGGCTATCATTTCTCAAAGTTTGGAGTGGCAATGAGTTAATGGTGACCATAGAGGTGTTCTAGTGTCACATTAATTCATTTCTTGTGGTGTTTCATACATCAACAAAGTGGACAATCTAAGGAACAGGAACAAAGAGCTGATGACAATCCTTTTATGCAACCGATAGAAGCTCATGTTGTGCCAGAAAGCAACATAAAAGCATTGGAGGAACGGATAGCACAATATGAAGATCAACTGAAAAAAGAGCAAGCTATCATAGCAAATTGGGAGACAAGATACATGAATGACACTGGGGAGCTTAGAAGGAGCTCCTCAAGAACAAGGAAACGATTATGAGAGCTACCAAAGAAATCAAAACAAAGGATGAATTAATAGAAACATTGGAAGCTCAAGTAGAATAGCAGGCCAATATGGGGACACTAGTAGTTCCATACTCCACAGCAGCTACTGAGGAGATTGAGGTACGTCCTCTTTCTCCCCCCATACACCATTCACCGATAAGGGAAGAAATAGGGACCAACACTAAAAGACATACTCGGACTATTGCAGAACTAAGCCGACATGAGCGGGCACTACTGGTGTCCTAGCTTACTGAAGATTTTGAAGAACAAGTAATCAAATTCATGAAAGAAGCAAAGATTGAAAGCAGAAATCTATAACAAATGATGAAACCTTTCAATGTACCATATGGATTACTCAAAGAACAAACATGACAATATATAAAGACCACAACCAATAAAGAACCAGATTGCAACCTACAGTTCAGCATGCAAACATTTACCTATACACAAGAGGAATTTGACAAAGCAAACCCTATTTGGAGGTAGAAATTTTTGGAAAAGAATCCTACACTACTGGTACACTGGGAATCGGCACCATATATACTTCAATTCAATCCATCTTTTTGCCGAGTACCCAGAAGATTCTCTTGGATGCAATGTTGGGAAGGACAGTGCCAGGGAAGCATAAATAATCAATGGCTCAACTATCCATTACTGCCAAGTCCACCTCGTGATTACTTACCAACAGAAGAATACATGGTAAAAACAATCGAGTTTTGGATTTCCAGATACATAGCCGTACCAGATTTAACAACCAAAATGACTAAAAAAATTTTGAGTATGTTACTTACTGTCATAAAGGTCTTTCAACATGCGTAGTATACCTTTTTGAACTTCATCGACATTAACCAGGGATCATATGCCCTCGTTTTTTATTTATCAACTATACCTAGTCGACTAACACTCATGGCTATCTACTCAAGACTTATGTTTTTGCCAAGTTTGTATATGCAGACTTTTGAAGAGGCATTTTTTACAGGGTTTTTTGAAATGGATTCAAAAAATTTTGCAAAAATATCTTCATATCTCAATGCAAGACTGGTGGCCTACGAATTAAGTTTCTTTGCAGATCATAGACAGGTACCAGATGACGGGGTAAAGTCGAGCCAATGGAAAGAATTGATGTTATGTCAAGCCAATTTTCTTAATTAGAGAGAGAGCAAAAAGTCATACAAACGTACTCACCTCGCCACAAAAAGCTTGCGGGGAAAACAGAGTTTAGGAGGAGGGACGTGTGGAAGGGGAATCGAGCAAAAAAAGAAGAAGAAGAAGATCAAAGAATAAAACTGCTCAGTGAAGAACAAAAGCTCATAAAGAAAAGAACAACCCTCTGCCCAAAGCCTCGCAGGGGCACGCATCAGGCGACAACACCAAAGAACCAGGTCCTGAGGATTAGAAAGAAAGAAAGATACAAAAGAAATGAATCAGGTCCCAGAGAATGATAAAGAAGATTTAAGAATAGGAACTTTAAAACGTAACACTCGCTTAGAAGGGAGCAAAAGCCTGCAGAGTAAGGTGTGCAGTGGAAGAAAGTAAGCAGGCTCCAAGCAATACAACAGGGTCAGATGTGTGAAGACAAAGACATATCAGAAGACCAAAAGTTAGAAAGAGGCAGAGGCTGAGAAGTTGAAGAGGGTGACTAAGAATATCACATTCTTAGCCATTGATGGCATGTGTGACAGCCTGACTTAATACAACAACCCAGACTTGTGATATAAGGAATACCAAGGGGATTATAGAAGCAAAGAATTAATCTCAAACAAAGTAACAAATTGTGTGACAAACCTTATCGCTTCTTCGACCACTGGGTGCATGTACTAAGGAGCCACAAACAAGTTGCAGACAAAGGAACCAAAAGCCTATCAAGGGACCACAGAGACAAAGAGGGGGAGAGTGTTGTAGAGAAAAGAGGCATAAAAGAGGATCCCCAAAATTTTCAAATTAATGGGCATAAAATTCTTCTTCAAAATTCTAGGAAATTCCCTCGAAGCTATGTAAATGCACTAGAGAAGTCCTCTAGATGCATAAGCCCCAAATCATTGTAATATACTCCTTGTAAAATAGTAGAAAATTAGAGATTAGCCAATAAAGTGTCGGTCACTTGTCTGAAAGGACCATTTTTAGGGCACATGCATATAAGTCACTTTGTGACTCTTTCTAAAGACTTTTTGCCATTGTGAAGAAGCGGAGCTGAAATTTCAAATTTGCTTCTTTCCTACTGATTTTCATCTTCTCTATGATCTTTTGTGTGTGTGTGAAGCTTGGAATGTGTGTGTAGGACTGTTGTCTATCCCTTCCCATCACTTTTGAATGATTCTAGTGTGTGTGTGAACCAATACGAATTATGGAGTGAGTGTAGGTGTTTCCCACCACTCACTGTTTTGACCATAACTTGAAGAGCAGTTGTCAGATTCGAGTGGAAATTACAACCAATAGATGTGTCTCGTGGAGAGCTTCCCAATGCACTTGGTATTGGCCATATTCGGAGTTCGAAGTTGGGAGAAACATTTGAATTTGTGTTTACTACTATAAGTGGTATCGTAGCTGACATTTCCAGAGATTAAGTGAGTTGAAGAGGTAGTTTAGTCTTTTCACATGCATCATAGCTGAGCCACTTCACTTTCCATCATGTGTGCACATGTCCTCATACGCTTGGCTCATGTGGTCCTTTGGATTGATAAATAAGTGTGTTTCAATCCACCACTGTATGTACTTGTGGGGCAAATGAGATTTAGTCTCTTTGACACAAGTCCCTAAGACCTCGTGACTTAGGTACACACATGTCATCAACATACACCACAATGATTAGAAGCACATCATTAGCATGCTTAACATATAAGGTTCTTTCAGTTGGACTGTTCTCAAAACCATGTGCAATGAGATAGGCAAATATCTTTTCATACCAAGCACGTGGTGCTTGCTTTAAACCATATAATGCCTTCTTTAACCTGCACACCTGGTTTTCATGCCCTTTCTACACAAAGCCATAGGGCTGAAAACGTACATTTCTTCATGCAAGTCACCATTCAAAAATGTTGTTTTAATGTGCAACTAACGTACATTCCAACCGTGATGAGTTGCAAGTGCACAGATGCTACAAACAATAGTCATTCGGCAAGTAGCAGCAAAGGTTTCATCAAAATCAATGCCCCTTTCCTGTGCATAACCCTTTGCAACAAGCCTAGCCTTATACCTGTCAGTTGTTCCATTAGGTTTATGCTTCAGCTTCTATACCCACTTAGTGCCAATGGCCTTCTTTCCAGGAGACAAGTAACATAAAGACCAGGTACCATTTTTCATGATAGCATCATATTCATATTTCATTGCAGCCATCCAATGCTTAGAATTTTGTGCTTCATCAAATGAAACAGGTTCACTCTCATCACAAAGACTAGAGGCAGCCATAGCATAGCAATCTGATGCAAAAGAGGCACTATGAGAGCTTGACCAAGTAAGATATGATAGAGGTGCATCTAATTTGCTATCACACAAAGTCTGCACCAGCCATTTTGGCATAGTTTTTGTCTCCCCAATATCAGGTCTCTCATCAACAAGTGCATCATGTAAATCTGCATCAGAAATAGAATGATCTGCATCATCACATGAAACCTACAAAGGTTGAGGAGTTGCCTCATTAAGACCAACACTAGACTGTCCACCTATAAAAAGAGGTAGCAAAGTATCATACATGTCTTTGGAGCTAACAAATGTCTCCTTAGTACATGAAAGTAATGGTTGAATAGCATCTTTCACAAAAACCACATCACAGCTAACCAAAATGTGTTTAGTCTGTGGATGATAGAGATGTTGGGATAGATGGATGGTCACTCCAAGAAATGAGTAGGTACTGCCAAATCCTGCTTTGTATCGGCCCCTTCCTGCTTCATAGTTGAGTTGTAGGCCCTCTTAGCTTTCCAATGACACTAAATAAGTGCGTATGTACTTTGGAAATGATGTGAGAAAAGATTGAACCAAAACATGCTACTTTCAAGTTGAAGGATTAATGAAAACCTTCTATTTTTTGTTCACACACTTGCTGCTTGTTATGCTTAGTGCTTCCAGTACAGTAGGAATTAGAAACATTCCTCTTAGAGGTATCAAATTAGCTTAATGAGCTAATGATTCAAAGTCAAATCACTTAAAATGATGCACTATACACAAAGACGTCAATTTAGCAATTGAATCATTAGCCCCGACTTTTTAGGACCTCTGCAGAGTTTGACTAGTGAGTGCTTCGATGCACTTTCCTCCAAATTGGCTAAATATATTGTCTTTAAACTTTGTGAACATGTAGAGAACTTGGAGCTAATTCCAACAAGCTATAAATCATTGAAAATGGTGAAGGAATGACTGAGACATGAGCAGTACAATTTGACTATTATGAGAGACTAGGACAGAGAGACCATAGATAAGAAGTGTAGATCTATTGTATTAAAGAACAATGTTATACAAGATCATAGGCTCAATAATCATTCTTAATCTGCTTGATGCCATTGGCATCATTACCTGTGAGTATGATATCATCAACATATACAGATAGGTATATTACCTCTGAATTTCTCCTTGTAATAAATAGAGAAGTATCTGCTTTACTCATGATGAATCCTTGATCCTGAAGATATGTAGTCAACCTATGGTTCTATGCCCTAGGTGCCTACTTCAATTCATAAAGAGCTTTGTTCAATTTACATACATATGTTACCTTGTTTGTCCTCATAGCCAGGAGGTTGAGACATGTACACCTCCTCTGAAATCCAGCCATTTAGAAATGCATTTTTTACATCCAATTAATACATGTTCCAATTCTTTGATGCAGCCATACTTACCAATACCCTGATGGTTGGCATTTTGGCCACAGGTGAGAAGGTTTCTTCATAATCAATACCTTGGGTTTGTGAAAAACCCTTAGCCACAAGTCTAGCTTTGTACTTGCTTATTGATCCATCAGAATTTCTTTTGATCTTATAGATCCATCTAGAACCAATTACCTTCATAAACTCCTTCTTTGGTACAAGTTCCCAAGTATCCCTCTCCTTGAGTGCTTCAATTTCCTTATCCATAGCTTCCTTCCTTTCTGCCTTGGTCTTTGCCTCTTCATATGATGATGGTTCTTCAAATGACAAGTCTTTTGCAAGATAAACAGAGTGCTCATACCCATATCTGATTGGCTTCTTGCTCTCCCTTTGTGATGTTCTAATTGCTTAGTTGGATGATTCAGGTATATCCTCCAACTTCTTCATCTTGACTTTGCCTTTGGACTTCCATGCCTTGAACTCTTCTAGGTTGATGATGTCCTCATCATCTGAGTTGATGTCTCCATTCTGAGTAGGCTCCTCCTTAGTGAGGCTTGGAAACTCCTCTTCCAAGTCATAAGGTAGCTTTACTTTCCTGCATTCACTTTCAAACCAAGAGTCATTCTCATCAAAGACAACATCTCTACTGACCATAAATCCTTTGTTTGAAGGATTGTAGAACCTGTATCCTTTCTGACTCAAGTCATATCCTATGAAGATGCACTTCTCTGCCTTAGGGTCTAGCTTAACTCTTATTTGAGAAGGGATATGCACATAAGCAACACATCCAAAGATCCTGCAATGATCAAGTGAAGGTCTTCTACCATGCCATGCTTCATATGGGGTCATCCCATCAAGATATTTGGATGGCAACCTATTTACAAGATAAGTGGCAGTAGATACACCCTCTGCCCACAAGTAATTAGGTAATTTTTCTCACTTAACATTGACCTAGTTGTTTCAACAATTAATATATTTCTCCTCTCTGCCACCCCATTTTGCTCAGGGGTATACCTTGTTGTAATTTCTCTCTTGATTCCTCGGTCTTGCAAGAATGAATCAAACTCATTTGAGAAGTACTCACCTCCTCCATTTGACCTTAGTCTCTTTAGATTTCTCCCTGTTTGGTTCTCAACAAGTGCAAGATACTTTTTAAAGCAACTGAATACTTCATCTTTGTGCTTCATAAAGTAGAAGATAGTCCATCTACTGAAATCATCAATGAAAGATACATAATACCTTGATCCAAAAATTGAGGGATCCTTACTTGGTCCCTATACATCTGTATGGACAAGCTCTAGATAGTCCTCATGCATGTAGCCTTTTCTTGAGAAGGGTAAACTGTGAGATTTTCCAAACTGACAAGCACCACATTTATAAATCATGTGTTGCTTGGATACATTAGGTATCCCAAGCACACAATGATCTCTACATATCTGTTTTAAAGTTCTTTCACCAACATGCCCTAATCTCTTGTGCCAAATTTCAAGCTCGGATAGTTTTTTATCTTTGTAGCTATAAAGTGCAATGTTCCTTGTATCTTCAAGTTCAAAAGTAAATAATCTACTTGTCTTTTCTCCTTTGGCAATTCTCTTGAATCCATGTTGGGGATCCTCCACATATGCTCCATATTGGTTGAGTTCAACAGATTCTTTTTTCCATCAGAGGTCTTAATATTTCCTACTTTAATCAATGAGTGCTTGGCGTTATCACCTGTTTGTACCTAATGCTTACCCTTTGGTTCCTCAAGGTCAGAGAGAAGAGCTACATTGCCTGCCACATGGTTTGAGCATCCTAAGTCAATGTAGAAGAGATGGTCATCATTTATACCTGGTTTTGAAGCCATGTTCATAATCAAAAGAGAATCCTCCTGCTCCTTTGTGTAGTTGTTGTAGTCTTTCCTTGATTTGTAGCCTCCTTGGTAGTTGCTATTGTAGTTGTTGTTGTTGTAGTTGCTATTGTAGTTGTTGTTGTAGTTGTTATTGTATCATTGATGGTGATTAAATCTTCCTCTTGATTTTGTATATCCACCTCTTTGATATCCTCTACCTCTCTAATTCTTGAAGTTCCTGTAGCACTCATCTGTAGTATGATTTGACAATCCACAAATATTACATGATGAGGAGTTATAAGGTCTCCCCTTACCTTGCTTACCTCCTCTACCCCTTCCTCTTGAGGTTCTACCTCTCCATACATAGTTGGCTTAGGAGGTAGCTCCTTCATCCTCAATCTTCTTGTTCTTCCCTTTCTCTTTGGACTTACTTTTATCAATGTATAGGGCAGAAGAGCTATTACCTCTTGATGAATATCCATTCTTGCTGAGCTTGGCTTCATGGGTAAACACTTGCCCCATGAGAGTGGTAAGGTTTGGAATCTTCATGTCCATGTACAAGTCCATGGCAATTGTGAAGCTCTCCCATTTGTCATCAGCTTTAATACCATTGATCACTTGTCTTACAATCTGCTCCTCTTCAATTGATCTGCTACATCTTTGACTTTGGTCACATACTCTGAGATGCCTTGTTTGGGTTGCTTTCTTTGAGTGGTAAAATTAATCCACAATTGGTTCTTCCTAGCCCTTGTGTTGGAAGAAAAATAGGAAGACAATGTTTCCCAAGTCTCTTGGGATGTATCTTGTGTGGAAGAAGAAAATAAGAGATTGAGTTAAGTAATTAAGACCTTGCTAATGCATCCTTGGCACACCATGTGTTGAGTCTTTCATGCTCCTCTCTTGTAGGTTGTCCTTTGCTTCTGAATATGGGCATCTTCTCATCTCCTAAGATGTATCCATAGAGACTCCTTCCTTGCAAGTATTTCTTCATCCTCAAGGACCATGCTTGGTAGTTGTTCATGTCCAATTTATCAATGAAAGAAGGAAAACCATCTCCCATTTTACCTTAGCTTTGCTCTGATACCATTGTTGGGATAGATGGATGGACACTCCAAGAAATGAGTAGGTACTGCCAAATCCTGCTTTGTACCAGCCCCTTCCTGCTTCAGAGTCAAGTTGTAGGCCCTCTCAGCTTTCCAATGACACTAAATAAGTGCCTATGTACTTTGGAAATGATGTGAGAAAAGATTGAACCAAAACAGAATACTTCCAAGTTGAAGGATTAATGAGAACCTTCTATTTTTTGTTCACACACCTGCTGTTTTTATGCTCAGTGCTTCCAGTATAGTAGAAATTAGGAGAATTCATCTTAGAGGTATCAAATTAACTTAATGAGCTAATGATTCCAAGTCGAATCACTTAAAATGATGCACTATACACAGAGCAATCAATTTAGCAATTGAATCATTACCCCCAATTTTTTAGGGCATCTGCAAAGTTTGACCAGTGAGTGCTTCGATGCACTTTTCTCCAAATTGGCTGAGAATGTAGAGAACTTGGAGTTGATTCCAACAAGCTATAGATCATTGAAAATGGTGAAGGAATGATTGAGATATGAGCAGTACAATTTGACTGTTATGAGAGACTATGACAGAGAGACCATAGATAAGAAGTGTAGATCTATTGTATTAAAGAACAGTGTTATACAAGATCATAGGCTCGATAATCAATGCCTAATGATGGTGAGTAGTGTAGGTTACAATGTAGACCTCACTCTCTTACAATGTGGCAACGGAGAACTCGGGATTAGAGTCACACACCTACAAGTTTTTTGACATCTTTTATAGATAAGATGTTTGAATTTGAATTTGAATCCTCCATTGGCTCTCACTAAAAGTAGTCCTTCAATCTAGGAGATATTTCCTCAAATGAAGTCGTTACTTTTCTATCTAACAAGTCCACGAGTTTGGTAGTGATTACAAATATTCTCTCAAGTCAAAAAATTACTTTTACAAATGGTGAAGGTTAAAGACCAATGGTTTCCATGGAGCTTAAATTGTTGATGAACTTCTAGCCAAATGTGTAGGCTTGAACTTTGCACCAACAAGAGACGATAGCCTTTACTTTCATAACTATACCCAACAAAAATACATTTCACTTCTTTATCATCCAATTTTCTGTGATGTTGTTCAAGCACTAATGCATATGCCAAACAACCAAAAACATGCAGATGAGCAACAGATGGCTTGGGACCATGCCAAGCCTCATATGGAGTGATAGACTGTAGTGCTTTAGTGGTACACATGTTAAGTATGTATGTTGCACACATAACAGCTTCAAGCTAGAAACTATGTGGTAAAGCCTGACTCTTGACCATACACCTCACCATCTCCATGAGTGACCTATTCTTTCATTCAGCAACTCCATTCTGTTGAGGTGTATACGGCAATGTATACTGATGTTTTATCCCACATTCATCTAGAAATACATTAAAGTCAGAAGACATATATTCCCCATTCGATCAGAATGGAGGGTGCCCATTTTACATGTTGACAGATTTTCAGCCAAAACTAGAAACTGTTTGAAGCACATAAACACTTTGGACTTTCAATGGATATACCCATGCATGCCTGGAAAAATTATCAATGAAAGTCACGACATAAAGATAATATCCAAAAGAGGGTGTCTACGTAGGACCACAGACATCACTGTGAACAAGCTACAATTTCTAAGTAGCTCAAACTGAACCATCTTGTGGAAAGGAGGAACCCTAGATTTTGCCCAAAATACAACCTTCATATACATGTTTACCGAGTGCCTCAAGTTTGGGTAAAGAGGACACCATTTTAGATTTCTGCAGGTGTAGCCAACTAGCAAAATTCAGATGACCAAAGCGTGCATGCCAAAGCTTTGCATCTAACATAGCTTGAGAATCATGTATTGCACAATTATACAGCCCACAACATAAAATGCCAGAAGCAATTATCACATCGCCATTTGATAGATCATGAACTCTACACCTGTCATGAACAAATTTCACAACCAAGCCAATCTTGGCTAAAGCCAAAACTGATAACAGATTCTTCTTGATCCTTGGCACAAATAAAGCATCTAACAAAGTGAAAGAACTACCATCAGCAATAGTGAAAATGATCTTACCAACTCCCATGATAGGATAAGAGGAGTTGTTGGCACATGTGACAATATTCCTTGTAGCAGCAAGATCGAGTGAAGTGAAGAAACTGCACTGCAAAGTAATATGTTTGGTTGCCCCACTATCAAAGTACCAAACATCTTAGTCTACTTCAAACATACACTGCTCATGAGAAGATGGGTCAAAACTGCAAACAGTAGTAAACGTCCATTCTTCATTCTGCACTAGGTTAGCAGACTTTTTTTTCAGTATGGAGACCTCTGCAACAACCATTGCAGCCTCCTTCTTCTTTGCCTCTGTAGCAGCCAGCTTTGGACAGCTCTTAATAACATGATCATTTCCTTTACAATATTTGCAAAACAATTTCTACTTTTTTTATTTTTTCTCATCTTTGTCTTCCTTCTTTGAATGTGCAGCATTTGTAGATTTCTTCTTACTAGTAGATGACCTCCATTTACCTTTTCCCTTCTGACTAGTGAGGAAAGCTGGATCTGCAACACACATAATAGACTTGTTCTGCCTAGCATGCATAATAGACATGTTCTGCCTAGATTGGTCTTCTTGCAACAAAATAGAAACTAACTCTTCAATTGTTAAGGCATTTGGATTGCCTTTCATCATCAAACGAAGCATAGAAGCAAAACTCTGATATGAGTCAGGAAGACCATTTAGAACAGTTTGCACAAGTGAACTATTAGGAAGGACTTCATCCGCAAAAATCAACTATTCCTTCAAATCTTTGATCTTTGTCAGAAAATTGTCCATAGAATCACCTTCATTCATGAGCTCACTCTCCAATTGTTTTCGGAGGTAATCAACACGAGCCTCATTCCTAGCCTGGTACAATGTGGTAAGTGTATCCCAAGCATCCTTAGTTGTTCTACAAGAGTGAATGTGAGTAATAATGGCACGTTTGATAGACAAATCTATCAATGCATGTGCCTGAGCATCTCTACCATCCCAATGAATTTGGTCTACAGTAGGTGCAACAGAAACAGCAACATGAACAACAACATGAACAGGAATCTGCAAAATATCACCATCTTCGACACCATCTGCATCAGCTTCAGTACATGTATTTATAGTACCTGTATTTGCAGGTGTAATAGGATGTCTTTCAACACCTTGCACAATATTCCATAGTCCTTTTGCAACCAATACATGACACATCATATAAGCCCACAATGGATAATTGATACGATCCAACTTATCCTCAACAGCTAACATACGGAATATATCACTGCTTTCAGCAATGGCCACTGACAAAAATACCCTGATGCAAAAAAATGACTATATCTAAAAAAGTTGAACAGAAGTACCAAATGAGTTCTCCTAGACCTGTAGCAGACTTCGAGATGCTTATACTAGCAAACCAAAACTGGTATATATCTTTGGCACAAAAAGACAAAATAGCCTGCATAAGTGTTGTGATAGTACATTCAGAGGCCGAAACGAGCTTAGATCGTGATTTCCGCACCACAGAGCGAAGCACTTTTGATTCTGAAACACCCTGAGTATGCTCACCAAATTTTGTGTGATTCTGAGACTACAACCCAAGAGGTGTTGATGACACCCTAGATGAAGTGGCGACCTACTCTGATACCAATTGTTGGAATTAGACATTTGCAGAAGCACATGAACAACACAAGGAAGAAGAAGAATATTGGAGCACAACACACAATATTGAATGTATTACCACTAGAATGTACAAAGATAAGTAGCTCGTTCGGTCAATAGGCATATATGCAAGCCGGGGGAAAAAACCTCCTAAAGAGGGAATTGCCCCGGCAATCCTAAAGTGTTCACACACATCACTACCTAAATATATCAACACCACTTCCTAAAGCAATGCACCAAACACCTTGCATGTAGCCACAAAGAGACCCATATAAAATCCAAGCCCGATCCACCTAGTGGTCTAGGTTTACGCCTTTATAGCATGCAAGCAGTCGGGAGACTATGGCACACTATATTGTAAGAAACACAGAAAACATTAGAAGAAGAAAACTATCACTGTGATATATAAATGTGAAGGAGATATGAAGACATCATTGGAGAGAGGACAATCAAAAATGATGAGTGCGATATGAGGAATGGTAGTCAATTGTTTCTTATTAGTACTCTCTACTAGTCAGTTGGCTTAAGGATAGTAAGGTGTATTGAATTTATGTGTTACATAAAATGACTTTGTAAGGGCTTGAATGAGATCATTAGCAAAATGCATGCCTTGATTACAAACAATCTCCAAAGGGAGAGCAAACCATAGAACAAGTCTCTAGTCAAACATTTAGCAACCACTGAAGCTATGGTGGATTTAACAGCCCATGCTTCTACCCAACGAGTAGCACAATCTATACAAGTGAGAATTTAGTGATTATTTACGAGGATGGAGGTGGAGTAATGGGCCCAATAAAATCCAATCCCCACTTCTGGAAAGGTTCCAACATGAGGATGGGGAAGGGGAAATGGTGTTGAGGTAAGGGTTGGTCAGTTCTGTGGTAGGGATCGCAAGCCCAAACATATTGGTGGGTATCCCACTACATCATAGGCCACTAGACTCCGCTCTACATCAGTTTCTTATAAGCTAATTCAACCAAAAAGTGACCACCAATTCAAGTCAAATGTGACAGGGTGTAGCTCAATGATAAGTAGCACCTCCTTTAATGTCAATCCGGGAAGACGTGAGGATGGTATGAAGACCTCAAACAAGTGACGGAACAGGTGTGTGAGTGAGAAGCACACAAACATGCACATACATACATGTTGGAGTTTATTGATCTCCAAAGTACAGCTAGAAGTAGGTGAAACCCAACAGGACCTAGTTGACTTTTTCACAAACTTGTATGCACAGACCAATTTTCTTGCAGAGCAAATTTCTCTTTATCACTTAGAATTTTCCAAAACTGTTTCACACACATAAACTAGACTCTAAGAGCTTTCCAACAAGATATAGAACACCTCAAATGGATAAATACACAATGAGCTATGACCTCTGCAATATGCAGCTTTAATGGAGACCTTGAAACAGAGATGAACCTGAGGACACACATCACTTGTAGAGACTAGTGCTCTAAACTCACAACTTCAATGACTTTGAAAATTTCCAGAATACAAGTAGACCTCGAGAGCTTTTTAACAAACCAAAGAACACATGATTTGGATACATACACAAGGAGATATGACCTCTGCAAGTTTGAGGTTTAATGGAGACCTTCAGCAGGGATAAAAAACAGAGAACACACACTACTTGCAGAGAGTATTGCTCTCAGCTCACAAATCCAATGATTATGAAAATTTACAGGAAGAAAGTAGACAGTAAGCGCTTTCTAATGAGCTATCAAACATGTAATTTGAATATATAATGAGGGAGATACAAGCTCTGCAATCTCTGCATACAAAACTACAGCAGTGTAGAGATACACATATGACTCTCTTGGACATCCCACAAGATCATGACTCTTCTCCTCTTTTTATAGCATGGGAAACTAATCTAAAACCTTCCTAATACATCTAAATTCGTGGTAGACACTTGGATGGAGGTATTACATGACTCAAGTGCTCAAATAAGCAAAGTATTGATGGACTTTGAGAACTAGCCACATCGACCTTCCACTAGGACACCACTGAAGCTCCTTTGTGACTCACTAATTTGACTCACCATGTTCTAGAACTCACGTGGTATTTTTGCTACATTTTATGAATAATATGAGCCTTCTTGAAGTATTTGAAGACTTCCCAAAGGTATTTACATAATTTGAAACTTGTACCCTACATAAAACAAATGTTGGCAACATTCTCCCCCTCAAGTTTCAAAGGGTATTTCCTTCATGCCAAGAATATAGTTGAATCTTTGAAGCTTTGGTCCATCCAAGGATTTGGTGAAGATATCTGCAACTTGATCCTTTTTTCCAACAAAAGAAACCTGCACTTCATTGTTCATGGCCTTCTCTCGAAAATATGATAGTGAACCTCTATATGCTTTGTTCTAGCATGAAAAATAGGATTTGAGGTCATATGAATGCTGCTCAAGTTATCTCCATATATCAGTGGTACATCAACCTGCACATTCAAGTCATGAAACAACTTTTTAAACCACATAACCTCAGTAGTAGCCAATGCTAAACCTCTATACTCAGCCTCTGTACAAGATAAAGCAACTGTAGGCTATTTCTTTGAACTCCATGTTAATGTCTTGTTTCCTGCTATTACCACATATCCACTTGTGGATCTTCTGTCATCTTTGCTTCCAGCCCAATCTGCATCACTAAAGACTTTAAGAGTTAGATCAGCATCATGACTATAAAATAATCCTTCGTTCATGGTACCTTTCAAATACCTAAGCACTCTTTTTGCTGCATGCATATGAGGTACTCTAGGTTCATGCATAAACTGTGACAATACTCCCACTGCATAACATATATCAGGTCTAGTTTTTGTTGCATAAATCAAAGATCCTACAATGGCTCTATATACATCATATCATTCAACTCATCACCTTCCTTTGCACTCAGCTTTACATTACATTCCATTGGAGTAGAAAGTCACCTAGGTCCTGTTGGGTTTCACCTACTTCTAGCTGTACTTTGGAGATCAATAAACTCCAACATTGGTCTCAGAGCAAGTACTTGGAGGCTTGGAGAAGGTTATCATACCTTGATGAAGAATTTGAAGCTATCAAAGAAGCAGTTCATCATCAACACTACACAAAGGTAGAAGAAGATCGCAAGGAGGCATCTCAAGCAACATCCAAGCAAAGAAAGGTGCACATACCTCATTTACAAGGTAAATATTATATTTCTTCTCATCACACACATTGGAAAGAAGGCTTAAAGGAGGAAGCTTAGCATTTGTATTATGGGAGACCAACATGCACAAATAGAGAAGCTTGATAAGACCAATTATCAAGCATGGAAGTTTAGAATCACAGCATACTAGCAAGGTAGAGGCTTGTATGGTTTGATTGATGGCACAGATATCAAACCCACATTACCAGAGGACCCAAATCAGCAACAATTGAGGGAGTTTAGACTTTGGAATGAGAGAGACAAAAGGGTTATATTCATTTTATCACAAAATATTCAAGATTCAATGGTAGGACACATACAAGATCTAGACACAAGTAGAGATGTTTGGCTTGCATTGGAAAGGTTGTATGCTACAGGTACAAGAGCAAGGAAGATTCAACTCAAAAATGAGTTGAATAACATAAAGAAAGATACAAGGACATCGGTCAATGATTACATATTGAAAGTTAAAGAGATAGCAGATCAACTAGGATCAATTCAAGCTCATGTGGAGGACGACGACTTGGTTGCACATACTCTCAATGGACTCAAAGATGATGAGAGATGGAAACCCTTCATTACTTTAGTTCATGTCAGAGGAGAATTACCAGATTTTGATCAACTTATTGCCCTCATGGTCACGGAGGAGATGAATCTAAATGGTTCTAATTCAGATCAAAAAGGATCTCAAGGACAAGCTCTTTATGTAGGATCATCAAGAGGTGGAAACAGAGGTAGAAGAGGTTCAAATAGAGGTTGAGGAAGAAGGAGCGATGATCAAGGGACTTCAAGTGGCTTCTTCAACACAAGAGGAAGAGGAAGATCAAGTGCTAGAGGTACGAGAGGCTACTACAACTACAATCAAAGACAAAGGAGTGAAGATAAGAACAATTGCTATATATGTGGAAGGTATGGACACTATGCCAAAGATTGTTATCAAAATGAAAATAATCAAGGTGGTAATCGAAGAGGAGGCTATTCAACAAGAGGTAAACAACAAGGAAATTATGCAGTTGAAGGTAAAAGTGATGATTATGATTCTCTTCTTATGATGAATGTAGAAACTAAGATGAATTGCAATAGCGATGTATGGTATGTAGATAGTGGTTGTTTTAATCACATGTCTCATGATGCTTCATGGTTTTCAAATATGCATAATCCATCATGTAAAGGTCATGTTGAAACAGGAGATGATACAACACATAAGATTATGCAGGTTGGAGATGTTGTTATGCAAGATAAGAGCAAGACAAATTGCTTGAAGGATGTACTTTATGTGCCAACGATCACTAAGAATTTGATGTCGGTTGGTCAAATAGAAAAAGTCTACAAGTGAGATTTAATCATGCAGGTTGCTTCATTGAGGATCCAAAGCAAAGGAGGTTGATTGCCAAAGCTCAAAAACAAGGTAGATTGTTTACATTCAAGGTAAACCCTAATCATACAAAGTATTTCTCTTATGGTATGCATAGGATAGCAGAACTTGATCTGTGGCACAAAAGGATTGGACACATGAATGTACACAGGTTAAAGGAGCTATCAAAGAAGAGGATTGTTGAAGGATTACCTGATCTTACTAAGCAACATATGGTGCATCTTTGTGAAGCATGTCAAATGGGTAAGCAGAGTAGACAACCTTTCAAGCATTCAAGCTATGTAAGTGATGGTTTGCTAGATCTCATACACACAGATGTGTGGGGACCTACTAAAGAGGCATCCTTGGTTGGTAATAAGTACTATGTATCATTCATTGATGATCATAGTAGAATGACATTTGTGTATTTCATTAAACATAAGAGTGAGGTCTTTGATTGTTTCAAGAAGTTCAAATCATATATCGAAAAGCAAACAGGAAGGTATATTAAGAAGCTAAGATCTGATGGAGGGGGAGAGTATTTCTCTCAAGCTTTTACTGATTTTTTGTATGATGAAGGTATCAAAAGAGAAGTTACATGCAGGTATACTCCACAACAAAATGGAGTCGCAGAAAGAAGAAACAGAATCATAGCAGAAGCATCTAGAAGCATGCTTAATGATATGTGTTTGCCTAATTATTTTTGGGCTGAAGCTGTTAGCACAAGTGTTTACGTTATCAATAGAGTTCCGAGTGCTGAAGTTCATCATTTGACACCATATGAGGTATGGCATGGAAGGAAACCAAGTGTAAGTCATTTGAAAGTATTTGGTTGTGTATGTTATGTACATGTACCTAGTGAGGTGAGATCTAAACTTGATGCGAAATCAAAAAAATGTATATTTATTGGTTATGCAGATACTCAAAGAGGATATAGATGCTATGATCCTCATACCAATAAGGTTGTTGTGTCAAGAGATGTAAACTTTGATGAATCACTTTCATGGTATGCAGATAAGAATTGTTTGCAGGTCATGGATGAAAATGAAGAAGGTGTGGTTGAAGGAGATGAATGCATAGTTCAGCCATCAGGAAGTTTAAATGATGAAAGGAGTGGTTTGGATGAAGAAAGAGGATCACCTTTCAATGGAAGATTAAGGCAAGAGTCACCTCCAAGTGTTAAAAGTAAAGGTAAACTCAAACTTGTTGAAGTTAATGATGAAGGAGAGGAAATTAGTGATGTATGTGAGTATGGAGAATCATCAATGGTTCCTAATAAGAAAGGAAGAGCATCTACATTGGAGGTAAGAAGAACTTCAAGAGTGAGTAAGCAACCTCAAAGGTATACTTATGAATCTTTCATGAATACTCATTATGCTTTTATGACAAAAGTTGAGCAGGAAAATGAACCCACATGTTATGATGAGGCAAAAGGAGATCAAAAGTGGGAGAAAGCAATGAGAGAAGAAATGGAAGCACTACAGGATAACAAGACTTGGAATTTAGTTCCAAAGACACCAAATCAAAAGGTAATTGGATGCAAATGGGTTTTTAAGATTAAAAGAAATAGTGATGGTAGTGTGTCAAGATATAAGGCTAGACTTGTAGCAAAAGGATATAATCAAACTCAAGGAGTGGACTATGAGGAAACATTTAGTCCAGTAGCAAACATGGCAACGGTAAGAACTTTGTTGGCTTTAGCTGCAAGTAAAAGGTGGAATATATATCAACTCGATATAAAGAATGCCTTTCTTAATGGTGAGTTAAATGAAGAAGTGTATATGTCACAACCAGATGGTTATGTGGATGCAAAATGTCTTAATCATGTATGCAGGATAAAGAAGGCATTGTATGGTCTTAAGCAGGCGCCAAGGGCATGGAATGCAAGGTTGGTAAAGTATCTTATGCTGCAAGGATACACAGCGAGTCATGCTGATCCTTCACTTTATGTAAAACATGTAGATGACATGTGTGTCTATGTATGCATTTATGTGGATGACTTGTTGATTACAGGGAATGATGCAAAAGAAATTGATGAGATAAAAGGTAATTTGGGAAAGGAATTTAAAATTTCAGATCTTGGTTTGCTTAGATACTTTCTTGGGATTGAAATTGTGTATAGCGATGAAGGTATGTGGTTGATACAGCGAAAGTATATATGTGATATGCTGAAAAGGTTTGGTATGCAGGAATGTAAATTTGTTTCTACTCCAATGGAATGTAATGTAAAACTGAGTGCAAAGGAAGGTGATGAGTTGCATGATATAAATGTATATAGATCCATGGTAGGATATTTGATTTATGCAACAAAAACTAGACCTGATATATGCTATGTAGTGGGAGTATTGTCACAGTTTATGCATGAACCTAGAGTACCTCATATGCATGCAGCGAAAAGAGTGCTTAGGTATTTGAAAGGTACCATGAACGAAGGATTATTTTATATTCATGATGCTGATCTAACTCTTAAAGTCTTTAGTGATGCAGATTGGGCTAGAAGCAAAGATGACAGAAGATCCACAAGTGGATATGTGGTAATAGCAGGAAACAAGACATTAACATGAAGTTCAAAGAAACAGCCTACAATTGCTTTATCTTCTACAAAGGCTGAGTATAGAGGTTTAGCATTGGCTACTACTGAGGTTATGTGGTTTAAAAATTTGTTTCATGACTTGAATGTGTAGGTTGATGTACCACTGATATATGGGGATAACTTGAGCATCATTCATATGACCTCAAATCCTATTTTTCATGCTAGAACAAAGCATATAGAGGTTTGCTATCATTATGTTCGAGAGAAGGCCATAAACAATGAAGTACAAGTTTCTTTTGTGGGAACAAAGGATCAAGTTGCAGATATCTTCACCAAATCCTTGGATGGACCAAAGCTTCAAAGATTCAACTATATTCTTGGCATGAAGGAAATACCCTTTGAAACTTGAGGGGGAGAATGTTGCGAACATTTGTTTTATGTATGGTACAAGTTTCAAATTATGTAAATACCTTTGGGAAGTCTTTAAATACTTCAAGAAGGCTCATATTATTCATAAAAGATAGCAAAAATACCATGTGAGTTCTAGAACATGGTGAGTCAATTTAGTGAGTCACAAGGGAGCTGCAGTGGTGTCCTAGTGGAAGGTCGATGTGGCTAGTTCTCAAAGTCCATCAATACTTTGCTTATTTGAGCACTTGAGTCATGTAAAACCTCCACCCAAGTGTCAACCACGAGTTTAGATGTATTAGGAAGGTTTTAGATTAGTTCTCCATGCTATAAAAAGAGGAGAGAAGTCGTGATCTTGTGGGATGTCCAAGAGAGTCATATGTGTATCTCTATGCTGCTGTAGTTTTGTATGCAGAGATTTCAGAGCTTGTATCTCCCTCATTATATATTCAAATTACATGTTTGATAGCTCATTTGAAAGCTCTCACTGTCTACTTTCTTCCTCTAAATTTTCATAATCTTTGGATTTGTGAGCTGAGAGCAGTACTCTCTGCAAGTAGTGTGTGTTCTCTGGTTTTACCCCTTGCTGAAGGTCTCCATTAAACCTCAAACTTGCAGAGGTCATATCTCCTTGTGTATGTATCCAAATCATGTGTTCTTTGGCTTGATAGAAAGCTCTCAACATTTAAATGTATTCTGGAAGGTTTAAGATTCATTGGAGTTGTGAATTAAGAGCAGTAGTCTTTGCAAGTGATGTTTGTCCTCGGGTTCATCTCTGTTTCAAGGTCTCCATTAAAGCTGCATATTGCAGAGGTCATAGCTCATTGTGTATTTATCCATTTGAGGTGTTCTATAGCTTGTTGGAAAGCTCTTAGATTCTAGTTTATGTGTGTGAAACAATTTTGGAAAATTCTAAGTTAATAAAGAGCAGTTTGCTCTGCAAGAAAATTGGTCTGTGCATACAAGTTTGTGAAAAAGTCATCTAGGTCCTGTTGGGTTTCACCTACTTCTAGCTGTACTTTGGAGATCAATAAACTCCAACAATTATAAGTGTATGGCTTTTGCTTGGATGGTTTGGCATCTGAGGTCATGGGGATTGTGTGTGAGCATATGTCAGGGTTGTTAAACGATAATACTTTCTATCCAACTTTCGGAAGAGTATTATCGGGTCCTCGGGTTCTTGGGAGTGGTAGGGGTCTATTAGATAGAGGCCCTGTACTATTTTCCCATCTAATCATTCCACATCTTATCTAATCCTTCATCAATATCCAAAATAGATTTGTGGAAAATTCACAACAGTAAAATCGTTCTTAACACGGATCAGGTGCGTCAGTTTATTGCCATACTATCGTTCTTACTATTTAAAAGTTCTAACATCAAAGTTGTTGTTATCTTCCTCGTCCTCTCAACAAAGGTAAACAGAATATACCGTGTCTTATTCTATATTCTGATTATAACAGAATAAAACGACGTACACAGTACTGCAACACCACAACAGATTACTCAATGGTTCACGATACTACACTTTCCAAGCCGTCATATTCATCTTCAATCACACAATCCGTTATACAAATGGTGTATACCAGAAAATTATTATCAACAGTGCGCACACATACCGTCAAAAAAATGGTATAACAGTATACTGAACGTCATCTACTGTAACACTTAATTCAGAGTACTCAAAAAGAGGTATATCCCAATACATTAATCAGATTCACTACTACAGAGAATAGTATCACAATTCTTGCAGATATCGACTAACCTTTCTTCTCAAGAAGTACTCAATGCTATGCACTTACAAAATAACAATCGTGACACAAACAACAATTGAACTCTTGCTTTCTCTTGACGTCTCTAACTCTCTGTTTCTCTCGAGTAAATTCCTGTTAACCTTCACATACGCAATTCTCTTCCACCTTTCTCTCCCATCTCAACTATCAATCCAAAACGTTCTCTCTTTCTCTCACACAGTGATCTCTGCTCCCACCAGCCAGACGGAGCGGCGGAAGTTCTCTCTCTCTTTCTTCTTCATCCTACTTTTTATCGCTTTCGCATCCTTCATTTACCGACTCTTGCGTAATTTCCTGCATCTCCGTCATTTCAGCCAAAATTCTTGTTTGTCCTTCTTCTGCGGTTGCGGTTGTCTCGCTCCGTCGGCCTTGTAACACTGGCGCGCACGGTGGACTCAAACCCGCAAGATCGACCTGAATCTTATCAGAGATATCATTATCTTCAATCGAGGGCGTTTGTTTTTTGGGACTACCTGTTCCAGATTTCTGTTGCCGAATTTCTTTCTGTAATTGAATTATTTTCTGTTTTTGTTGTTCCAACTGCTGCTTCTGCTGGTTAATTATATCTGCCAAATCATGGTCGTGTTGGGAGACAAAACCTGAGCGTATGTTTTCCATTTTTGGAATTGTAATAGCCAACCATCTGCGACGAAAAAGTTTCCAACTGTTATGTACATGAGTGCTCAACTTTTGTTTTAATGCTTCGATATCGATTTTTGTCATTAAAGTGGCATCCAGATTAATTCCTTCACCAGTTAAGACCTGTTTTTCTAAATCCTGCAAGACCTGTATTCTGGATCGTAAGACTTCAATTTCATTCTGTAGAGTGGCATTCATTGCCGAAAAATTGGTCATTTCGTCATGTATCTGTTTCTGCACCGCTTCCTGGTACTGTTGGAATTCCTTAATAGATTTGGTAATATTAACTAATGTAACTATCAGTTGATTATGTTCATTCTGTACTTCTCTCAGCAGTTCTGTTTTATCTTTCAATGCGTTTTGCAATTGTTGATTTGATGTTAACAAAGAAG